>BTPG01000002.1:160093608-160415733 GCA_036245525.1 Semisulcospira habei
GCCTCCGGATACGCGGCATATACCGCGTATCCGGAGGCGGCACGTCTCGAATGAGTTAAGTTCAGTTGATCGTCAATGATCACTAGTCCAAGATGGCGTCAGGCGGGCTGTCCGCTAAGCGAGCAAATATTTTGAAACTTCTTACACGCGCTCCACCACATGTGCCACACGCCTTTCTACTCCATCTCAATGTTGGTGTGACTGGAAACAAACCTCCAAGGACATTTCACTGTCGTATCGCGTGAACCGTCACAGTCAAGTTTTCCCGCCTTTTTCACGATGACTAAATGGTTTCTTGGTATCTAGGCGTCACAGTCCTCCTAAGATCCCATCTGGTTTCAAGCTGCCATCATTATAAGATTATCCGTATTATCTGATACAGCTGGTTTCCACTTTACACTGACGAAGAGTGAAGCCCAATACTGTGTCACGTATCGCCCACTGGGCCAGTACAGTCACGTATCGCCCACTGGGTACGGCGTACGGAAGACTGAAGCCCAATACTGTGTCACGTATCGCTCATTGAGCCAGTACAGTGTCACGTATCGCCCACTGGGTACGAAGACTGAAGCCCAATACAGCGTCACGTATCTCCCACTGCCCAGTGGCCAAGTTCTTGTCTGTTTTAGCGCGCTGTTGTTTTGTTTTCTCCTCCTGCAGAAGCTGCAATTCACCAGGGGACAGCTGCATGAGAGGGCTGACTGAACTCCTGTGCTTTCCACTAATCAAAATGCTCCTCTGTAGAGGGAAACCTTGCTTAGTGGAGTGCCCAGGATTTCAGCTCACTCCAGCCCAGCGCACTAAGACACACAAACGCCACAATCTAAAAGAGGCGCAACTCTACAGGGGCATATGATGATTAATGCCTCTCGCTTGAACCATTTACACACGTCTTCCCCCGTCGAAGAAGGCCACTGTTACAAATTTAGCGGAAGTCAGTAAGGCTTTAACCTAGCTGAAGGAAGTATAGGTCCTCATGAGCCCCCGCAATTGCGGGGGCTCATGAGGATCTATGCCTCATGCTGAAACCATTCTGTATCCATGTTCCTTTGCCGGCTGTGGATCTTTGACGTTGCCAACTTACAATGACTTCAAGACACAATTTGCGTCCACTGACTGGCATTGTAGCGGTATGAGTCGACTAAAGCCTTGGCATTACCATGGCCTGCAAGAGATATACACCTGCAGGGGCTCACGATAATTTATGCCTCTTCCTGAAACCATTGACACGCCTCTTCCTCTGGACACTGCTGTCTGTAAAGCTTTCAGTCTCGGCGTTATAATGGAGGGCGGGGCCAGATGCCGCAGATGGCGCGTGCACGGCACGTGACTCACGTCAAGACACTGACCAGCCACTCGTCATGAGTATTCAACGAATCTTCATCACGCTAGTCACTGACATCAAATAAAGCATATTTTTCTTATTAAATGCGCCTGCTGGGGTGACATTAAAGGAACGAAATACAATCAAAAGCTTCCGAAATATTAGGCCCTGCGACTGGAAGTGACACAGGTCTAATAACGATGCCAATAACTATGGCTTAGACTTAGGTCTCATCAAAGACACCGGACTTTGACACTGCATTGTCCAGGACAATGTCCAGGCGGGTGCCATGAATATTAATCATAAACCCGGCCCCATACAGTCCTAAAATTATAATAAAGCATCATCCCTGATTACGAACATCTGGTGGGACACTGTCTTTATTCCCGTTCACCGTCTACTGATCAAATACTGAAAAACGCTAAATTGTGGGGCCGGCTTGGATTGATTGATTGATTGATTGATTGTACATTGCTTAACGTCCCGACAGCAACATGGCTTTCTCAGGACGTGCCTGCACTGCTTGTGAAAAAAAAAAATAAACAGAACATTGAATGTATGTCGCCAGCCGGTCAAATACGTTAAATAAACCTAACACATGGGGCTAAATAAAGCTAAGACCATTTAGCAACAAACATCCAATATCAAGAGCTACAGGCAGTGCAGACAGTAGGGAGAGTTTTAAAAAGGCAAATACAGGTGAATGGACAAAGGGTAGACAGAAACACATGCCCCAGAATGGAGAGGAAAACCCACCCTGTGGGGCTGACCAGGATGACCCTGGGAACTAAAAAATACCTAACCCCACCCAAGTCCCCCAGGGCGGGGCCGGCTTGGAGTTCAAGCCATCGGTGCAAACTATTTGTGCTGGTCTGTGAATCTGGACCTTACGGTCTTTGGCCGTAAGGTCCAAAATCACCGACCACGACATGCAAACTTATGGCTTGAATATTCAGTCAGCGATCTTCCTCCATCAAGCATATTTTCTATATTCAGTCGCTTTCCACAAAAATTGGATGAGTTATCGCCCATGGCTATCTTGGAGGACACAGGGTTTCATTAGTGGTGAAAATAAGCAAAACTGGACACACTCTGTAAAGCAAGTTTCCTGTGATATGTTTTAACACACAAGTTGTGTGGATTGCTTATGATGTCATTAACTGCCTCAAATGAAATTTGACTCGAAAAATTCATTAGAGAACCAGAACTTCCGGTGCACATCATTTTCTTAATAAATCTTATTTGATTTAATGTGAATTACTTTCAAACCATTTTTATGCTCCAGTAACTGACACAGAGATAAAGAACACACCCATATCCTTTTGATCAGGTAAATATGGCCGCTAAACTAAAAATAAAGAACTTTTTGATTTTCATGTTTGTAGGTCATGTTGATTGGTGCCTTTGACAAACGAAAAGTAGGTCAAGACCAAACAGGCCCGATTTTCATGCACACGGACCCTAGTGACACTGCACATTGGTTGGCTTTCAGCTGTGTTCTCTACAGATGCTCCCCATTTCACTTTCACTGTGATGGTAGTGTCACTGATGACGTCATAAGTCATCGATGTGCGATTTTTAAGACTAAACATTCTATTTGCACACGACATAACACACTCTTCGTAATATTTTCTAATAAATGACGTCAAAATAACCCGGATTAAAGCATATGAAGAAAAGCGCTATGGTGAAAAATTCGAGTTTCTTTTGTTGATCAGCCTAGTTACACTCTTCATTGCCGAGAAAAAGTGAACAAGATCCAGCTGAGTACAAGAGTGAACAAGTGAAAACAAGTGAACAAGATCCAACTGCAAGAGACATAGATCCTCATGATCCCCCGCAGTTGCGGCGGCCCCCCGCCCCACCCCCACCCCTTCCACGCCACTCTCTACCCCTATCCCGCTATTCTCATTCACCTTTCTTCGCACCCCCCCACCTGTCGTTGCCTGATGAGGCCAACTGTCGACCAACCGACGTTTCATTAATCAGTCTCTCTAGTTGAAGATCACGCGCACGGTCAGTTACAGGTATAGATCCTCATGAGCCCCTGAAATAGTGCATCCCGGATACAATTACACCCCTGTTTCGCCTACTGAGGTCAGTTTAACTGACCAGGTCACACTCAAAGGGCCGGTGGTCATCCGGGGCATTTGAGGGTGGTTTATTACTCCACTGACAGCAAGCAGTATTTCTTCTCACTGCGACTCCTCTAACTGTTCAAGAGGTCAGAATAACAAAGCAGAATAACAGCGCTTGTCTCTCCTACTCCAGCGAAGAGCATCAAATATCCATTGACCATTAACCCTTTCATCCCCAAGGTCCCATTTCTCAAATTTTGGAGGTGTCGCCTAATGACTATGTACTAGTTGCAGGAGAAGGCTTGACCAAGATAGTTCAAGGGTAATGCCAGATTAACTGTGGAAGATACTCGTTGCTACAACAGAACCTGTTTTGAGTGACCACCTTATGAACGACCACCTATCAGTAAAGACCATCATTCAGGTGGCTGTAGTCGCTTAAATGATGGTCTTTAATGGGGCAGTTGATACATTTTGTCCTTCAAGATTTCTCTTTTAGAGTTGAATAGAACTGCTTATTATGTTCTGGAACATCACTGCGTTTCTTCATAAAAGGAAGGCTGATTCGTTATTCAACAGACTTTAAAATGTAATCCCTAACTGCCGGGGCAAGGCGAACGCTACACAGATCCAAGAGTCATAAACCCTCATGAGCCCCCGCAGCCGCGGGGCCTCATGAGAATTTTATGTCTCTTGCCCCTTCTACGTTCTTTGTGCCTACGTTTGGTTGGTGCCATGTACGTGTGTGCTTTTCGAGCAAATGCCGGTCATTTGCAGTCGCATCAGACGCGATATTCGTGATTACTGACAGCGAAAAACTAGCGTCTTTTTCTTTACTTTTTTTTTCTCTCCCCCCCCCCCCCCCCCCCCCCCCCCCAACTAGCCTCAGAACCGTTCACACCCGTGTGCGTTTTTACGACGAGTATTTGCAACCAAACACGTTACAGTGTGCGGAAACCTGCTGAACGGCCAGGTTCTTTCCACGCCCAGGCGTGAAGTATCACACATTGCTTCAGTGCCGGCAAATGCCCGCTAACAACGGCAAGTATCGGCTGCTGTCCACAAAAGCGCTAACTACCGTTGTAATCCCTTAGCTACCCGTTAACTCATTCGAGACGTGCCGACTACGGATAGGCGGCACGTCTCGAATGAGTTAACGCACGTTGCGTTTCTGAAATCTTTGTTGATTCAACGCTAGTGAGCCCCAGCAGTCCAAGGAACATGCATACAAAGTGGTTTCAGCAAGAGGCTTAGATCCTTAAGAGCCCCCGTGAGCCACGGTGTGGGGGCTCATGAGGATCTATGTCTCTTGCAACTGGAACGTGTTCGCTATTTCTTGGCATTGAAGGGGTTAACGGGTTTCTAGAGTCAACCAGTTCGCGTTTTAAAAGTGTCTGCTAAGTATCACGGCAGAGACTCATAAACTTAGTGAGCAAACATTCGAGTTAACTTCATGGCCAGAATGTTCAAGAGTAGCAAAGATTAGCTTGGCGCCAATGGCACGTAAAGCGCCAATCGCATCAGGCACTAACCCTGAGCCATTCTGGGTCGACGAAGCTCCCGCTACAGGCACTGAGTGTGAAAGAAGTGTCGACAAGCTTACCACAAACTGCTGCAAATTTGACGGTCAAATTACCTCCTTTGAATGAGCTTAATGACGAGAGCTTCATGGAAAAGGTCACCACAGGTTCGGCGAGATTAACCCCTTGACAAGAGGGGGAAAAGTGAACCAAGTGCTAGAGGCATAGATCCTCATGAGCATCAGCGGTCGCGGGGACTCATGAAGATCTATGCCTCTTGATGGCAATGCTCTTTGAACTGCGGTGGCTCTTATTGTTAAATTATCACGATTTTAAAAACAAAATCTGCGTCCACTGGCAGTGACGGGGTTAATGATGTAAAACGGAGAATCGATCCTGCGACCTTCACTTGCTAATTAATGTCAGCGCATTTTCTATAGATTAATTCTCATGCTTTGTTCCTGCATACGCCGTCTGAAACCATTTTAGCTAAGAGGTTAACTCATTCGAGACGCGGCACGTCTCGAATGAGTTAATAGATGCAGGCCTTCTAGTATGAGATCTCTTGTGTCTATTTTACTGACGTCCGCAAAGTTGAACAATTTCGACAAAACACCTTCGATTAGCGTAAAATGTATCACAATGACGTTTTCAGACATGAAACTAGTGTCGTGTCTACCAAGTTAATCGCACGAATGTTCTCGTTGAGACGGTGTGCCGTTGATACAAACATAACAAAACACTAAGAAGAAGAAAATATGCCCCACGCCCCCTTTCCCCACCCACACACACACTTTAACCCATTCAGCCCTGACGCACTACAGCAAGAGATGGGTCGACCATGATAATTCAAGGGCAGTGCCAGATTACTTGGCGCCTGTCGGCGCCAAGCTAATCTGGCACTGCCCTTGACTGAATTATCATGGTCGATCCATCTCTTGCAGCTGGCGCCTCCAAACTTTGGGAAATACGGCCGTCGGGCTGAATGAGTTAAAACAAACTTTGAAAAAAAAAAACATTCCAAATAACTTTCAACCAGAGAGCTGAAATGCAAGCACTAAGCACAAAAAACACTTACTCTTTAAAAAATATTTTTTTTCGATTTTATTTTATTTATTTTATTATTATTATTATTATTATTATTATTATTATTATTATTATATTTTTTATTTATTTAAAATTTTATTTATTTTTATTTATTTACTTACTTATTTTATTTATTTATTTATTATTTATTTTTATTTATTTATTTATTTTATTTTTTTTTTTTTTTTCTTTTCTTTTTTTTTTTTTTTTTTTTTTTTTTGGGGGGGGGGGGGGGGGGGGGGAGCGGGGGTCCAAATATAAATGTGCATCGTGTTGAGATACGATGCTTCTACACACAGTTTTGTATACAACTGCATACTATACCGTATCCTTTGCGGGAAAACTGCCCAGAAATACCCTCTCAGGGAGTACAAGTACACTTCTATTCAAATGAGATGCGAAGCATCTCATTTGAATAGAAGGTGTACTTGTGGCGTACTCCCCGAGTGGGTCTGTCTGGGTACGGGGCATTATGTGTGCACGTGGCATTGTGGAGAAAATTAATGCCGATTGGTGTGTTGCATGCCGCAAAGCTGATCAAAGACAAGCACCGTGATTTATTCATAACGCCCCAATCTACTGACCCCGCATTCACCGTGAAATAATCAGCACCCAAGCGCTGCATCACCGAAAATAAATTACCACACTTCACAGTTCACTTCAGTTCAGTTTGTTCCATATATTGTATCTGCGGAAAGAAAATCCCAACAGAGAATTAACCCATTCAGCCCTGACGCACTACAGCAGGAGATGGGTCGACCATGATAATTCAAGGGTAGTGCCAGATTAGCTTGGCGCCGACAGGCGCCAAGCTAATCTAGCACTACCCTTTAATTGTCATGTCGATCCATCTCCTGCAACAGGTGCATAGTCGTTAGATGGGGCCTCCAAAATTTGGGAAATTTGGGAAATACGTGCGTCGGGCTGAACGAGTTAAACACGTTTAACAACACCAAAATACAACACAATTATTCGTTTAAAATCAATTTTTAAGAAGTGTATCGTATTCTTGAAATGCAATGCAAATCGCGCTGTTCACAAAATGGCCTCACTGACTTTTGCCTTCACAAGGGCAGAATCTGCATTGGCACCCAATGTCGTATTGACATGTTTACTGAACAGAAGAAAAAAAAAAAATCAGCATCGTATGCCTGAGGAAGAGTCTGAATATGTATTCTTTGCTGGTTTCATGCATATCTATGTTCCTCACACAGAGTAGGTCATGGGTGTTTGTTGTCTAGTTCTCGCTGGACTGTGGGTTCCAGAAGTTACATAGACACAAAGCATTACTGATCAGGCATGGTTAATCCTTCTGAATGATTCAATCTCTCGACCCCAGTAGCGTTGACTAAGTAACAAGATTGAGTAACGGACTAGCGAAGCGAATATCTCAATAAAATATTTATAAAATCATCCAACGTCCCCGCACCCCCCCCCCCCCCTCCGCCCTCTCTCTCTCTCTCTCGTTTATTTTGTCAATTAGACCAGTTGGCGACATGCAATCTGCTTTTTTGTTGTTTGTTTGTTTCTGTTGGTGTTTTGTTTTGTTGTTGTTGGGTTTTTTTCTTGCTTGTTTTGTTTGTTTTTTTTTTTTTGGGGGGGGTTTTGTGTGTTTTATTTTATTTATTTTTTTTTTTGAGGGGGTTGTTTGTTTCTTTTTGGTGTTTTTGTTGTTATTGTTGTTTTTTGTGTTGTTATTGTTGTTTTGTTTGGGGTTTTTTTTGTTGTTGGTTTGTTTTTTTTTTTTTTGTGGGGGGGGGGGGGGGGGGGGGGGTTTGACACGCAACGATGGAAAAGTGTTTCCGATGATTCCAAAAATGACGCATTTCTTTTGCTCCTCAGTACATTAGTCGTCGTGTGCTGGCGACTTCGTGACGAAAGGGTGGGGTCAAGAAAACTGTTGTTTGGCCGGGTTGGGAGATTCCACTATGGTCTGTAGTTTTAAGGAAGTATTATCAATCGATGCACACGAATCAACAATATCCTTCAAGAGTCAGACCAATCAAGCACACCATCCTAGTTGCCTCGCTCTATCCGCTACGCACGCATAGTGGATAAAACGAGGAAACCAGTTTGGTGCTACGCATAATTATGCTATTACGATCAATACACTGATCACGTCTTACACGTAATACCCTGCAATCTGTATGTCGGCATGGCGGTAAATCATGTTCCTCGACGAAGAGGTGTAAGGGAGACAATACAATGCTGAAACAAAACAGGAAAGCAAAACCTGAAAAAGGTTGCGTGATCAAGAACGGTAAACCCGGATAAGCACGGAACTGTGACAGCAAACCTTTTAGACGCCAGAAAATCAATTTAACTCTGAGTCTTGTTTCCGGTCACAATGGCTCAATGGTAAGCTGCAAACCTGGTACAGGAAGCAATACAATTTTATGGACTACTTCGCACGACTGATGTTATTGCCCACTGACAGTGGCCAGGGGTGGATCTTAGGGGTTCCGGACTCCCCACCCCCCGACCCAAAATTGTTTAAAATGCTATAACAAAGTCCCTTTTTGGGGTGTTTGCCATCACCTCTACCTATTTGATTTTTGGGAGAGTTTCGACACACCCACGGCTCCTCTCTCAACCCCCCCTCCCACACCACCACCACCACCACCACCCCCGAACCCACCCACCCCCACCCCCCTCCCCCGACCAAAAATTATTGAAAATGCTATGACTAAGTCCCTTTCTGGGGTGTCCCTCCCTCCCCCGTTCGTTGATTTCTTTGCGCGTTTCGACACACACACTCTCTCCTAATCTCAATTCCCCCCCCCCCCCCTCCCCTTTTTGATTTTTCGGCCACTGGAAGAAGGTCCAGCGTCGGGAAGGCCTTCTTTTGTTTCAGGTTGAAGGTAGCAAACAAAGGTCGGAAACCCCCCTCCACCCCCACCCACCCCCTCCACCCACCCCCCTCCACACCCTCCCCCCCCCCTTCCAGGTAACTGATTTGCCCTTGGTGGCTAACCGTTATATGGACTTCAGACCCATTAAGTTTTTTGGCCCAGTCAAAGCAAGTGGAAGGGATCAACTTTGCCCTGCTGTCAAATACTTCTAAGAACAGGGGAAGAAAGCTGATATTATATAGCCTAATGACAAGAGTAGTGTGTCCTTGACTCTGAGCGTCAATAGGATTGTGTATCCCATTGACGCTCCGCCAAGTATGAAGTAAGGAGCACGAAACTTAACATAACTGCCATAACCTCGGTTTTCTACCCCCCCCCCCCCCCCCCCACACACACACACACACACACACACCACCCTGTGGTCTAGAGGGACCCTCTCGAGAGCCGATGTCGGCCTGAATTCTGCCGGTGAGCACGGCTGCGAGGCGGTCTGCCGAAGAGCCTTTTGCCTACTGACTGTAAGGTTGCTTGGAGTGCAAGAAATAAAATGAATTTACATCCCGCGCTCGGAAATAAAAATTTACACTCTTGATATTTAACTATGTTCTAATATTTCCGCCAACACTAACCAAGCACACAAAAGGTTATCGGGCCCACGTCGACCGTCGTTGGCCCGCGCACAGTCGTGCGCAGGCCAACGGCGACCGATGTCGGCCTCGTGACATTTTGCGCACCGGGAAATATCATTGGACTTCTCCCATAATGTTACACAGGTGTTCTGCTGTCACCACAGCATCCTGCTGTTGGATAGAACTATCGCGACACAGTACACAGATCTGCCGGACTACGCAGTAGACAGCAGTGTGTCCATATGTGTGAAAAGCTAGATTGTTAACTCATTCAACCCGACGGCCGTATTTCCCAAATTTTGGAGGAGTCATCCAATGACTATGCACCAGTTGCAGGAGATGGAGCGACCATAATAATTCAAAGGCAGTGCCAGATTAGCTTGGCGCCGACAGGCGCCAAGCTAATCTGGCACTACCCTTGAATTAGTGCGTCAGGGTTGCTGTAGTGCGTCAGGGTTGAATGGGTAAATATATCACAATAACAATCTCGCTTGTCACACACAAAACTAGATGTCACCGGCTTTTGCCATTGCAGTACAGAAATATGTTTGTGATGACCAAATTAACCCTTTACCGCCGATAAAAACTGAACACCTACATGCAGGAGGTATAGATCCTCATGAGTCCCCGCAGTTGCGGGGGGGGGGGGGGGCTCATGAGGATCTATGTTTCTTGCTGAAACTGCTCCCTTTGACGGCTGGGGATCTTTCACGTTAAATGTATGATAAATTTCATACACACAATATGCGTCCACTGGCAAGGAAGGGATTTTAAGCATCAGTGTTAACTCATTCATCCCGGCGCACGTATTTCCCAATTTTGGAGGCGTCATCTAATGACTATGCGGCACCAGTTGCAGGAGATGGATCGACCATGATAATTCAAGGGCAGTGCCAGATTAGCTTGGCGCCGACAGGCGCCAAGCTAATCTGGCACTACCCTTGAATTATTATGGTCGACCCATCTCCTGCTGTAGGGTGACACGACTGAATGGGTTACAAATGCAGTGAATGGTGAAGTTTCACCGCTGACTTACAAGTACATTTACCAGCGTTAAGGTCTATGGTTTCTGTAACTCGCTTCATTATCCCTTATAGCCATAGTCCACTTCTCAAATTTTGGAGGTGTTACCTAATGACTATGTACCAGCTGAAGGAGATTGATTGACCATGATAATTCAAGGGTAGTGCCAGATTAGCTTGGCGCCTTCAGGCGCCAAGCTAATCTGGCACTACCCTTGAATTATCATGGTCAAATTATCTCTTGCTGTAGGGACTCGTGGCTAAATGGGTTAACCTGTAAGGAAACATACTGTTCGTTTATTTTTTTCGAAATTCTTTGATGCAGGTCCGCATCAGTATTATGCATTACACTACACCGCAGTATCTGATATAACGCGCGCGGGTCTCTGGCTCCCACAAGGCGGATGCCCGGTGATCAAGAGGTCCTCGGACTGTCATCAGCCGTGCGCGGGCCAGCTAAAGCTGACGGAGACCAAGGGTCTTTTGCTTACCATGTGGCTGTACAAGTTTCGCAAGTACACAAGTAATGCATTCGCGAATAAAGCGGTCGGACTTCTTGGCTCCCTGGTACGAGATACGCTGAGGATGACTAGTATCGTAAAATTGTTGCCGTCTTTTAACCCATTACATCCTGAGGCTGATTCGTTAAAATGTGCTTATTGTCCCTATGAAGGCTACATGACAGATTAGGAGATCGATGAACTGTTTTAGTTCAAGGGTGGTGCCAGAACAGCTTGGCGCCTGAGGCGCCAAGCTATTCTGGCACCCCATTTGTTTCAGAATGAAAAGGGTTAATTGGCCCACACGTTTGAGAATATGCTCCTCGTGATAGTACCGATCGGCCCCATTTCTCACCGTCTCCGTCCCCCACACGGAGAAATTATTAGGGCTTAAAGTACCATTACACATAAATGTGAAGACACGTTTCTACACCACTTGTGTTTATGTCTTGTCGACACACCTAATGAACTTTAACAGCAGTTTGGACAGGCAGCAACAGCACATGCGTAATCGCACTTATTTATTCTGTGCAGCCGTTAGCGTTTCAAACTATTACGTTTTAGCTGTTTCTCGTACTGATAGCACTGTATTTATAGAACGGCGGTGTGGAGTCATTGTCAGGTTACTTGATATTAAGACGACGTGTGCTGAACTGGATTCTCTTGTGTCTAAATGAACCATAACTAGACCTGTGTGTAGAGTTTCGTAATTGTTTGTCACAGAAGTGTGTCTTTGAACAGTTACGGCGGTAGTGGGCCTTTAAGCCTGAAGATGGTTACACAAAAGCATGTCCTGTTTGCATGAATGCACCTTTTATCAACCCCATACATCTGGGAACACGATACAGAGATGCTGCCTGTGATAAAACAGATAGGCATTTCCTGGCTTTGTTGATCCTCAAATTTCAAACCTGTTTTCGTTTCACGAAGGGAAATACCTGCAGACAGCAGTTAACCCTTTGGCTGTCGGTAGCAGTTTTTGTCGCGATGATTGCTGTTAAAGACTGACAAATTTCCCGGAGAGCCGGGACAAATAAAATCTACTTGACTTGAATGTCAGCAAAACGCATAGATCTTCATGGTTCCGGCCCTGCATCAGCGGGGGCTCATGAGGATGTACACTGCTTGCGTGTGGATGTTTGCTTTGGTCTAGCAGTGATTGGGTTCAGTACTAAGCTGTGTGTAAAGATGACTGTACATAATTCAGTGGAGCGCCACAATAGCCGCTCTGGAAATGCGTTTTTTGAAATCCCGCTGCGCCGTGAATGACAAAGACATTGTTGCTGACAGTAGGGTTTTAAAGAACCTTTCTCTTTAACCTCTTTACTGCTGAGAAATACTGAACCACCGAACTGCAAGAGGTATAGATCCTCATGAGCCCCCGCAATTGCGGGGGCCGCTCATGAGGATCTATGCCTCTTGCTGAAACTGTTTTGCATCCATTTTCCTTTAATGTCTGTGGATCTTTGAAGTTGAATTTACAATGATTTCGAAAACGCAATCTACACCCACTGGCAATAGACAGGCTAAAAAAGTGTACATATGGCGACGAATCAAGATCAATTACTTTGTATTAGGACGCATTTCAGATTTCACACATTCTGCTGCAGGAACGAAATCCGCTAATTTTGAATTTGCCCCTTGAAGACTGTGTTACACTTTTGGAAACAGATCGAGCGTCATAGTTCAAGGGTTGTGCCAGAATAGCTTGGCGCCTGTGGGCGCCAAGCTATTCTGGCACAACCCTTGAACTATCACGCTCGATCCTTGTCTTGCCGTAGCGTGTCGGAGTTGAATGAGTTAACATATTCGAGACGTGCTGCGTTCCGCGGACTCTGGATTTCGACTGTTAGGGCACAACGTGTACGGTGTTAATCCCCAGCCACGGACGTATCTAGAACACTTGTTTTGCACACTCAGATGACAAATTATAGCTAGCCCTTACGCATAAAATCATGTTCCCCAGCGTGAGACGGTATGAGTGTCGATTTTTCTACGGTACACGCAAAATGAATGTACATAAAGGCAAACACTTTCTGTAATAAATCACGAGTGGGTAAAATAAACGTCCCCCCGGAATCGTGCGTAAGTGAGCTTAGTAACCCAATACCCTTGCAACCCTAAGCAGGAAGTTCAAGTTTAACCCTACTGTGCATGCAGCCATCGGTATTGTAAACAGGCAAGGCATGGGCAAGGCGATTAACCCCCTGACGGCCAAGAAAAGGCCAACACTACCCAAATGCAAGAGACATAGATCCTCATGTGCGCCCGCAGTTGCGGGGGGCTCATGAGAATCTATGCCTCTTGCTGGCACCACTTTGATTGCACGTCCCCAAGACGGCAGGAGCTCTTTGACGTGGAATTAACAACAATTAAGAAACACAGTCTGCGTCGGCTGGCAGTGACGGGGTTAATATAGAAACCGTCGTTAAACAGGCCTAGTAACTCAATACTGTTACTACCTAGGACGTTTAATTTAAATGAGTATCTCCAGTTAATTTCTGTATCTAATCCTACAGACTTTAAGTCAAGTCCTCCGCGCTAATCCTCTTAGAATGTGACGCGATTTTTCTCCGAGCCACTTGGGCACTACTTGTTAAGTAAATCGGCCCACCTGCAAGAGGCATAGATTCTCATGAATCTCTGCGGCAGACTCATGAGAATCTATACCACTTGATTACATTCACCATGTATCCGCATCTACCTGCATCATTGATCTTGAAAGTCACCCGGACTTGTTTTTTTCTTTATATTTATTGGCAACTTAGACACATTTTTTTTTTAAAGTTCACATCGCCCCACCCTAAATTTTAGCAAGATGCATAGATTCTCATGAGCCCCTGCAGTCGCGGGGGCTCGTGAGAATCTATACATCTTGCTGGTAGGAATCAGAATCTGCTGTATTTACATATCTGGAGGAAGGATGAATAAATAAGGATTTAGGGATTTGCGCCTGTGATTTTAGGAAGAAGTTTACACCCCACCCCACTTTTCCTGTCTGACTCACAACCACACGACCACCCAGGGTGGAGAAAAGATGAGGTGACATGTAAATGTGGATTCTACATACACCCGGCACGCACACACGCACGCACGCACGCACGCACGCACACACACACACACACACACACACACACACACACACACATCGGTGTATTCAGAACTTTACTCAGCTTCACAACCCGCCCCTTTCCCGCGTACTAGCACACCACCCCATCTCTGCCCCTTGCTGAAACCACTAGGTATCCACGTTCTTTTGACATCGAGGGATCTATGGTGTTGAATTTACGACTTCACCCAAAAACCCACGATCTGCGTCTACTGACAGTCAAGGGGTTAAATTGTTCCTTTGTGGGACAAGTATTTTAAAAAACTTATTTTTTACTTGATTTAGCTGCGCGCACACAAGCCTAAGCGCGTTAACAACCCCCGCCCAACTTCAGACAGGACAGCAGAGAAGAAACCCGGCAACTTTAGATGACATCTCAGACCAACAAGGTGACTGCTAAGCGTGTAAAATGCAAGGAAAACCCAACAAAGAAAGAAACACGCTTATAAAGAACAAGTAAAAACACGAGTTAACCCATTACATCCTAAGGCTAATTTCTTTAAAACTTGCTTATATTGTCTTATGCAGGCTACATTACGGATTAGTAGATCAACCATGTTAGTTCAAGGGTGGTGCCAGAATAGTTTGGCGCCTGAGGCGCTAAGCTATTCTGGCACCACCCTTGAACTATCATAGTTTCATTTATTTCAAGCCGTAGTTTATCAGTATGAAAAGGGTTAAAGAAAGAAACACACAGAAAAGACAAGTATAACACAATGTATTGTGTTGTACTTGTCTTTTCTAAGCGTGTTTCTTTTCCTGTTTGGATTATCTTTTCATAGTTCTAATATCGTCAAAAGATGCAAATAACATAATATCAATTCTTTCTTATCTACTGCAACTTGCATGAACCGCGCCCGTGACGTGTGTGTTTTCTGCTGGTCTGCGAGTTGGGTCCAAAATCACAGACCAGCACACATATCTGATCCCTCCCCCCCCCCCCCCCAGACCACCACCACCCACCCCCTTCATATTCTTTGTCAATAGTGCGACATGCCTCGCCCCCCTCTGTTTAACATTCATTCGTTCGTATCCAATTGTCATTTGAAAAGAATAATTACATGCCTTCTTGCATAAGGTCGTGTTAACCTTACTCAGCAATTGCTCTCATCGCGCCTCGAGGTAAAAGTACTGCAATTTCACGCTCGACTGCCTTCACATTGTCCTGGGTTGTGCTGGAACGCGCTTTGTAACCAGAACTTCTAAACAAAAAGCACGCACACGTATACATCTAGCCTTTATTGCGTGACAACGGGTTGAGCCATTCTTTAGAATAGTAGAGACCCGTGTCTCGTAACCGATCTCGACACTGACAACCACTTTCAATGGATACTGTCCCAAAGAGCAAAAGGTCAAAGGACCGAGGTCGGCGGTCGTTGGCCCGCGTACTGATGTGCGCGGACCAACGACCGCCGACCTTGGCCCTACAGCCTTTACTTGCTGGTGTGTTTTTGCTGAATTATACGTTTTTCCTCGATTTTAAAGTCAGTACCTGTCGCAATTGAAGAAATTGAAATATGAAATGAAGATTGCGGTAACAAAATAATTAGTTTTCGTGTGTACGAAAACACAAAAACTAATTATTTTGTTACCGCAATCTTCATTTCATATTTCAATTTCTTCAATTGCGACAATAAAGTTAATATTATAAATACATGTACGCACATACATACGCACACACGTACGCAAGCACGCAAGCACACACACACACACACACACACACACACACACACACACACACACACACACACACACACACACACACACACACAAACACAGACATTCACCATAAAAACACAGGTGACCAATTATTGTTAACAACTGTCGACAAAGCGCGAAATTCGATAGAAGCAAATAGCACATTAATGCTTGGCATTTAACCTTTGGTAAATAAGCTTGGGATTTTATTATCGGGCCGCATTCATTAATGTCCGTATGATGACCTCCGAGATCAAAGTGCGGAAATCTATATACAAATGGAAGCCATACGATATCGAGGGTGAATTGTTAGAGCATGGTACTATATTATGCCCCATTCCCTCGCCCCCACCACCACAAGCCCAACCTCGTTCCTTGTCTCTGCAGTGGCCATGCCTCGCGCTATGAAAACATCAGTGATACCCTTAACCCTTTGGGTGTCGATAGCGGTTTTAGTTGCAATGATTCCTGTAGGCCTCGGAATCATCGCGACTAAAACCGCTATCGATGCCGATACCCAAAGGGTTAAAGCGACCTGCACCAGGCAACAAAAGGGTTAATCGGTCACAAGATCTCCCTTAATAAATCTTTTTAGTACGCTTTACAGTAACGCTGCACAAAAGGGCTAACCTAACTTGTGAAGTTTAAATGCCATATGAAAATCTTGAAGGTCAACTACCGCCTTAACTGTTCAAAGAAACACTTCTGTAACAGATGGTTGCAAAACGCTACACACAGGTCTAATTATGATTCATTTACACACAGGACAATCCAATTCAGCACACGTCGTCTTTATATCAAGTAATGACTTTACTCCATTCTAGAAATACACCGCTATCAGTGCGAGAAACGGCTAAAGATAGATTGACACGCTAACGGCAGCGCAGCGGAAAAAAATAAGTGCGATTAGACCTACTGACGCGTCTGCTTTTCCTGCGTGTCCAAACTGCTGGTAAAGTTTATTAGGTGTGTCGACAAGATATAACAAAACATAATGGTGCTGAAAATGTGTCTTCCGATTTATGCGTAATGGTACTTTAACTGCTCTTATTCTCTCTGTACATCTACTCGTGCCAGGGACAGTAGAAAACTTCTGTTACGTATGCATACTGACATAGATTGTGAAAAAAGTAGAAAACCCTAGTTGATGCAAGGCAACATTGTTAAGTCATTGATTCGGCAAATCTTAACAATCAAAGCCCACCATGGAGCAGATCTTTTTTGGAAATATCTTGACTGCTATTGACGATATACTGCTCAGCAGAAAAGACGTAGTTACGCGTATTTTCTGCCGAGCAGTGTCGTCAGTAGCAGTCAATGGGGTTACATTTTTTTTTAATCCCGATTGGTTAGTTGGTTGTACATTGCTTAACGTCCCGACAGCAACAAGACTTTCTCAGGACGTGCCTACACTGCTTGTGAAAAAAAAAAACTAAACAGAATATTGAATGTATGTCGCCAGCCGGACTAATACGCTAAATAAACCTAAGACCATTTAGCAACACACATCCAATATCAAAAGCTACAGGCAGCGCAGACAGTAGGTAGATTGATTGTACATTGCTTAACGTCCCGACAGCAACAAGGCTGTCTCAGGACGTGCCTGCACTGCTTGTGAAAAAATAAAAAAGAAACAGAACATTGAATGTATGTCGCCAGCCGGTCAAATACGTTAAATAAACCTAACACATGGGGCCTAAATAAAGCTAAGACCATTTAGCAACACACATCCAATATCAAGAGCTACAGGCAGTGCAGACAGTAGGGAGAGTTTTAAAAAGGCAAATACAGGTGAATGGACAAAGGGTAGACAGAAACACATGCCCCAGAATAGAGAGAAAAACCCACCCTGTGGGGCTGACCAGGGTGACCCTGGGAACTAAAAAATACCTAACCCCACCCAAGTCCCCCAGGGCAGACCCGGGTGGGGGGGCAGACAGTAGGTAGAGTTTAAAAAAGGAAAAGACAGGTAAATGGACCAATTGTAGATAGAAACACATGCCCCAGAATAGAGGAGAAAACCCACCCTGTGGGGCTGACCAGGTTGACCCTGGGAACTAAAAAGTAGTTAACCCCACCCAAGTCCCTCAGGGCAGACCCGGGTGGGGGATTTTTTATCCCGAGGACTGACGCATCCAACCACTTCTAAAACTGTTAACAATAGACGAAGCTACTATTTCATGTACGCCTATGTATTTGTAAACTGTGAATGCAGCACAGCGCTTAAGTAGGTGAAGGCACGCTAAAAGCAAAGCATGGATTAACTCCTTACATCCTGACGATGAAATTACCTTCTTTTTTTTAGATACGTCACATTTCTGGAGACATATCGACCATGAAAGTTCAAGGGTGGTGTCGGAATAGCTTGGCCCCTATAGGCGCCAAGCTATTCCGACACCACCCTTGAACTATCATGGTCGATCCGCATCCTGCTGCATGTCAGGGCTTTATGGATTAAATTGCGGTGTGTGTGCCTAAAAATCCTAATGCAATTTATTTTTCACATGATGGTAACGCAAATTGTGCTTGTTGGCAGTTCGACCTGAGTGTTTCTCTATGTGGGAAACTCTTCGTACCCACTACAAAACCTTTAACAAGCAGTGAACTGTAAAATACTTGAGGTCGGAATGCAATGTAGTAGTTATACTGCTGCCACCCCGAGTTTTTAAAACTCCTGTATCATTCCCTTTAATAGAGGGAATGGAGTGACCGCTGGGAGCGTGAGGTATGAACACTTTCAGACAATTCACCGTGACGCTCGTGTGGTAGTGGCCATAAAAAGGCATACTCTAGTATTGACAGTTTGTATTGGCGTGCGCGAAGATGGAAGTGTCTGGATTTTATTGTGATGGTGCTAACTTCCACTTATGTGTCCATTAATGTCAATTACCGCAGCTCAGATAATGGATGGAGCGAACACCGCTAACCTGACGTGCAGGGCACATGCGTGCAAGAGCGCGTGCGCATGCACGCAAACACACATACACACACACATACACACGCGCACACACACACACACACACACACACACACACACTCACGCACGCACACACCGTGCACTCACACACATACACACGCACACACCATACACACAAGCACACACCATACACTGACACACACACACACACACACACGCACGCACCACACACACACACACACACACACACACACACACACACACACACACACACACACACACACACACACGGTGGGAAAACAGTGCTCAGGCTGCAAAGCTATCTCCTACAGCAGATGTCACAAATCCGGCCCCGCAGAGTCTGCGGATATCGTTCATCATATCTGATGTAGACCTACTATCATACACCTGACGTCTTTCGGATAAGGTAAGGTAAGGTAAGGCACACATTCCTGCAAAAAAAATAAATTTATACTGAAGTGAGTTATGCCAGTGGCTTGATATACAAATAGTACCGCCAAAAGCGGCCATCGTTACGCAGTGGTAAACCTAACCGCACTTTATTAATGCATCCAGTAAAAGTATCCAAATTAAACACAACGTTGTTGGACAAAAGCTGAAGTTTCACATTATCATATTATAAATATACTGAATGCATTACTGAATGTCACGCTAACATACCATACAAGCCCATCCAAAATCTGTATCCTATACGCAGTGTGACATGCTATCTATATACCACTGTCAACATCAGTAGGGAGATACGCCGTGCGCCATGCTGTGACACTAATTGTGTGTGCTGGTCTGTGAATTTGGAATGTATTAATTAAGCGAAAAGAGTGCGGTTCTGTGATTTTGGACCTTACGGCCATAAGGTCCAAAATCACAGATCAGCACTCTTTTCGCTTAATTAATACATTATATCCATTCAGTGTGACTTAGATCCACATATATGTCATAGGGAAACCCCATTGCG
The DNA here is from genome assembly GCA_036245525.1 of Semisulcospira habei. Lineage (NCBI taxonomy): Eukaryota > Metazoa > Mollusca > Gastropoda > Semisulcospiridae > Semisulcospira > Semisulcospira habei. The sequence goes on from BTPG01000002.1 coordinate 160,113,320, forward strand.
TATGACATACATGTACTAATAAATTCCCAACAAAGGAAAGTACAACACGATTTCTGACGTACGTGTCTTTTCTCTTTGTGTTTCTCTGTTGGGAATTTCTTTCGCATTTCGCACACTTGGCAGTCACCTTTTTGGTCTGGACTCCTTAAAATATATATATATATACTACACACCTGGTAAACGTAAACAAAGATCTACGTCGGCCTACTGCAGTCGTACAGTCCCAACTCCAAGCGTGGTACATGAATATGCAGCGATCGATACAGCTTACCTCAGGGTCATTTCAATATATATGTACTCAAATCATTAAAGTACCATTACGCGTAACTCTGAAGACACATGTCAGCACCATTTGTGTTTGTTATGCCTTGTCCACACACCTAATGAACTTTAACAGCAACTGGGACACGCAGCAAAAGCACACGCGTAATCGGACTTATTAATTATTCTGTGCAGCCGTTTTGCGTGTCAATATATTGTTAGCTGTTTCTCAGTCGTACTGATAGCACTGTATTTATAGAACGGAGTAGAGTCATTGTCAGACTACTTGATATTAAAACAACGTGTGCTGAACTGGAATGTCCTGTGCCTAAATGAACCATAGCTAGCCCTGTGTGTCCTGAGCGTCTCGCAACCATCTGTTACAGAAACGTATCTTTGAACAGCTGCAGGGGTAGTGGGCCTTTAATACATGCGTCCACGTGTGTAAAATTGAACACAGAACAGTTGATATTGTAAAGATCGTGTCAATAACACCTTCGCTGCCAGTGGACGTAGACAGTGTTTTTGAAATTATTGTAAATTCAACGTCAAAAATCCACAGCCATACAAGGAACATGGACACAAAGCGGTTTCAGGCAAGAGGTAAAGATCGTCATGAGCCCCCGCAACTGCGGGGGCTCATGACGATCTATACCTCTTGCAGTTGTGTGCTGTTCAACGTTTCTCGGCAGAGAAGGGGTTAACCGTTGACCGGTCCTGTCCTACCTGACAACACAAATTACCATACGAGATTCACATGGTGGAAACATGCGTTGACTGTCGTTCACGTCATATGATGTACAGCGTACTTCATAATATGCGATAGTTATATATGGTGTCATTAATTTCTCTTCGCTTTAGGGGGTACTAAAGCTGGCCCACACTGAATCTGAATGTAATCATTTTAAACAATAATGTTACACGTAATGCAATACAAAATATAAAACGGTGACAGCAAACGTAAGAAAAGTTAGCACTTACCTCATGACACGTCTCCCGGGAAAAAAACAACACTCAAAAACTGTAGTGTCACATACTTGAAGCTGCGTTAATTGTTTACCTTGACTTCGTACAATTTTAAATACCGGCATAGCCTCAGAAGAATGTCAATATCAGTTCGACACCAGAAATAACAATCCTCGAAAAATCTTGCACAACTGCTACTTTTCTGTCATAGATTCAAAATATCCATAACTTCCTCATTCTTTATGCGGCTGTTGGTACTCATAGATATCTATCCTCGGTGCTGAGCTGCAGGGGGTACTGGCTGTGATAATGTCACATTTTCCATAATAGTCCAACTGCGTGCCACTGCGGCCATGCATGTTTCAAACAAACGAATTTCGAAACCTCCCAAGTAAGCAAACTATACTCGGGCCGACGGCGGACGCCGATGGCCCGCGCATACATGCGCGGGCCAACTGCGACCGACGTCGGCCCTAGGTCCTCCTGCTCACCTGGCTGCTTGTATCGACGTACAGTGTATCACACACACTTTCGCTTCGTTCTCACGCGCTTTCATACGACCGGCGTCCGCTTGATTTTCCGGTTCATGTCATGTGTCGAAAGGTGTCACAGAAACTGACGGCAATCTCACCGGCAACTGTGTGCAGGTCTGAGATTTTGGACCTACAGCTTCAGCTTGCAAGGTCCAGATTCACGGATCGGCTGCTCTTAAAACTTTAAATGTGCAAAATCAGCACACACTGCTTACACGTTTCGACTGAGTACGATCGTCGAACGGTGTCAGGCTGTTGATCTCACAAGTGTGTGGTCTGTGATTTGCAGCCGTAAGGTCCAAAATCACAGACCAGCACACAGTAGTTGCACAGCACATGACGCAACGCGTAATGTCCAAAATCACAAGACCAGCAAACGTATAGAGTTGCAAGTCATATACGTACGCACTTGATTCAAAAAGTGTCATGGCCTTCCCACACACGCCGCCACAAACACAAACACCCTGCCCACCTGTCCCGGCCCTACACTACCTGTTTCGAAACCTCTTTCGATATCCTTCTAGCATACGGTGCTTAGTATGTGTACGCTCTCAAAATGACAACACGTAGATTCAATGCGACACACGCTAGGCCTTGAAATGAGGTCACAACTCTCACTGAACTATAAACACCTCTCTCTCTCTCTCTCTCTCTCTCTCTCTCTCTCTCTCATAATGTTGATGTCTGCCTTCTCAAAATACGAGGGACCTAGAGATAAATACAAACCCTTTACATCTGCACAAGAGACATAGAGGCTCATAAACAATGCAGTAGGGCGGGCTCATGAAGTGCGTAGGCCTTTACTTGGCGATCGCCACACATGTATTTACATTCATGTTTAATCTGTGTGACGTTTTGACATCTCTGACGGGCAACATAATAGGCAAGACCCTCTGAAAGTAGCACAGATCATCATGACAGGTAGGCACATGCAGATCCATAATGTTTTCATGTGGCAAGAGGCATCCATAGTTACGTCTGTGTTTCTCTGGGGGTCATAGAAGTTACCGGAGCCACAGCTTCGATTGTCAGTTTACAGATTTGCATGTGGATCACAGGGGGTGGGACTGGAATCGAAGATTTTCTGTCAAGAGTTGCGTACCTCTGATTCGCTCCGAGCGTCAACAGACGCTCGGGGCGTCTCAGGGGCAAGAAACTCTGCACAGACAAAAATCTTAGAGTCCCTCCCCAGGTGTGTGGACAGGTGAGGAGTGAGGACACGCATTTGCAGACCTAAACCCAACTTTCTTTATCTCCTTGAGGATCTGCAGTACAACTCAAGCAAAATAAAGCCGTTTTCACACCAAACTCAAAGCTTGACGAGATATGGATTCTGAAAAGATCCCAGTGAGGCCGCCCCACCACTGATACCGACTTTGGTATCAGTTTCAGCCCACTTAATCAAATTTCAAATACAAACGATTGTGAATTTCCAAAAACTACAGTAGCTCGCTTGAGCTTGCCCTTAGCACCACGTGAATGTTCTGTGTTTAAGTGTACAGTGTGTGAGTGAATGCGCGTGATTCACGTGAGCGTGCTTGTTGGGTTCAGTTCGCGGCGGCGCTTTGAGCCGATTTTCAATTGGGATAAAGCGCCTATTTAATGCGCTTATTATTATTACTCAACCAAGACGCATGGACCATCATGAGCCAGTGCGAAAGCAGGGCCACTTGATAATAATCACTGAGTTCACGCATCTTGCTTATGGAATGATAACATTTAATCTGTCCTATGTCTGTCCCATAGGCCAGTGGCTCATGAAAATGTATATCTCTTAGAAAGTTTGGGACGAAATGCAGAAAATGAAACCGTTCCACACAAACTACAATGCACAGATTTTCGTGAGCTTCTGTGTCTCGTTTAAAGTAAGCAAAGAAAATGTTTTCAACGCTGGCACATGAGACGCTGTGCCTCGTACGGAAGGAATGATATAGCCTATGGACATTCACGGTCATATAAAGCAAAAGGTTACAGGCAAATATGAAACTGTTCTACTATCATGCAAGAGGCATAGATTCATATGAGCCCCTGCAAAGCAGGGGCTCATGTGAATCTATGCCTCTTGTTTGGGAGTGGAACAGCTTCACTTATGCCCGTATCTGCAAAGGTTCATGAGAGTCTATGTCCCTTGCAGACGGGATTGGATATTTGAGAGACTTGCGACGGTTAAATACGTGTTGGGGAAACGAAAACGCGGGTTGGGATCGCGTCGGAAACAGCGGGTTGGTCGATAGTGTTGTCACACCGGTCGTGTCCTGACTTTTTGCGTCAGTGCGTTCGCTGGTGTGTGCACAAGCCCTCAGCTTGTGTGAAGAGTTTCGTCGATGTCTTGAGGAAGGAAGGAAAGTAAGAGAAAATACAGGAAGGAACAGGTTGATGAATAAGGTTTCGGGGATGAAGGGGGAGGGTGACTATGATATTGGGATTTAACCCGTTCAGTGCCGAGAAAAATTTGAACACCACCTAACTGCAAGAGGTATAGATCCTGATGAGCCCCCGCAGCTGCGGGGGCTCATGAGGATCTATGCCTCTTGCTGACAACACCTTGAATCCATGTTCCTGGGACAGCTGGGGTTTTGGTTTGGAATCTACCGGATTGCAGAAACACAATCTGTGTCATCTTGCACTAAATGGGTTATTATGCCTGACCTGCCATTACGCAAAATAAAGCACTCGTACTCAGTTCAACCGATAAAATGCGAGCTTTAGCGAGCTCAGGCATAATTTTAATTTATTTTTTATTAGATTTAATTTATTTATTGAACGACTTTTGAAAGGGGTTTTACCTTGAATCGACATATTTTTCTCTTCCAAATGGTGCAGCGCAACGTGGCCTTGTACGTGATTGAGTCGCTGATTACTTGGGCTCCGCCACCGAGTAACTGATCGTTATGTAGCATTGCAACAAAAACGGTCAGCAATGCGGCAGAGATAGCACAACATTTATCGCCACACAACCTTGTGCCACATGGTCGGGAAACGCGTGCCAATTATATAAATATGAGTAATCGCAGAAAAGGATGCATGGACTTTGTACACCAAATATGCAGTCCGTAGGAAAGATGAGCATATGTTTGCTCTCTCTCTCTCTCTCTCTCTCTCTCTCTCTCTCTCTCTCTCTCTCTCTCTCTCTCTCTCTCTCTCTCTCTCTCTCTCTCTCTCTCTCTCAGCAACCTAAATAGGACAAGATGCGCTCCAACCTTAAACCGAGTTTAATCTTTGGCATACATTGCTTACATTGTCGGTATACCGGAATACACCCAGAATATTGTTTACATTGTAAAACAGAAAACACACAGAAAACCTTTGAAAGTTACAAAATTACATGTACTGGTATGCGCTTCATAGATAAACATCGTATTTGCTTATGTGTGCAAACCATGGCTATTCCTAGCAGTTCCATTCAGAGGTTTGAAAGAACATGCCACGCATGCTGCAAGATTAATTCTATAGGGATATGCAATGTTTTCACAACTGGACAGTTCAAACCGTGAGAAAATACAGACTGCTTGGCCAGATTAGGGCACTTAACAATGTTAAGACACCACAGTGAGGCGGACCGGCCATGATAGTTCACGAGCAGTACCTGATTAGTTTGGCGCCAAGCAAATCTGGTACTACCCTTGTGCTATTGTGGCCGGTCCATCTCCCACAAAGCTCGTACCAAGTCTTTCAACACGCCTCCGTAAGGTGGGAAATTCAATATTATAATTAGGTTTGAAAGCTGACGTCAAAACGACATAAAAACGAACATTAAACAACGGACCTGCTTTGAAATGAAGTAAGCTTTGCAATACACAAAAATATATGAGAACATTTTTTTATAGTAAACATTTATTTATCTCCGAGACTGAAATTGTTAATTTCTGGCTGTCGATAAAATGTTGGGTCGAAGCGATTCCTGAAGGAATCGCCATGACCAAACACGCTACCGACAACCAAAGGATAAAAAAAAAATTCAATTGCTCTGCGTTAACCCATATCATACTGAGGCTAAAAGCTTCAAATTTGTACACTGCCATACGCAAGCTACGTTATAGTACTTACGGATAAGGATATAGACCAATGGCTTTAGTTCAAGGGTGATGCCAGAATAGCTTGGCGCCTTGAGGCGCCAAGCTATTCTGGCATTACCCTTGAACTATTTTGGTCAATCTTATTTCACACACTGGTGTATTCCGATTGATAAGGGTTAACTGAATTAACCACCTTGTGCATTCGGCCACCGAAACTGTTCGCAGTACCGGAGGCTGCATGCACAAGGGGTTAAGGTTCTATGAACTTTATGAACTTAATAATCAGAAACGATGAACACACTCCTGGGTACAGTTATAAAAAAAAAAAAATTAAAAGTGCAGTTTTCTGCAGGTAAAGTGTCTGTACTGAACAAGTTTAGAAAAGCCAGCGCGCGCGACTCCTGAACTGAATTAACCCCTTCACTGCCGAGAAAAAGTGAACACGATCCAACTGCATAAGACATAGATCCTCATGAGCCCCCGCGACTGCGGGGGCTCATGAGGATCTATGCCTCTTGCTGAGACCAATTTTCTTGGACGGTGTTGACTATTGGTCTTTAAATGAACAAAGATTTCAGAAACAAAAATGAACGTATAGTGGCAGGGAAGGGGTTAAACATGAGATTATTTCATGCGAACATGTTAAAAAAGTTGTAAAATGCGGGAGCTATTGATGATACTCAAAAATTAGTGTGCCGATAAGAAACATTTTTCTTTCACATTTTCATTTACATTTGTACTAGATGCACGACAACTGGAAAACAAAAACAGATTCTGCTGTATATGCATGTTTATTAGTTTTACCAAATGACTGGACTAAAGTTTCTTTTTTTTAAAAATAAAATGCAAAGTCTGCCAACAAAAAGTGCACCTACAGAAGATGACGTTTGTTACACCATTATAACTATTTGGCACTTTTTTTGTTATCAAGGTGATTCCCACAGGAATCACCAAGCAAAGGGCTAACACTGACATTAGACATGCTTTTTATAAACCAGACATTCTCATTTTGAAATGCAAATGCACCTGTAGAACGTTGTTTTGACATTTTTCAGTTGTTTGACTAATATTTTAAAACTATTTTAAATGCATGCATTTTAAAGAAAATTACCAAACACATTCTTGGCACTTGTCAAAACTCATTTGCCCCGAAGGTCGGGGTTCATTTTCATACACTTGGGAAATGTCCCCTAAACACCATGTGCAGACAAACCGACCCTGATAACAGACCGACAGAGATAGCTCAAGAGCCGTTCCAGTTTTAACAGACGTTTTAGAGTTTTTGTAAAGATTGATTTTGCGTACAGCTTACGCAAAGCATTCAGAAAAATGCGCAAAGATTACAGCTGTAGCGCACGAAACGAACCGTTAATAGAACAAATATATAAGATGGTTTATACATGTAGTTCAAGGTCAGTGCCAGATTGGCTCGGCGCCTGGAGGCGCTGAGCCAATCTGGCACTAACCTTGAACTATCACCATATATGACATGTTTCAACAACGAATGGAACAGACATGCATTTAATGACGTACATACTTGCCACTTACCAGCATGTTCTCGTAATGCACCGACACGTCTTCAAATGGAATGGCGAGAGGTTGGTTTGGCTCGGACACAAACACTTCCATCACTGCCGTTATCTCTCGGATTACAGCTCATCAACATGCAGCCAACGAGTGGAAAACGTAGTCACAGTGGATCGTGAACTGTAAACTCCTAGTCCGCAAGTAGGATACGCAAGCCACAATGTAATCACAGAACCACAAACTCATAGCTCACAAGACGGTCACAGTGTGCAAATGATCGCCATGCCGGCTGACATCGACTGCTGTTGACCCGCGCACAATTGTGCCGATGTCGGCCTGATGACCTTTAGCGTACTGTGCACAGGTCATAAAGCTTTTAAACACGGATGTCACAAGTATGAAACACGGGCATAATGAAATCGTAGATCTATCAGTATTAACCTACAAACTTACATCTAAAACACGAAGTTACAATGAAATTATAGCTCATAAGCTCACGGCTCATCAGCACAAAAATCACAATGGATTATTATGACTCATGACAATCTTGAGGCTCAAAATTTAGTCACAACGGCCGAATTATACTCATACACGCCACACCGACAAGCAGAATACACAGTCACAATGGTTGTTAACTATTAACTCCTTTATGATTCAACTACTGGTATTGTAAATAAAGTAACAGTACCGGCAGCTACACGCATAAGGGAGGTAAAAACAGACTTCAGTACAAACGCTGTCACAATAGATTATGGCTCGTAAAATATCAGCTCATAAACAAACAGCCCGCAAATGCAGCAATATTATTTTCAGTCTTGTCCACTAAGCTCCGCCGTGAGATGGCCTTAGCTGCCTGCTCGGCGTTAAACCCAAATAACTAACTTGTCCACTAAGCTTGAAGATATAGTACAGCAAAAGAGTGTGTCTGTCACTGTTGCGTGATAAATTATGTTTCATGCCTATTCATATCGGATTGCATACGGACGTCATTGTAGTGGGAGATGATGACTTAACACTCTTGTGCACGCGGCCACCGGTACTGTTGACAGTATTGGTGGCTGCATGCACAAGAGTGTTAACCCGTTCCCTGACAGTATACTTACATTTTGTTTGTGAAATATGTCTTTCACTCAACGACCAAAACACGCAGCCTGTCCAAGGAACGTGGATACAAATTGTTCCCAGAAAAGGTATAGATTCTCATGAGCCCCCGCAATTGCGGGGGCTTATGGGGATCTATACCTCTTGCAGTTGGGTGGTGTTCACTCTTTCTCGGCAGTGATGGGGTTAAGAAGAGGAGGTTAAGGAATCGTGCATTTTACACGCACGATTGCGCTGGCTCAGAAATCTGGTCAACAACGTATATATATATATATATATATATATATATATATATATATATATATATATATATATATATATATATATATATATATATATATATATATATATATATATATATATATATATCGTATCACATCGTGCCCCATGTCCCGAATGCTAACTTCATTTGCTGTGAATCCGTCGTCAGCAGATCAGTCTTGGACGATTTAAAGGTCATGAGCACAAACAAAATCTGCGAACAGTTGAGATGGTCACATAACTCTGTCAACGTGTATACTTGCGTACATGTTGGTTGGTACATGTTGGTACATGTTGGTTGGCAGAGAAGCAAGAGATATGCGACATTTTGGAATCATAAACAAATGTTGCATTTCTTTTGATCCTCCGTATATATTGAGAGCAGGGTACACCAAATACATGTTAAAGACATTTGCTGCAAGACTCAGCATGATAACTGAGCGATATTGCACGTTCTACAAAAACAAAAGGTTTGCACGTAAGATATAAACATGTCTAAGCTGCAAAGAAATATGACAGTCTTCATGACCTCGGCGATGGATTGAGGTTTTACAATTAACCGGACCTTTAACTCTGTCATAATCGGTGCTCGCGGAACTAAGGAAACAGCCCCCTATCAAACCTCTATAGCTAGCTCGAGACACAGATCCCCACGAGTCTCCGGCAGTCACACATACTTATCAGGATCTATATTTCTTGCTCCCTCGAACCAAAGATTCAAGATGTTTATTGTCCCAAAAACGATATTCTTGTTACAGCTCACAGCTCATCAAAGACAGAGGTTGAAAAATTAGTAATAATCATAATCGTTAAAGTAGAATACAAATAATTAGCCTCATTTCTCTCTGTGTTTCCAAAAACGGAGGAGGCCATCATGGTTTCATACTACAGCTTTAAACTGTTGACACAGACTTACGTGTGCTGGTCTGTAACTTTGGAACTTACAGCTTCAGCCGTAGGGTCCAAAGTCACAGACCAGCACACACTTATCAAGATAAACAGATAAAGACCGACGTGACAGTTTGTATGGAGCGACTGTCTCGCGCCGGTGAGCTGGGTTCATATTAAATACCGACAAGTTGAGGGATCATACTGTTTGCAAACTTCAGCATTTACATTATGATACTCTGCTCTGTATTCTTTGCCATTGCTGGGCTACAAGTAGGGGAGTAGACCTTTCGTCAGCAGTATTTCAACTTTAGTGCAGTGTCCTGAAAGGTCCTGAAAGTGGCACAGTAGCAGTGCGCCTGAACTGATCCTTGTTCAGGTCGTACTCCACAGGCATAGGCTCCATGTCCCTGTCTCCCATAACCTGCCCGTTAGGGCCGTCCATTATCACTCCGGTGCCGTGGTCGTTAAACTAGTGGTCGAACTAACCAACCGACCTCTGGTTAATCAAGTTAGTTTCTCTGCGTAGCATTACTGAAGACATAACAAGAACATTTGTACTGGAGAAATGCCTGATAATAAGATCGCTTTAAGATTAGTTAACTCATTCGAGACGCGCCACCTCCGGATACGCGGCATAAGCCGCATATCTGGAGGCAGCACGTCTCGCATGTGTTAACACTTGCCTGATGAGAAGATCGCTTTAAGATTAGTTAACCCTTTGGGTGTCGGTAGCGTTTTTGTTGTTGTTGTTTTGTTTTTGTCGCGATGATTCCTGCAGGAGTCATCGCGACAAAAAGCGCTACCTACAACCTAATGGTTAGGCCAATAATACCATAGGAATTGCCCTACGTAGCAAAAGAGAAGAAAAGGAAATTCAAGATAGTTCATTTGCGCAGCATCATCGAAAGTCACAGTAAAAACACTCAAGAGAATGCAAATGATCGTCTTGTTCTATACCTGCGTATTTCTCTGTGGGCTGGCGATTGGGTGCCTGATAGGCGGGGGCAGGGGATCTAACTGTTTGTCTGTCCAGCGCTGAGTGATTCCCCTTGGTTTATGTACTCAAGGGATATTACCTGGAAAAGGTCGCCTCAAGTACCGTAAATGCCATTTGAACCCTAGCTTTAGCGAGTACTTCTGTAAGTCATCACCTGACGACTTTTTTCATTTTGTTTGCCCAAATATTTGTCTTAGTTATATGCTTGGAAAAACAAGTCTGTTATAGTCTTGACTGCAGTCACAACAACGCATTGTACAAGACGAGACAGTTTTGCTGTATTTTCAGCGCTGACAAAACGTAATCTTTATTCAAACAGGAGTCCCCCCCCCCCCCCACCCCCAATTCTCTTCCAGGCTTACCATTCTCTAAGGGCAGACATGAAGTAACAAAATAAATTGTCAAAACCAGGCGTCCTCAATCTGAAAAAAAAACATACATAAATGTGGCTAAACCTTACCAGCAAGAGGCATAGATTATCATGAGCCCCTGCGGCTGCAGGGGCTCATGAGAATCTATGCCTCTTGCAGACGTGAGAAACTACCGGAGGGAGTGCAAAGCCTCGATACAATAACAGTAATCCTGCGTCACACAAACTTCACACAGCCCCCGACAGACGTGGATTATCGTTACCAGCTGGGGAAAATGCGGACAATACTGCTCTCATCACTAGACAAAAGAAACGGGGGGCATTTTGACATGACCTCTTCTGCCTGTCCACAAGTTCAGGAAACCCGTACGAGTTAACCCGTCCAGTGCTAGTTTAAGCAGACTGTGTGTCTGCAATCTTTGTTCATTCAACACTAAAATCTCTAGATGTCCCAGGAACAAGGACACAAGGTAATGTTAGCAAGAGGCATAGATCCTCATAAGCCCCCGCAACTGCGGGGGCTTATGAGGATCTATACCTCTTGCATTTGGGTGGAGTTCAAAATGTATCGGTACTGAACGGCGGGTTAAAGCGACATGCTGCATACAGCATGGGGTTAATAAGTTCGCAAATATCTCCTTTATTCGTGTTCTTAGTAATGCTGCACACAGTTGCTAACTTTGTATATTAAGTGTTAATGCTGTAAGTGAAAAAACCTTCCTGCTCTTCTTTTCCTAGGTACTATGAGTTCTTACGATGCGCACATAGGGCAGTTGCAACTGTCTGTTGCATGTGTCTGCTCACACAGATTGTAAAAAGAATGGTAGGAAAGTCATAGCTCAGGCAAAAACTGCCCTGAGAACCCGTTATATCGTCGGAGTTTAGCAATCAAAGCCTGCTTCGCAGCAGATCGCTTTAATTCCTTCGACAATGGCTCTCCTATGGGAAAATAACTATTTCTAGTTGACATGGACAACACTGCTCATGACTAGACAAAGACACTCAGACGACGAGCCCATCAAAGAAAGAAACGCGCTCAAAAGAGACAATTACATTACAGTTCTCCTTTCTAAGCGTGTTTGTTTCTGTTTTTGCATTCTGTTTGCTCGGCAGTCACCTTTTGGGTCTGGATTAACTCATTCTGCCCGCGACACACCACAGCAAGATATGGCTCGACCATGATAGTTCAAGGGTGGTGGCAGAGTAGCTTGGCGCCTATAGGCGCCAAGCTATTCTGCCGCCACCCTTGAAATATCATGATCGATCTGTCTCCTGAATTATAATGCAGTCCTCAGAGCCGGATAACTCCAAAATGTGGGTATTTCGTACCTCGGGCACAATGAGTTAAAGACCATGAAAATCTAGCTTTTCCTAACAGTCGTTTACCTTCGACAAGGCAGAACACAGACACAGAATCTTTTCTATAATCCTGTTGGGGCAGAGTTACCGCTGCATACGAAAGGGACTCAACTCTGAAACGCGACACGGCAATTTGATATAACAAACGATTATCGGTGCCGAGAAAATTTGAACACCACCCACTTAACTGCAAGAGGTATAGATCCTCATGAGCCTCCGCAGTTGCGGGGGCTCAGGAAGATGTATGCGGCTTGCTGAAGCTATGTTCTGGGACAGCTAACGATTTCTGACGCTGAAATAACGAAGATCTCTGATGAACACAGTCGGAGTCAACTGGCACTAAACGGGTTAATGCTGCTATTGTTGTTACTCCTGATTTTGTGTTGTTAACTTCTTATAAACCGTGTTCTGAAAGGGCTATAAAAACGACATGCACTTTTGATCATGCGCCTAATCGAACAAATCTAGACAGCGTGTGATCAGTCTGTCATCGAACGTCTTGATTTGCAAGAGGAATAGATCTTAAGCGAGCCGCACCGTGCGGGTCTCATGAGGACCTATTCCTCTTGCTGGCCTCACTTGCATAGTTCTATGTTTCTCTGGGGAGGCAGAGGCGAGCTGGCATTCCAAAATGGTAATAGAGAATGCCAGGCAGGCCAAAACCTGAATGAGTTCGCACGGCGAAAGGGAGGCAAACAACGTCATTGATTAGACAAACAAAACCGTGAGAGAAAAAATTCTTTGATTTGCACCGATCTCTTTTTTTAACTGACCGTTAGTCTGAGCGAGTGCCGTGTCGCGTATCCGAATGCAGCGCGCCTCGAATGCGTTAAGACATTGAACCCTGAGGTAGAAATTTCAGAATTTGGGAGTCATGGCAGATCGAGCATGATAGTTCAAGAATGGTGCCAGAATAGCTTGGCGTGAACAGAAGCTAATCGGGTGCGCATCGTCAGGCCTATGTATGGATAGCCCACATCCCCACTAGCAAAACCTCTTCGGGCCCGCGACGGCCGCAGTCGGCCCGCGCACAGCCGTACGCGGACCCACTGCGGCCGTCATGGGCCCAAGGACCTTTCCTTATTGGGATGATCAATAGTTCAACGTATCGATAATCCTACGTACCTATAGTCCTATGATCTATAGTCGTATGTATGGAAAGTTCTATATTTTTCCTAGTATTCGCAAAGAGCGCGGTCTTGCGCCACGGGCTGTATCTCTGGTGCTTCCTTTTGGACCTTAACCCCAGCCTACACTGCCTAGAAATAGTGAGCACGGTCTAACGGCAAGCGGCAAGGATCCTCATGTGCCTCCGCAGTTGATGGGGCTTATGAATCGATGACCAATGCTTCTTTCTGACACAATTTGTATATCCATGTTCCTTCGGCGGCTGGTGTTTTTGTTGTTGTTGTTGTTTTGTTTTTGTTTTTTTGTTTTGCGCTTAATAAGCTAAGATTTTATAAACATAATCTGCGTCCACCAGAAGTCAAGGGATTTATTGAGGTGCTATCATAAGTAAAACTTCTTCGAGCCCACCATGGCCGCAAGTTGCTTACTGGGATATACACCAGTGACATTCTGACACTAAAGATTTTTCGTTAAGCGCAAAAAAAAAAGGAATGTTGCTCGAGTCAGATCAATGAGACTATCTTAATTTCCCGTTCTTTCTGTACTCACTAGATTCTTGCCATCCCATCCCATCTCCCATTACTGCAATCGATAATGACGAACCCAAGCCACTTTAGCTCCTTTGATGCATCATATTTCCGAATCACGCCGCAACAGAAAAAGAAGAAGCATTTATGGTATATCGAAATCAGTCGCATTTAAGGGGAGCTGTTCCTGCAGTGTTAATATAGTTAAAACGTTCCCTGTCACTGGACGCACACTTTGTGTCTGAAGTCTTTATTCATTCAATGACCGAAATCCACAACCTTTAAAGGAACCTGGACTCAAAGTGGCCTCAGCAAGAGGTATAGATCCTCATGAGGATCTATTCCTCTTGCAGTGATCGTGCTCAGTGTTTTTAGGCATTGAAGGGGCGAATAGTTAGCAATATCTTCTTTATTGATGTTCGTAGTAAGTCTTACAATACGGCTGGACAAGAGGGCTGACTTAACTTGTGAAGTCTGAACATTGTCAAATGAAAAAAATGAAAGACTTTTCCTCACTCTTCTCCTTTGTAGCCTACCTAGGATACTTTCAACCGACTCGCACCGGGGGCAGTAAGAAACCTTTGTTACGTGTGCCTACGCACATAGATTGTGAAAAGAAGGGTAAAAAGGTCTTAGTTGAGGGAAGACAGCATTGAAAATCCGTTGTAATGGAAAATTTTAGCTATGACTATCAAAACTCACCATGAAGCAAATCGCTTTAATATTACTGGAGAGACAGAGTTTGATTTTCTTCATCGGTTGTTAAAAGTAATGTACAATGTACAGAGCAGAACATGAAGGATGTGAGATGCAGCAGTGTATAAATGTATGCTGGTATTTGATTTTGGAGCTTACAGCTACAAGTCGTAAGGTCCAGAATCACACACCAGCGCACTGGGCCGTGAGATCCAAATCACACCAAAAAATATCTGAATTCATTTCATTCGCTAGTTCATAAACTGCACCGAGGCATGCAGGATGTAGAAAAGAATACGTGACATTGCACTGAGTCAAAAAAATTGCATTGAGAATCAATTGAATACATGCCTATGGAAAATCCGTTTAGTTGAAAAGAAGCCCGCTAAAATCTTTATCCAATTTTCTGCTCTCATGGGCTCGCATGTATTTCGCAGATCTGTGTTTTCAATTGAAGTATCGGTCTTTATTCGGATTTTCTGTTTGACATAAGGGATTATCTTTCACAGCAAATGTTGCCATTCTCTCTCTCTCTCTCTCTCTCTCTCTCTCTCTCTCTCTCTCTCTCTCTCTCTCTCTCTCTCTCCCTCTCTCTCCCTCTCTCTCTCTCTCTCTCTCTCTCTCTCTTAAAACCCCAACCCCCACCCCACCCCCCACCCCCTTATACCGTTCGGCGGAAAGACGTGAATTTATCGCGTCTTTTCCACCGAGCGGTATCGTCAGCAGCAGTCAAGGTCACACTAATCGTCTTTTCCGCCAGAGAGGTATCGTCAGCAGCAGTCAAGGTAATCTTCTTTTCCGCCGAGCGGTATCGTCAGCAGCAGTCAAGGTAATCGTCTTTTCCGCCGAGCGGTATCGTCAGCAGCAGTCAAGGTAATCGTCTTTTCCGCCGAGAGGTATCGTCAGCAGCAGTCAAGGTAATCGTCTTTTCCGCCGAGCGGTATCGTCAGCAGCAGTCAAGGTAATCGTCTTTTCCGCCGAGCAGTATCGTCAGCAGCAGTCAAGGTACTCGTCTTTTCCGCCGAGTGGTATCGTCAGCAGCAGTCAAGGTAATCGTCTTTTCCGCCGAGCGGTATCGTCAGCAGCAGTCAAGGTAATCGTCTTTTCCGCCGAGCGGTATCGTCAGCAGCAGTCAAGGTAATCGTCTTTTCCGCCCAGCAGTATCGTCAGCAGCAGTCAAGGTACTCGTCTTTTCCGCCGAGTGGTATCGTCAGCAGCAGTCATGGTAATCGTCTTTTCCGCCGAGCGGTATCGTCAGCAGCAGTCAAGGTAATCGTCTTTTTTGCCGAGAGGTATCGCCAGTAACTGTCAAGGTGTTAACCGGTACGAGACTTTCCCAGAAACGCACTTACGCTTGCTCTTCATTGGCACTGTCTCGGGCCCAGGCAGCTGCCATAAGTCACAATAGGATGCCAAACACAGTGTTAATCACTCGGGAAGCAGGCGCTTGTGATTCGTCACAATAGACGGCAATGGCAGTGTTGATCACTTCGGACACGGGTGTCCGGATTATGTCACAACATAATGATCATGACGTCAAAACGCAAGGTTAATCACTTGAGACGCAGACTGCTTCGATACGTCATAATTTGACACCACATGCAGTCCTTTTCAATTAAAAAAAAAACACTGAGCGTGACATGACGGGAACTAGAAAAGGTGTTCCAAACATTGCCTGCCCTACACCAAACCGGTCAGCTTACCGCGGCTGGCGGTTTAACCCTTTTATGCGATCGAAAAGAAGAACAAAGAAAGAAACTTATTCTCGGTACATGGAACGTACGAACCCTGTTGGACAGAGATAAGACGCAGAGACTGCACAGAAGAACAGCCCTCATAGCCAGGGAGCTGGCGAGATATAAGATCGACATTGCAGCTCTTAGTGAAACCAGATTTGCTGACGAAGGCTCGTTCTGTGAACCTGAGGGTGGGTACACCTTCTTCTGGAAGGGCAAAGCTGAGAACGAGGACAGGATACACGGAGTTGGCTTCGCCATCCGCGCCACGCTCCTCCGACAGCTGCCTTCTCTTCCCACTGGCATCAGCGAACGAGTGATGAAGCTCCGTTTCCCCATCTCCCACACCCGACATGTCACTATCATCAGCGCCTATGCTCCGACACTCACCAACGCCGATGACGACAAGGAGGCGTTCTATGAGAGCCTCGACTCCCTCCTGAAGTCCACCACTGCAAGTGACAAACTCATCGTGCTTGGTGACTTCAATGCTCGAGTTGGGCGCGAATGTGACTGCTGGGAAGGAGTGATTGGCCCACACGGGCTGGGCAAGATGAACAGCAATGGCCTGCTGCTGCTGACATTGTGCGCTGAGAATGGACTCGCCATCACCAACACCCTCTTCAGGCTGGCTAGCAAGTACAAGACAACATGGATGCATCCCAGGTCCAAGCAGTGGCATCTCATAGACTATGTCATTGTCCGCCAGCGGGATACTCGTGATGTCAGAATCACCAGAGCCATGAAAGGAGCCAAGTACTGGACCGACCATTGGCTGGTGCGGTCTGTCCTCAACCTGCACATTGCACCAGCACACAGGAAGAGGCCGAAGCTCATCTACCCTTCATTCAACCTGCCCAAGCTGAAGTGCCCGGACGTCAAGGAAAACTTCCAGTCCCACCTTGATGACCTGCTTACTGCCCATGGACCGTTGACTGGCAACCCAACTGAAATGTGGAACCAGTTCAAGGGGATGGTGAAGGAGTCTGCCAAAGACGTGCTTGAAACCAAGCAGAGGGTACACCAGGATTGGTTCGATGAGAACAATGAAGAGATCAACAAGCTACTGGAGCATATGCGCAGTGCCTTCATCGAGTGGCAGAACGACATCAACTCCTTGTCCAAGAAAGACTGCTTCAAACACCTCCAAAGTAAAGCCCAGAGAGAGCTCCGCAAC
The DNA here is from genome assembly GCA_036245525.1 of Semisulcospira habei. Taxonomy (NCBI): domain Eukaryota; kingdom Metazoa; phylum Mollusca; class Gastropoda; family Semisulcospiridae; genus Semisulcospira; species Semisulcospira habei. Next base: position 160,130,866 of record BTPG01000002.1, read on the forward strand.
ATGCAGGACACCTGGTGGGTCAGCAAGGCAAAAGAACTTGAACACTTTGCTGAATCCGACAACTCCAAGGAATTTTTCAGCGCAATGAAAGCTGTCTACGGCCCTGCCAGACCCAGCACAACCCCTCTCTTTTCTTCCGACGGCTTCACCTTGCTGAAGGACAAAGACAGCATCACTGAGCGCTGGAGAGAACACTTCTCAAATCTGCTGAACCTGCCTTCCACTGTCGACCCCGCGGCCCTGGACATGATTCCCCAAAAGCCGACACTGCATGACCGTGACCTCCCGCCTACCCTGGACGAGGTCAAGAAAGCGATCAACCAGACTAGCTCCGGCAAGATTGCAGGCATGGACGGCATCACCGCAGAGCTCTTCAAAGCAGCTGGACCTGAGACCCTTGATGCCTTCCTCAACATTCTGACATGCATATGGTCAGAGGAGAACATGCCACAGGAATTTAGAGACGCTACAATCGTCTCCCTGTTCAAGAACAAGGGCAGCAAAGCAAACTGTGCCAATTACCGAGGGATCTCACTCTTGTCCATTGCTGGCAAGATCCTCGCGAGAGTCATCCTCAACCGCCTGATCAGCTCTGTATCTGAGGAAGCACTCCCAGAGGCTCAGTGTGGATTCAGACCCGGCCGCAGCACAGTCGACATGGTCTTCTCTGTGAGACAGGTCCAGGAGAAATGAATTGAGCAGCACATGGACCTCTACGCTGTCTTCATATATCTGACCAAAGCATTCGACGCCGTGAACAGAGAAGCGCTTTGGGTCATCCTCGCAAAGCTCGGCTGCCCCAGGAAGTTCATCAACATCATCCGCCTCTTCCATGATGGAATGGTAGGAGTTGTCCAGTCAAACGGCGACACATCCGCACCCTTCGACATTTCCAACGGTGTCAAACAAGGTTGTGTTCTTGCCCCCGTGATGTTCAACCTGTTTTTCACGTGTGTCCTGACCCATGCAGTACGTGACCTTGAGAAGGGAGTGTACCTGAAGTACAGACTAGACGGCTCTCTCTTCGACCGCCGTCGACTGAACGCCAGGACCAAGACCATCGAGAGACTGATCCTTGAGGCGCTGTTTGCCGATGACTGTGCGCTGATGGCGCACACGGAGTCTGACCTCCAGACCATCGTCAACAGGTTCTCGAAAGCCTCTCGACTGTTTGGCCTCACCATCAGTCTCATCAAGACCGAGGTCCTGCACCAACCAGCCCCAGGCACAAGAGCCCCCCCCCCCCCCCACCCAAAGTGTATATCGAAGGCACCGAGCTGAAGACTGTCGACCAGTTCAGGTACCTGGGGAGCATCATCTCTTCTGACAGTACTATCGACAAGGAAATCGCAGCTCGCATCAGCAAAGCCAGCCAAGCCCTGGGTCGTCTGCGCACTCGTGTGTTGAATAACAACAACGTCAAGCTCTCCACCAAGATCAATCAAATGGCAAGACAAGGTGACAAACCTGGAAGTCCTGGATAATGCTGGTTTAGTGAGTGTGAAGCCTTGATCTTAAAGACACAACTTCGCTGGACAGGTCATGTCATACGCATGGATGATTCTCGCATGACACGCCAACTGCTGTATGGTGCACTCTCAAAAGGTCACAGGAAGCAAGGACGGCCAAAGAAACGCTTCAAAGACTGCATAAAAGACAGCCTCAAGTACTGCGTCTTCCCGGTAAAGGAACTTGAAGCACAAGCACAAGACAGATCTGGCTGGCGTGCCGCCACCAGGAAAGCCTGCACGCTCTTTGAACACAATCGGCGCGAACGGATCACCAGTGCCAGAGCTCGCAGAATGACAGCGTCGACTCTCCCCACAGCTATGTTCCAGTGCCCCCATTGCCCTCGCAGGTGTGGCTCCAGGATGCATTGGCCAGCCACACCCGCACCCACAAATAGAAGTCATACACAATGACGACATCATCGGTTTTCGATGGTCTACCCATTTATTGCGGGTGCTTATTCGGGAGGCATTAATAATAATAATAATTACGGTATATTTATAATGCGCGCATCTTATAATAATTATAACTCTAAGCGCGCACTCACAAATCGTGCACATATCCGCACGCTTTTGACAATGACTCACGTACCACAAAGACATTACGACAATCAGCTTGGGGTGGGGAGTGTGGTGATGTTATAACAGAACTAGAACTGTTGAAATAGGTGAGTTTTAAGGGCGGGCTGGAAGGAGGAAAGAGAGTGTTTCTGATGGAGAGAGAGTGGGAGAGTGTTCCATGTGGATGGACCATAGACGGAGAAGGAGCGGGGACCGAAAGTGCTGAGTATGGTGCGGGTGATGTGGAGGCGGAGAGGGTCGGAGGCGGAGCGGAGGGAGGGGGGAGGAGTGTAGGGGTGAAGTAAGTTGGTGAGATAGTCAGGAGCGTAGTTGTTAAGGGATTTGTAGCAGAGAGAAAGAAACTTTTATTGCAACAATACTGTCACACAAGAAATGATACTCGACATTTCGTTTTTATAGACGCCCTACATATTTCCAAAATTTGAACCCAAAACTGACACTGCCATGCCAAGCCAAGGAAAGACCAACCCAGTAAGCAAAGGCTCCTTGGGACGACATAAACAGACGTCGGCCCGCCGATATTTTGATTTGCCTGACGCTTTAGAGGTCTGCGCTGCTAATACCCGGTACTAAAACTGTCCCGATAAACATACAAATGTGTTATTAAATCACGCGTAAGCACGATAATTTGTGAAAAGGCTTTCCCACCCGAGCCCCGGAAGTATGAAGGACCCACCCATGACCGCACACACACACACACACACACACACACACACACACACACACACACACACACACACACACACACACACATGTGCGAGTCAGTCGACTCGCACACGCCTCTGTGTGTGTGTGTGTGTGTGTGCGTGCGTGTGTGTGTGTGTGTGTGTGTGTGTGTGTGTGTGTGTGTGTGTGTGTGTGTGTGTGTGTGTGTGTGTGTGTCAAGTGAAAAAAAAACTGTATTTATCCTACGACGGGGCAATTTCAGTTTGGACGGGAGCGTATAAATATATGAGCTGAAGTAAAAATAGATAAGACGGACATACGCACACACAAGCACGCAGAATTAAGAACTATACTAATACTAATACTGACAAATATACTAATACAGACATCTATGCCAATATTGACAGAAATTATATGTTTAAAAAACTATTATCTCATGAACCTTATAAGAACAAAACTAGCACGTGTGTGTGTGTGTGTGTGTGTGTGTGTGTGTGTGTGTGTGTGTGTGTGTGTGTGTGTGTGTGTGTGTGGGTGTGTGCGTGTGCGTGTGTGTGTGTGTGTGTGTGTGTGTGTGTGTGTGTGTGTTACTAAAGAGAAAAAGAGAAAGACAAAGGACGGCAGCATGGATCGGAAGCCGCCTTCATTTCCTTTGTTAAAGAACAGATCAAGTTTCACTTAAATACACAGTTCTGTAATGAGGTGATGTATGTGAGAAAACTGTGTGAGAGTGGAACTTAGTAAACAATCCCTGTATTGTTAGCTTTGTTTAGTGCTAAGCTTAACCCTTTAAGCCTGTCATTTTCCCTGCTTAAGGATGTAAATAGGGTTGATCTCTGCCTGCGAGAGGCATACTGTTCTCATGAGCCACTGCATCTGCAGTGACTCATGAGGATCTATGCCTCTTACAGGCGAAATTGTTGGCTGAACGAGTGTAGCGGTGTCACCTGACAAGAGGTACTTGATTAAAATGCCGTATAACAAATGTGTGAGCCTGCTAACTCCAATTTATTTTTTCAACGAAGCTGGTGCAGCTGACGGGGGAGGGGGGGGGGGAAAGAGAGAGAGAGGTGAAACATTTATTGTATAAAGCTGTAACCCTTTGGCTGTCGGTAGCGCTTTTTGTCGCGATGATTCCTGAATCATCGCGACAAAAAGCACTACCGACACCCAAAGAATTACGCGCGACAACTCCTTTCTTCCAAACAGTCCCGCTGATATTCTAGTCAGATACCTATGCTCAAACAATACAGAGAGAGAGAGAGAGAGAGAGAGAGAGAGAGAGAGAGAGAGAGAGAGAGAGAGTCCGAAAGCGTCATGAATCTTTAAGTTACGGTGCCAAATTCAGGTGAAGGTTGGTAGATCGATACGGAAGCAATACAGGGGTGAAAATAGTGCTGATGTCATGTGTACGGCTATCATTAGTGTGCTGACCAGCTAAGGGCTTCGCGAATCACTATCAAGCTGTCGTTACAGACGGAAAAACCCACCGCCAAAATCAAGGAGCTAAACAGAGCAGAAAATTCGCATACCGTGGTCGTCCGGCTCCATTTTTTAATGAAGAAAAAAAAAAGGCAGTTTCTTTTGTAAATGAAACTTTAAATTTATTAATGTCTGCTGACGGAATCCTGGAATAGAAAGTATATGCTTACAAATTGAACCCATTCACTGCCCGAACACGAGTAGAATTCAACGCAGGAGTCATATAATTATCCACAAGAGCCCCCGCAGTTGTGGGGGCTAGTGAGGATCTATGCCTCTTGATGGTCCCAACTTTGCTTCCAAGTTCCTCGGGCGTCTTCAGATCTCTGGGGCTGAGTTAATACAGATTTATTTCAAAAGCAAAATGTGCGTCCACTGGCAGTGAAGTGTATAACAAAATGAAACCTATTGCACGTGAGAACTGATGTTCATTAACACTGACGCCAAAGAGAGAATACTGACAGAGCCCATTTCCTGTATATGTATTGAAAGTCCGAACCCCATCTTTAGTAGTATCTTTAGTATTCTCTTAGTTTAAGTCACTATATCTTACTTGTGTGATTTATGTTTCTGTGAGCCAAAGACAATTTTCCATTTTATGCGTGTTGTTTAATGGACAATTCACAATTTGATCTTGGTGGTATAAGACTTTTAATCCTTTGGCTGTCGGTAGCGTGTGTGGTCGAGGTGATTCCTGCAGGAATCATCTCGACCAAACACACTACCGACAGCCAAAGGGTTAAGTTTAAGATCTGCAATCAGAAACCGGCACAAACTAGCGGGGACATTGACAGTATCTTCCATAGCAACCGGGAAGGTCCCATAAAGCAAGATCATTAACGTGCGCCAACTATGCAACTAATGTACACTTCGTTCGTTCGTCTTGAATGGTACACGGCAATGAATCAAGTTTTTTTGCCGCGTTAAGAAGGGTGTAGATGCGCCAGTGTCACCCAAGGTCACAAAAAAACACCACCGCTTGGCATGTTTCAACAAAAGGCAAGGTCCTGTACGAGATGACACTGAGTGCAAGGGACAAAGTTGCGCCCAAAAAAGGTCATCGGGCCGATGTCGGGCCAAATGTGTCCAACATCGGCCCGGCGGGATCTTTTGTTCACTGGGGAGTTAAGTATTTGCTCGTTGACACAAAACTGTTCTGTGCTGACTGAGCTCTGTGCTCCAACAATCGTTAAAAAGCACACAAAGTTTTCTTACGAGGAAACTGCTGTCAGAAGTGGTTAGCGTCGACGGCCCGAGGACCTTGTGTGCATCGGGGTGTTAGTATTTGCTTGCTGGGTGACACAAAACTGTTCTACAGGTGTAAACATGTACCCGAGCTCCAACAACTGTTGTAAGTGCACACGCACAAGGTTTTGGTGCGGTTTTTTTTCCCCAGCGAGGATCACGGTCGAGTGTGATGTTTGCTAGGATATACACCGGCTTAGCATTTATTCAAGCAAACGTTATAAGAAACTCTTGTATGAACCTCCTCAGAACCACTTAAAATAATTTCTTAAGCGGATGTTTGCCTGTCATACAGTGTATTCAAACAGACAAATTGGGCTGATTTTTTGGATTGAAATGAATGTAAGTTCCAGGACTGCCAATGAAAATAGCGGAAGTTTTTAACAATTGATATCATGCCATTTATTGGAAGCCCGCGTTCTTTTACGCGTCTTTGTGGGATACGTCCCATTCAACCTGTTTGGAGCGACCATCCTTATACAAGATCACCTGTCATTGAAGACCATCATTTAGGTGGCTGTGGCCACCTAAATTATGGTTTATAATGACAGGTGACACTATTTGCCCTTTAACCCGTTCAGTCAGAGAAAACTGGAACACCACCCAACTGCAAGAGGCATAGATCCTCATGAGCCCCCGCAGTTGCGGGGGCCCGTGAGAATCTATGCCTCTTGTTAATACCATTCTGAATCCAGGATGCTGCGACATCCAGGGCTTTTTAACGAAATTAACGAAGAGTGCAAAAAACACAGTCTTCTTGAGCAGGCACTGGCCGGGTTAACTCATACACGACGTGACGCCGGCATCCGGATACGCGGCGTTAACGCCGCGTATCTGGATGCGTCACGTCGTAAATGTGTTAAGACTTCTCTTGAGAGCACCTACCTCCCAATACACTTCTCTTGACAAAGCACCTAACTCTTGAGGACCCTTTTCTCTTGCAAATTAAAAAAGATATTTGTTCGAAACAGTTCTATAGTAAAAAAAACTAGACCGAAAGGGTTGACTGCCAGTGCTTGTAATTTAGAAAAAACTACCAAGTCCGACTCAGAGTAGGATAAAGCACTGTCAAGGAAGAGCACTATCATGCACACTTCTCTCCCTTGACAGTGCTTTATCCTACTCACTTGGTAGTTCTATAGTACGCTGTTATCGTAAACTGAAAACTGAGAGGAGACAACAATGACAAGGTAATAATGGTGCATGTGTTATGCTGCATGACAACGCCACTGACAGTCAGTACAAGGCTTCGTAAGTTATTGCATAATTACCGATAAGAGATCGTATCTCATTTATATTACTCTGTTGTTTCATCTGGAGCGGAAAATCACTTGGAAAAAATCAATACATTTGTCACTTGTTAATGCCGCGACCTGTTTCGGTAATGTAGGGTTTATAGTCGTAAACATTATTGATAATCCGTTGTATCGACAATTTTGGGCAGTCACAGCCGGCCATGGATCAGATCGCTGGTTTTGATTACTAAACTTTGCTGATACAACAGGCTCTCAATATTGTATTTCCTCAGCTTGGTATTGTGTGCCCTTCTCTTCACGATCCATGTGAATAAGCATTCGTAAATGAGAGTTTCTGCTGTCCCTTGTGCGCATCGGTGGAACTCTCTTGAGCGGTAAAGTCCTTTAACACATTTAAAATTCACAAGTTAACACATTCAGCCCGATGACAGTACTATTTCCCAAATTTTGTAGGCGTCATCTAATGACTATGCACCAGTTGCAGGAGATGGATCGACCATGATAATTCAAGGGCAGTGCCAGATTACCTTGGCGCCGACAGGAGCCAAGCTAATCTGGCACTACCCTTGAATTATCAATGTCGACCCATCTGCTGAAGTGCGTCAGGGCTGAATGGGTTAAGTTAGCGCTTTTGTCCAGCATTTTCGTACGACATTCAAAATGAAATGTATACACTGAGAAGATATTGCGAACTTTTAAGCCTTTGGGTGTCGGTAGCGGTTCGAACTAAAACCGCTACCGACACCCAAAGAGTTAACCCTTTCTTGCCCCGAGCCGATGGTACCTTCGACGTTGTGTCTCTATATTATTTTAGTACGTTTGTACTGTCAGTAAATGCGGAATGCTGGAAGAAAACATTAAACAAAAAACAAAAAACAAACAAAAAAAAAAATTGATTTTCAGCACAAAATGATAACTTGATTGGCAGCCAAACGACAAAGCGCTCCTCTCAAACCATAGGCGGATGACTAACCTATCGAGGAGGGTTGGGAGTTCCAGCATGAATTTTGTTTGGAGCATTTTACCTAGACACGGAGCACCCAGAGGCGTTTTACCCAGATACGAAGCACGCGTTCTCCAGACCCTCAAAACATCAGACATGAGATGGAAACACCGCTGCCCCTCTCCGCCCCTCTCCGCCCGTGAAATGAGAGAACGGGATCACACTGACACACACACACACACACACACACACACACACACACACACACACACACACACACACACACACACACACATACACACACACACACACACAAATCTGCCTTGACATGCTGCAAATAGCTATGAATCGACCATGACAGGCCTATAGACGCCAAGCTATTCTGGCACCAGCCTTGACCTATCATGGACTGTGATGAGAGGATAACTCGCAAATATGACGATTCTTTTTTAACCTGATATATCAGTGTGTTAAAGAGCACTTACCTGTGACCCATGACCTGCAGCAGACGACAGTTTCCGCAACACTGCCTGGACGTGCGTTGTTCGCTTTGGAGGTACAGGTGGGTGCACTTTCTCAGTAACATGTTGTCTCGACGATTGTTGTTGCTGGGTGGCTTGCACAGACACATACGGCCGACACGGCGAACAAAGCATCTCACTCCCACAACAAAGACGACGACACAATCTCCACCAACACCGCTACAACCCGTCGTTGTCGTCGCTGCTGAGTGCACGCCGCTTCATAGGCTACGCGTCCGCTGTTTTGCCGCCAATACATCACACACTCAGCTGTGGCGTGTCTGTAAACTGTAGCAGACGACGGAAAATGTCCGGAAAACTGGGTCGATTTTTACCGTCCAAACTTCGATAATATTGTCTGCATTGTGGGTGAGAATTGGTACCTGCAGGCAAAGACACCCGTCACGTTAACACTTTTACTGCCGGAACATTGCGAACAACACCCACGGAAACACAAGAGGCATAGATCCTCCGTCAGTCATGAGCCCCCGCAGTTGCTAGGGCTCAATAAGTGTGGATCTACGCCTCTTGCTGACCTCACTTTGTAGACGGATAATAAGGCTCTCTGGTGTTGCATTAACAAAGATTTCAGAAACATAATCAGTGAAGTGGCTAATGCAATACAACAGTACAGTGTCTCCACACTGGCATTAACCCTCGCGCGCTCGTTGTCACTAGATGTACTGTGAGTTTGTAACAGCCGCGCGCGGCCGGTTCACGGTATCACATTAACGTGGGTCTTTGCTGCGAAGTGTGCTAGCGGCCACTTTGCGCTGTACAACGTTTGTGAAAATAATGCATTCTCGCACAAATTAATCCTTTGGCTGTCAGCATCGCATTTTGTCGCGATGATTCCTGCAGAATCATCGAGACAAAACACGCTACCGACCGTCAAAGTGTTAAAACCAAATCGCCTCACTGTAGAAAACATTGTCCATATTACGCGAGAAACTTCTCCCTGCAAAGTTGTTACCAGTTCTGCATCGCGTGTTGATAAAACTGCCTTTTGAATGTGCTTTGCCGTGAGAATCATTACCAGACAGCATTACTGTGACTCTTTCAAGTTCAATGCACACAAATGAGTGTCACTCCAGCCGGTAGTTATGCCTTTGCATGTCGGGGGTTCTTTCTCCGGATACTCCGGTTCTTCCACCCCCCACTCACCCCCCCCCCCTACCCCCCACACTTTGGTAGGCCTACCGGTTTCAGGCCACTTTACAAATTTCAAATACAAGGTATCAAAAATTTCTGTAACTTCAGTAGCTGAACTTCGTCTGTCTTGTACTGTGTTTGTCTTAAATGGTGTAAATCCGTGTCTGTTACGTGAGTGTGCGTGTTGGGTTTCAGTTCGCGGCGCTTTGAGTCGATTCGCCCAAAAATTGAGAAAAAGCGCCTATATAATAACGGTATTCTTATTATTATTATCCACAATCAAACGAAATATTTTAATTTAAATTTCATTAAGCATTTTACCATCGGACTGTCGGTAGCGGTTCAGTTTTGTCGCGACGATTCCGGTAGGAGTCATCGCGACAAAAAAAAACGCTACCGACAGCCGAATCAGTGGTTAAATCGTATCACAAGAAAACATTACCACGATTCCTAGGTTCAAGGCACACAAGGCTGAGCATGAATGTTAGTTACCTCGTATGCATAAAATCAAAAAAATGTCTTGCAAATCAGAAACGGAATATCAACACGACACTTTCGAGTTCAATGTACACACGCACACACATGTCACTCCTGCTCTTTGCGGTGAAAACTGTGCCACCGGATGTAATCGTATCCCCCTTTCACTGCGCTATCGTAATCCGCGAAGAAACCGCAATGCGAGCCGTTTCTGGTCACCTTTTCACATCACCTCTCCATTCACAAAAGGTCACAGCTAATATCAATATCAAATACACAAATAAAATCTGCAGTGCAGTGCAACTCACCTGAACTTTCAAGGCAGTCGTTTGTTTTTATATCTCCTCCATTCATAAAACTTCACCCACAAATCTAATGCAGCGTGCCATTGCTGCGTGTCCCCAACTTCTGCAAATGTGTCGTCTGCTACCCAGCGACTCCTGTGAGAAGCTCACGACACGTGCACGTAGGAATCAGCTGCGCGCGATTTCCGATAATGCACTCGTGATCTCATGTGCCAAAACAGTTTTGGACTATCCCTGACAACTTTCTTCAGAGACACAAAGTAAATGAGAACCTCGCGCTAGAGGCATAGATTCTCATGAGCCCCTGGGACTTCAAAGGTTCATGAGAATCGATGTATCTGGCATACAGAAGAGACAGGCAGAGAAACTAAAAAAGGACGCACGAAATCTGTCATCTTCCGCCAACACAGTTAAAACCTCGCAGTGGCCTCGGCCAGAAAAGATTACGATTTTCCTGGTCAGCAGCGTGACAGCCACCTAGTCGCCAATTCTGTCCTAAACGCGGACAACGACTCGGAAGCACTTTCTAAGTTTCATGTGGATTGTTCCAAGTTTCCTTCCATAATGTCAGTGTTGTTGGTATATTTTATCATGTCAATTCAATGACAAATCCAAGAGGTCGGCTTAAAGAAAGGGACAATTGTTTAATGTATTCCAGTGGTGTAGAAAGACATTTTTGATCGGAGGAGTGGGGGGGGGGCTGGGCGGGGGGGGGGGGGGGGGCAGCGTGCCTGACTGGTTAATTTCCAGCGACACTGCATTCCTTGGAACTAGATTCGAAAGAGATTTTGTCAGAGATTCACGTTTTATATTACTCTGCCCTGGGGCCTAATTAGAGTTTTAGCCTATGTCGTACACCATATATATACAATGAAAAAACCAACAACAAAACAAAACATTCAGGAGATCTCGCGGAAGTCCTTCACAACAAAGGCAAGAAGAAGAAAGAAAAGAAAACATCGCGCATAAATGTCAACAGTTAACGATGTTACTGTTTACGCAGCTCTATCCGTACGAGAGAAGCTCGCACGCTGGTGGCGGTATTCGAAAGCTAAATAATTATCGACACTATCAAAGCCAGTTCTACATGATCCATTGCTACATGGTCACAAAACAATTTTCAACAAAATAACTCATGATTGCTGTCATTAACCCCATTTGGGTTAAATACCATTCATGACGAAGATAAATTAAACACCACCAAACCGCCAAAGGCATTGATCCGGCCTCATGTTGCGGGGGGCTCAAGCGGACCTATGCCCCTTGCTGAAACTATTTTGTATCCATGTTCATTTGACGGCTTGAGATCTTCGGCGTTGAATTTTCAATGATTTCAAAAACACAATATGCGCCCCACTGACAGTGAAGAAGTCAATATAGTGCAGCCAAAATGTTCTTGCCAGTCTTGTTGTGTACGGATGACTTCACGCTATTTTCCTGACTACCTCCCTGAATGTAATTAAAAAGCCCAAGGAAATGTGGCATGTTCAAAGAAAAACAAAAACGGCTTTGTGCTACAATAAAATATTGATGGGGAAAAAACGCAACTTTTTTTTTTCAGAACCGCTTTTTACAATTACATTCCACAGAGAAAAGGACAGTCTGTCCCCGAAAAAAATCGCAAGTCTCTGCCGAGAACCCCTTCATCACTAGACACACAGATATCAATGAAGACAAGCAAGAGGCATAAATCCTGATGAAGCCCCGCGTCTGCGGGGGCTCATGAGGATCTATACGGGGCCAATGAGGATCTATGCCACCTAGCAATGTGGTGTTGCTCGCTTTGCTCCGACGGTCGGAGGGTTAAAATCTTGGGTGGTAGGTAGATGTAGCTAACATACATGTAGCTGGCGGTATGTGACGGAACAAGCTGTGTGGCGAAACGTGGTAGTTGTCATGTAAATGACAAACGTGTCACTGTATGAGAATCTGAATTAAATTTTGCAGCATGTTATACTTGAACATAAAAACATTTAACCTCAACTGCTGGGGCAATGCGAACCCATCTGCAAGAGACATAAATCCTCATGAGCCCCCGCAGTCGCGGGGGCTCGTGAGGATTTAGGTCTCTTGTTAGTCCTTTGTTCTTTGTGCCAACGAATGGTCCCATTTCATTTTGTGTTCTTCACGCGATTGTCAGACAGTGTGCAGTGGTTTCAGACGCGAAATCCGCGTCCACTGGCAGACAAAGGGGTTGAGTTCACAAGAAAATTATTACCAAGTCGAGATTAGAAAAGAGGATAGATTAAAATTATTAATTACGAAGTCATGTAATTATGACTTTATCCATTCATTCATTCATTTATTCATTCATTCATCAATTCATTCATGTACGTATTTATATGAAAATCCAACGGCCTATTGTGACGAAACCAACTAACATACCGTCATTGGTGTGGAGTCATGTCTTTGTGTTTTCAACTAATTAGTGCTTGTCTATTGTCACATCTTATTAACATGTTCGGAAAATCTGCAGTTGTATCTCGGAGAACAGCCAGTCGTTTGTCTCACAGGCAGAGGATGATTGTAGTGTAATCGATCTCGACGTTAACACAGCAGTCTGCTTAAAACAGCAGACTACTATTAACCCATATACCCTCGAGGCCACATTACCTAAATTTTGGAGATATAACTTTTATGTACCAGTTGCAAGAGCTGGATGGCACTACCCTTGAATTATCATGGTTCATCCATCTCCTGCTGTAATGCGTTGGGGCTAAATGCCGGGGTGAAGAGGAGATCGTTTATGCCACAACTTGATTATCTCGTGCCTGTAGTTGCCCCCGCCCACTTACCCCCCCCCCCCACCCCCCATTCCCCCCCCCACCCCTACCCCTATCCCCACCTCCCCCCCCCCCCAAAAAAAAAAAAAAAAACACGTCAGTTTGCCTCAGGCACACAAAAAATCACTACGTCTCTGGAGCCGTGGAGTTTCCTTATCCACAAGATCGAACACCTTTCTGCTGATGACAATAATTATTATGACATAATGCCGTCGCCATGCACGTTTTGAATCTCACACCGGTTATCCCCCTCGATTCGCTCTGCCTGAGTGTGTGAAGCGGATCGAGGGAGTTAACCAGTGTGCTTGATATTCTCTGTAGTTCAGCCATGCGTATGATCAGCATAACAGCATGCACGCTTTGATTTGTTGTATCATGTATTTCCATTTCAGTCTCCGCCACTGTCCGTTTCATTGCTGGCAACGAGTGTTTCTCGCAATAATTGTGCTGGTCTGTGAGTTTGGACCTTACGGCCTTAGGCCGTAAGGTTCAAAGTCACAGACTAGGCCAACACAAAGCCTACTGCCGAAAGACCCACTATCATAGACCGGCACACCAGCATTCTCGATGTTCTCAAACGGCTTCATACTATTTGCCACTGCGGTTGTCTAAGTTTCTCGATTCGCTGCCGCTGTCCTACGGCGCCGGTGGATCGAGTGAGGCAACCGGTGTGACTATATGCGGGTGAAAAGGATAAACCATGATATAACAGATCCCAGCAATTTCGGGGCGTAGGCTGTGATGTCGCAAAATGAGTCAGGTACTTAGTACTGTACAGCGCGTCGCTCCATTTCCTGTTGCGGTGTCCCAATGTTTTCAAACCACTTAGCTCCTTCACTGTTGGGGGAAAAGTGAACACGATCCAACTGCAAGAGCCATAAATTCTCATGGGCCCCCGCAGTTGCGGGTGCCTATGAGTATCTATGCCTCTTGCTGACTTCACTTTGAATCTATGATGCTGCGGCTCTTTGACGTTGAATTCACAATGATTTCGAGAACACAGTCTGCGTCCACAATTGATTTGCCCGCCCGCACTGCAGAAGACAATAGCGCTTTTATTCCGGGTGACAAACACACCACATCAATATTGCGATTTTTTGGTCACCCGGAACAAAAGCCCGAAAATCGCTCCTATGAAATGTTTCATAAATGACATCTAGTTTGCTTCAAAGCGTGACACACTGTAGAGCACTGCACTGCAAATAGCCTCAGATCCATCTTTTATGTGTGTCGAACCTGATATATAAACATGCGAGTATAATGAGGATATTTGTTTTCTGGATCCAATGAGGGGGAGCTCAGTTGGTCGAGCGAGCGTTCGACTGACCGTGGCACTCGCCCGAAAAGGAGTGGGTTCGAACCCAGCTGGGGTCAACATTTGTACAGACCTCTTTTCGGCGCCCCGTCTTTGAAATCACCTTCGTGGTGGACAAAAGACATTAAGCCCTAAACGTTTAACGTTTTCTGGATCCAGTGATAACGCACCGCTGCCATTTTCAAATGTAGGCCTCTAAATGAGACAAACTGCACGTGTTTCGACGAAAACAGTGACTTAATATAAACACGGATATCGCATGTTTATTTCCAGGGTTTTAATGCACCTTTTACGCCGAAACACAGGCAATTTTTACCTACTTCTGATTTTCCAAAATCGTCTTTAGTTACATTGTCACACAGTTTGTTATAACAACAAAGAGCAGCTCTGACGTACTGTACACGTCAACGACCCTTCCGTGAGACTGCCGGTCAGCTTGTTGCGAGTGCCCAAACGCCTGATCGACCCATCCGCCGCCCAATTTTTTTTTTTTTTCCCCAACCGAGTCCCGTTACGCAAGCTCCACGCATAGTTCTGCCTATCAAAACTATGCGTGGAGCCTGCGTTACTGACTCGGTTGGGAAAAGAAATTTTGTGGCGGATGGGGATAACCGAGCAGTACGATGTACTCTGCATTGACGGAACACATACGACAGAAACCTTGTACTGCTCATTTGTTGACACTTCGCACAGCAAGCTTTAGCAGCGTTCTTGAACATCGTACAGCGGGCTGGAACATCGTACTGGTCACACGCTTCAAACGCAACTAAATCTCGCTTCAACTTCAGCGGCGTTAGCGTGACAATTCTTCGACTGAAATGTAAAGAATACCTATACAGTGTATTTGTGAACACGCGGATCAAGTGTCTGGTTTTTGTCTACCGTATTGAAAAACCGTATTGAAAATACGGTAGACTTTGAAATGGGGCTGGTCGGTAGGCATTCCGGAGCATGCACTGACATGATGTTTTTGGTGCGGGGCAGACTGAATTCTGGGGGAAAAGCAGATAAAAAATGACGTCACGTCTAGCTACGCAAACCTTGCTAGAGCGGAACGTCAGTTTTGGCGCATGTGTGTGTGTGTGTGTGTGTGTGTGTGTG
Source organism: Semisulcospira habei (assembly GCA_036245525.1). Lineage (NCBI taxonomy): Eukaryota > Metazoa > Mollusca > Gastropoda > Semisulcospiridae > Semisulcospira > Semisulcospira habei. The sequence continues at coordinate 160,146,202 of BTPG01000002.1, forward strand.
TGTGTGTGTGTGTGTGTGTGTGTGTGTGTGTGTGTGTGTGTGTGTGTGTGTGTGTGTGTGTGTGTGTGTGACAGCGACTAGAGTCCGCGTTTGAGGACGGACAAGCTTGAAATTTTAGGATATTGTCCCTAAAAGAATTATCTCGAGACCTTTTTTTTTTTTAATTTTTGTTTTATTATGATTATTATGATGCTCATTGGCGAGAAAATGGCGTTTCACAAAAAAATCGGTTGATCCACACTGGAGTCCGTAATTTTTCTTATTTTGCTATATATTTTGCATATAGCTAGATAAAACGGAGATATTGAATGAGTTCGTTATGCAGCATTGTACCTCTAGAACTTTTTGAGTGATAATATATATATATATATATATATATATATATATATATATATATATATATATATATATATATATATATATATATATATATATATATATATATATATATATATTCAGGTTTTTGTGATTAATTTCACGAATTATATGGGTTAATCTTAAAACAATTGAATCTTTTTTTACGAAAAAAACAAAAACAAACAATTTTCTCATTAGTAATCGCATGATTTTTCATATACGGTATTTACATAAGCCTACAGTTTGTCTCAGCTGTCGGGTACGATTAGGTGAAATGTGACCTGTATGCCCTAGGTGTGAAAATCAGACCCTGCACCACTTTTTCTGAGTCATTTGTGAAACAGCTAACATAACTATTTCTTTTACGAAAGAAACTATCTTCTCATTAATACCCGCATAAACAGTATTTGCATAAGTCTGCTATTTTCCCTGGGGTAGGATTAGGGCAAATTGTAAGTAGGCGTGAAAAATCAGCAAAACAATGCAAAGTTGACCCTCTGATACGTCAAATGTTAGTACTGCGATGAGTGACGTATAACATCGAGCCGTCACTATGAACTCGGCGTCGTGGGACTAATGATGCCATGACGTGCAGCTTGAAGTGACGTCATTTTGCTGCTCGTGCTATTATTCTTCTTCAGAATAGCTATGCTACGCCAGAGCACAAAGCTTACGAATGGCGGGAATCGCTGTGTGTCCGTCTTTATTTATGTGTGCCAGTGTGTGTGGATCAGAGGGTGGGTTAGAGTAGAAGGATATGTATTCCTGTCGGTACACAAGCCCACAGAGCGTATAGTAAAGCGCCGTGCCTGTGTCCGTCTTTATTTGTGTGCAACGACGTGTGTGTTGATCAGAGGTTGGCTTAGAGAGGAGGGAAATGGATCAGCATTATAAGCCTACAAATATGATCAACTCTGAATGTTCCTAAAACATAAACGCATCTGAGCTTCCAAACAATACAGTAGACTTTGAGATGAAATCCTCATCTTGCTCAGTAGTTAGTGCTAGCTACGACTGAAGCGAAAATAAAATGGAATCGATCTTTTGGTACATGCCCTGAGTGACACGCTCACAGGGGGAGAAAACCAAAGTTATGCCAAGAGTTGTTCTTCTGATTCGGAGCGTCAATAATACTAACCTATTGAGTCCTGACGTTAGGAGTCAGGGGCACAGCTCTTGCTATAACTTCGGTTTTCTCTCCCTCTGGATACGATATGAAACAGTACGGAAGATGTTCCAGAAGTACGTTTTAGGCCTTTTTCGTATTCATGTCGATTCGATTGTATTCCGCTTCGTGGGTTGTTGAGTAAGCAGAATGTGATCACGTAGGGCCTACATAGGTATTCTTTGCATTTCAGTCGACAAAATGGCAGATAAAGGCATTGCATTAGAAGCTTGCGACCAGCACCGTTTTCTAGTGATATTGTGCGATGTTCAATCATGTCCTACGATGTTCCAGTTTGCTGTAGGATTAACCGTTTTAGCCCCAGGGTCCCATTTCTCAAATTGTGGAGGTGTTGCCTAACGACTATGTACCAGTTGCAGGAGATGGCTTGACCATGATAATTCAAGGGTAGTGCCAGATTAGCTTGGCGCCTGAAGGCACCATGCTAATTTGGCATTACCCTTGAATTATCATGGTCAATCCATCTCCTGCTGTAGGGATTCGGGGCTAAAAGGGTTAAGTGTCAAAAGTCAGCAAAATAAATATCCTGTGTTGTGTCTGCCGTTATTTGGTAAAGCCATTACGCCCATTTTGAGAAAAAAACACACGAGATTTTCGTTGTTCAATAATGAAAATCTCCCTTCTCTCAAACATGGATATAATGGCGTTTGCCATAATATGTCGGCAGATATGTTCCAGCAATGCAGAGTACACCGTACCGCTCGAGTATCCCCCGTAAACTGGAGATTCATCGACCTTGACAGTTCAACGATTGTGCTAAAATAGTTCGAGTGCACACACGACTCAGTTTGTTAACCCAATCAGACCTGGTTTAATATAGCAAGTTATGATCGTTCTTGATATTGATTGGTAAGGGAGATGCCAAAATAGACACAACAAGAGATGAATCGACCGTACTCGATCGTAATCTGTTGTATACCCAGAACACTGTCCGAGCTACTCAGACAAACAAATAAGTAAATATTCGTAATAAAATAATTAAAAATTGTTTTATAATAGCACACTGTCCAAACAGACAAGCAATTTTCGGCATTTTCGTGACTTTGAGGGAGCTCCCGCAAGACACAGGAGTGTTGGATGTGCCGCACTGCAAACCAGCACCAGTCAATCGGATCATATCTCAATTTAGAGACTGCGGCAACCAACAGACACGCGCTTTTCGTATTTGTACATTCAGGGGTGGATCTGAGGGGGAGGGGGGAAGTGGCGGGGGTTCGGGACCCCCCACCCCGACCCAAAATGCTGTAACAAAGTCCATTTTTGGGGTGTTTGGACCCCCACCCCCCTTCCCCCGAATGATGAGAGTTTTAACACGCACGCTTTCTCTCTCTCTCTCTCTCTCCCGCCCCGCCCCGCCCGCCCCCCCCCCCCCCCCCCCCCCCCCCCCCGCCCGCTTTTCGATTTTTCGGCCCCTGGAAGCAAGGTCTAGCGCCGAGGAGGCCTTTTGTATAAGGTTGATGGACCAAACAAAACGTTGAAACGTTCCCCCCCCCCCTCGAGGTAACTGATCCGCCCCTGTACATTTTCGGTGAGAATGAGTCATGTGTGAGGTGTCGTTCCTAATTCTTGTTAGTTACATATGTGAAGCAGCCAAGAAGGCACACGCCTGTATTTCCCCACGAAGGTGCTGCGTCATTTCGTCTGTCTGGCCACACGAATTAGTTAACCCGACGGCCTACACCAGGAGATGAATTCACCATGATAATTCAAGGGTAATTTAGGCGCCAAGCTAATCTGGCACTACCCTTGAGCTATCATGGTCAATTTATCTCCTGCAACTGGTACATGGTCGTTAGGTAACGCCTCCAGAAATTCGGCCGTGGGGTTAAATGGGTTAAAGGAATCGAACCCGCGACCTTTGGGAACTTGTCCAAAGTTCTGTGTACAGTCAAACCAGACAGACATTCCGTTTCTTTACTTCACGCCGTTTATCAGCAATCACAGTCCCTCACGTATAGTGTCTGCAAGAGGCCTATATTTTAACGAACCCCTATAGCCGCTGGGTCTCATGAGAATATGTCTCTTGCTCTCTCAGGCATCAGGTCCATTCACTTATTGATTGCTAGTAGATGAAGGGTTTATCAGTCAGCGGAGGTGAACTGATGTCTATTCTCAAAGGAAACAGACCACACACACACACACACACAAAAAACAACGTTTTGCAGTGTCTTCTTCTTGTTGTTTTTTGTTTTGTTTTGTTTTTTTGGGGTTTCATATTTTCCTTTTTTTTAAATAATGTTTTCACATGAAAGAAAATGCACATAGGCTACCACACATCCAGTACACAAGCCGAACACTAAACTGCGTTTGCCCGGCTATAGGAAAAAGGGTATGTATTCACATTTTTGTCTTTTGTCTTTCCCTCCCTCAAATAAAAGAAGGACCGGGGCTCATTTGACTTGGGAGCCTGTCCAAAGGTCACGTGCCTTTGTTTCCCTCCAAACGTGCTGTGTCAACTCGTGCAGTATCGTCTGGGCCCACAACGTTAGATGCAAACACAAACCTCACTTCGAACGGTCTCGGTGTGTGCAAAGCAGTTCGGGTTTATCGTCCCTGCATCTAACCCGTTCACTGCCAGAACACATCAAGCAATACAAGACGCAAGAGGCGGCATAGATCCTCATGAGCCCCCGCAGTTGCGCCGGGGGTATAGGAGGGGGGGGGGGGTCAGTTAGTCATGTGGATCCCGCTACTGACGCCTCTTGCTGCTAAACCCGCTGTGATGAAGCTCTATGCTCGGGCATAGTGCTCATTTAGTAGGATTAGTACGGTACGGTTTTTGTTAACGGTTTGTTGCCGAAAGTCCGTGTTGGACTAGACGTACGTGAAATCTGTAAGACATGGTTAGCACGGGAATTTTTAGTGAGTTCTGTTTAGTGAGTTCTAGGCGGAAGCTGTGACTGTCAGAGGTCAGAGAGACCGCCTAGAACTCACTAAACAGAACAGGGCATAGAGTAATGTATAGCAAGAGTGTTAGGCTGATGGTGGTCAGGACCCTGTTTTAGCGGTAGGTTAAAGTATCTGCGGGCGATAGCGATTTTAGAGTAGGATTTGTTGATATGTGCATGTTGTGTTAGATTCCCCTCTCCGATTCTAGGGGGTAAGATCCGTTATTTCTGTAGTTTTCGGGATCTTACGAGGAGTTAGTTCTTGTTCCTTCCTTTTGTATAGGTAGTGTTCTTTTTCCTTGCTCTTCTTTCTATCGTTCTTATTTTTCGTTCCATCTGGACGTCAAGTAGGTCACTGTTTTCTCCATAGTTTGTTGATTTTGTTGTAAGTTCTCATTTTAAGTTTTGCCGTTGATTTGGTTGTAGTATTTGTATTTTTTACGTGCTCAAGTTTGGGAAGTTGTTGTAGCCAGTATGGAGGTAGACCCGGTAGAGGCTTACATTAAACAGGGTGAAAGGTTAGGACTTAGGGATGAGAAGCTTTTTGATTATGTGGAGAAGTGTAGAGATAGAGAAGATAGGGCGAGAGAGAGAAATTCAGAGAGAAGAGAGAGTACTAAAAGAGAAAGAGTTAGAGGTTCAGAAAGCCATAAAAGAGAAGGAGTTAGAAGTTCAGAGAGTGAAAGACGAGAAAGAGTTGGAGATGCGTAGACTTAGAGAGGAGAAGGAGTTGGAAATGCAGATATAGAGGGAGGAGAAAGAGCTAGAAATTCAGAGAGAGAGAGAGAAGAGAAAGACAGAATACTTAAGAAAGAGGAAATGGAGCTAAAGGAGAAAGAGTTAGAAGCTCAGAGAGAGCGAGAAGAGAAAGAAAGAGTCTTTAAGGAGAATGAGTTAGAAGTACAGAGAGAGAGAGAGAGAGAGAGAGACAGAGAGAGAGTCTCTAGCGTTTCAGAGAGAGAAAGACGAGAAGTCTCTAGCGTTTCAGAGAGAGAAAGACGAGAAGTCTCTAGCGTTTCAGAGAGAGAAAGACGAGAAGTCTCTAGCGTTTCAGAGAGAGAAAGACGAGAGGGAACATGCTTTAAGAGAGAAGGAACTAGAGTACCAGAGAGAGAAAGAGGAAAAGGATAGGGAGGACAAGGAGAGAGATAGGGAGGTACAAATGCAGTTAGCTCGGGATGCGGGGTCTAAAGCAGATAGTGATTCAGTAGGCCGAGGAATACGCAATTTTCCTAAACTGCCGATGTTTAAAGAGTCCGTGGACTCTATTGACGCTTTTTTGTGCCGTTTCGAGTCTCATGCGCAGGCGTTGAGTTGGCCTCCTGCCAACTGGCCCGTTTTGCTTTCATCTGTGCTTGAGGGACAGGCCTTGAGTCTTTACCATAGTTTGACCGTTTCGGGGACCATAGATTACGAGACTTTGAAGGAGTGTCTCTTGCAGAAGTTCCAGTGTAATGCGGAAGGTTTTAGGGAACGCTTGAGAGCTTGTCGGCCAGAGACAGGGGAATCGTTTATGTCGTTTGGCAAACGATTGTCCCATTTGCTCGTACGTTGGGTCGAGCTGTCAAAGATCGACCACACGTACGAAGCATTGTTCGATCTCATGTTGGCTGAACAGTTCTTTGGGAGCGTTTCCAAGGATCTAGCGGTATTTTTGAGAGAGCGTAACCTCAAAACTACAGACGAGTTGGTACAGCACGCGGAGGCTTTTCGGATGGCGCATCCTACGAAAAACCTCGCGCGTAGGACCGAGACACCGCCAGTCGGGTTGGTCGCTGCTAACACGACTGAGGGTTACCGGGGCATCAATACTTTACGGGGAGCCCAGCTGGGTAACGGTAGAGGTACTTTGCGTTTTCGACGCGGTGATCGAGGTAACAGCGATGGCGGTAGCGATCCGTACGCACGTGGAGGGACTTCTTTGCGTGGGTATGGTCGTGGTCGTGTTGCGAGTTCGGACACGCAGTGTTTTTCTTTGTAGTGGGTACGGGCACTTCAGTCGGAGCTGTCCGTACTACAGTGAAGGCGCGCAGTATGCTGGTTATCAGGAGCACGGCCATCTGGCTCATCAAGGTCCTAATAATCCTGGTATGGTGGATGGGGCGGTGCAGCCCACTCACGTAGCCAGTTTTGCGGTCCCAGTCGGGGAGGAACCCGCTGGGCGCAGTGTGTTCAGATGACGGAGGTGGGTTGCCTACCGCTGGTAGATGGTGTTGTTAATGGATGCCTTGTTTCTGTTCTCCGTGACTCCGGTACAACGACCGCGGGGGTCAGGCGTAGCCTTGTTAGACCAGATCAGTTCACAGGCGAGTCACAGAAAGTAGTTTCGTTTGGAGGAAAGATAGAAGTTTTTCCGTTAGCTAAGATAGCGATTGACACAGAGTTTTTTTACAGGTAGTCTGGTTTCGTGTGTCATCGACGACCCAGTAGTTGATTTAGTCATAGGTAACATGAAGGGTGTGCAGCCAGTCATCAGTAGAGTCGAGACGGTTAAGCGAGCTCAGGGTAATCGCAGTGTAGTCGCATCAGTGGCGACGAGAGCTCGCGTAAGCGTAGCTAAAACAGAGGGAACGTGTTATTTCCGTCCAGAATCTGGGAATCGGTCAGCGGGCTTGGCCCAATAGTCGGGTTGGTCTGAGACGGCATACTTCTGTTGCGGACAGAAATGCGGCTCAGCACCCAATAATATGTAGGTAGATCGGAGATCGAAGTCTCGCGATTGTGTTTTTTTTTTGTGTGTGTGTGGGCAGTCGTTGGATCGTTTTCATTTCTGGAGGTTTTAGCGCGTTAATTCGGTTTTCAAGTTCGCTGTGCGATCTGAAGGTGTTCGTTAAGGCTGTAATTTTTTTTCTTGTATTCTAGATAGTAAAAGTTAGTCCTTTCCTGTTTTCGGATAACATTACGTCGAGTAGTCTTAAAAAGAAACTCGGTCGTTTTTTTTTTTTTCCCCCCGAGGAAGGGGGAATTGTGATGAAGCTCTATGCTCGGGCATAGTGCTCATTTAGTAGGATTAGTACGGTACGGTTTTTGTTAACGGTTTGTTGCCGAAAGTCCGTGTTGGACTAGACGTACGTGAAATCTGTAAGACATGGTTAGCACGGGAATTTTTAGTGAGTTCTGCGTTTAGTGAGTTCTAGGCGGAAGCTGTGACTGTCAGAGGTCTAGTTTGGTTATTGCGGCTGTCTTGTCGTATGGAACGGTTGTGTTCGAGTTACCGAGCCCGCATTCCCTGACTCTGAAGCCTAGATTTCAGGTATGTTTCTATAAACGTAGTATTGATAGTTGTTTAGTTAAAGACAGTATGCGTGGTAAGATTAATGTGGTTGTATAGCGGTGTTCCGGTTTGGTTTAGTTATAGTATGTTTAGAATTCAATGAAGTAACCAGTGTTTCTGTATACAGTTGTTTACCAAGTTAGATGACTAAAGGAATATGAAGTGTGTATGTCTAAGCCGCTATGAAGATAGTACGTGGTTGGTTAAGCATAGTCTTTTCCAGGGTATAGAGTAATGTATAGCAAGAGTGTTAGGCCATAGCTATAGTCTGTTTCAAGATAGTGACAGAGATATGGGGGTGATACGAAGATAGTTTATGAAGCACGTGTGTGTGTGTGAATGAATGTGTGAGTTATTTGTATCAGCCAGGTTACGTGACGTTTCTCATTGATCCAATATGTTGTGTGTTTAGCAAGTGTTACGTTGGGACTTTTGTTATCTATTTAGAGTTCTTGTAACGAGAGTGGAAGACGGACGCCGAGACGTCGAGTCGCAGGAGTGGACCTACGTGAGGTCATCCCTCCAGCTCTTCTGAGTGATTCTGACTGGGACCAAGACACCCAAGTCCAAGCGAGAACTGAGTGTACCGTACGATGATTGATTGTACATTGCTTAACGTCCCGACAGCAACAAGGCTTTCTCAGGACGTGCCTGCACTGCTTGTGAAAAAAACCAAAACAGAACATTGAATGTATGTCGCCAGCCGGTCAAATACATTAAATAAACCTAACTTACTTACTTACTTACGCCTGTCACCCCTACCCGGGTATAGGCCGTCGACGAGAGACCTCCAGCAACTCCTGTCCTGTGCTTCTCCTTCGATTCTACTCCAGGTGGTTCCCAGTCTCTTGATGTCTGCTTGGAGGTCTCGACGCCAGGAGTTTCTTGGCCTACCTCTTTTCCTCTTTCCCTGGGGGTTCCATGACAATGCCTGCCTAGTGATACTGGAAGCTGGCTTTCTCAGACTGTGACCGATCCATCCCCATCTTCTTCGCCCAATTTCATTCTCTGCTGTTATCTGCTCTGTTCTCTCCCAGAGTCTGACGTTGCTGATCTTCTCTGGCCAGTGGATTTTCAAAATTCTTCTAAGGCAACTGTTCATGAAGGTCTGTACTCTGTTGACTGTGGTTTTTGTCAATCTCCATGTCTCTGCTCCATATAGGAGAACTGCTTTTACATTGGAGTTGAAAATCCGGACTTTGGTGTGTTGTGACAGCTCTCTGGAACTCCACACTTTTTTCAACTGGAGAAAGGCTGCTCTGGCTTTACCGATTCGTGCTCTGACATCTGCATCAGTGCCGCCTTTTTTGTCTATGATGCTCCCGAGATAGGTGAAGGACTCCACCTCCTCCAACGGGGTGCCAGCAAGCAAAACTGGTTCTTCCCTGGTAAATAAACCTAACACATGGGGCTAAATAAAGCTAAGACCATTTAGCAACACACATCCAATATCAAGAGCTACAGGCAGTGCAGACAGTAGGGAGAGTTTTAAAAGGGCAAATACAGGTGAATGGACAAAGGGTAGACAGAAACACATGCCCCAGAATAGAGAGAAAAACCCACCCTGTGGGGCTGACCAGGGTGACCCTAGGAACTAAAAAATACCTAACCCCACCCAAGTCCCCCAGGGCAGACCGGGGTGGGGTTGTACCGTACGAGAACGAGGACGTCCGTGCCCAAAGAGACAGGACGGCAATACGCGTACGACGAAGGACTTTCACGCCTAGACGTGAGAAGGACCAACGTAACCAGGCAACAACATCAAACAGGTTGGAGACATTGAGAGACTAAAATATGACCTAACCTGGCTGATACAAATAACTCACGTTCATTCACACACACACACGTGCTTCATAAACTATCTTCGTATCACCCCCATATCTCTGTCACTATCTTGAAACAGACTATAGCCTAACACTCTTGCTATACATTACTCTATACCCTGGAAAAGACTATGCTTAACCAACCACGTACTATCTTCATAGCGGCTTAGACATACACACTTCATATTCCTTTAGTCATCTAACTTGGTAAACAACTGTATACAGAAACACTGGTTACTTCATTGAATTCTAAACATACTATAACTAAACCAAACCGGAACACCGCTATACAACCACATTAATCTTACCACGCATACTGTCTTTAACTAAACAACTATCAATACTATGTTTATAGAAACATACCTGAAATCTAGGCTTCAGAGTCAGGGAATGCGGGCTAGGTAACTCGAACACAACCGTTCCATACGACAAGACAGCCCGCAATAACCAAACTAGACCTCTGACAGTCACAGCTTCCGCCTAGAACTCACTAAACAGAACTCACTAAAAATTCCCGTGCTAACCATGTCTTACAGATTTCACGTACGTCTAGTCCAACACGGACTTTCGGCAACAAACCGTTAACAAAAACCGTACCGTACTAATCCTACTAAATGAGCACTATGCCCGAGCATAGAGCTTCATCACAATTCCCCATCACGTCAGGGTCACCACTGTAACGCACGCAGACTTGCCCACAGTCGTACGCACAGACTCTCACGCAACAGACGCATACACCGCCACTGACTCAGACGGGCGCATTCATGCGGTACTGAAACACAACACACGGGCTCCCTTTCTAAAGTAACCTTTATACACTATAAAAGAAAAGAAAACGCTTTAAAGACTATCAACTATATATACAAGGCTCTCTATCACACACTCAAATCACAGTATCTTTGCCAGGCTAGGTTTTAGTCTCTCAATGTCTCCAACCTGTTTGATGTTGTTGCCTGGTTAAGTTGGTCCTTCTCACGTCTAGGCGTGAAAGTCCTTCGTCGTACGCGTATTGCCGTCCTGTCTCTTTGGGCACGGACGTCCTCGTTCTCGTACGGTACACTCAGTTCTCGCTTGGACTTGGGTGTCTTGGTCCCAGTCAGAATCACTCAGAAGAGCTGGAGGGATGACCTCACGTAGGTCCACTCCTGCGACTCGACGTCTCGGCGTCCGTCTTCCACTCTCGTTACAAGAACTCTAAATAGATAACAAAAGTCCCAACGTAACACTTGCTAAACACACAACATATTTGATCAATGAGAAACGTCACGTAACCTGGCTGATACAAATAACTCACACGTTCATTCACACACACGTGCTTCATAAACTATCCGTTCGTATCACCCCCATATCTCTGTCACTATCTTGAAACAGACTATAGCCTAACACTCTTGCTATACATTACTCTATACCCTGGAAAAGACTATGCTTAACCAACCACGTACTATCTTCATAGCGGCTTAGACATACACACTTCATATTCCTTTAGTCATCTAACTTGGTAAACAACTGTATACAGAAACACTGGTTACTTCATTGAATTCTAAACATATAACTAAACCAAACCGGAACACCGCTATACAACCACATTAATCTTACCACGCATACTGTCTTTAACTAAACAACTATCAATACTACGTTTATAGAAACATACCTGAAATCTAGGCTTCAGAGTCAGGGAATGCGGGCTCGGTAACTCGAACACAACCGTTCCATACGACAAAACAGCCCGCAATAACCAAACTAGACCTCTGACAGTCACAGCTTCCGCCTAGAACTCACTAAACAGAACTCACTAAAAATTCCCGTGCTAACCATGTCTTACAGATTTCACGTACGTCTAGTCCAACACGGACTTTCGGCAACAAACCGTTAACAAAAACCGTACCGTACTAATCCTACTAAATGAGCACTATGCCCGAGCATAGAGCTTCATCACACCCGCCCACTTCACTAGTTCAGGGTATCTATGTTCCTTGGGCGAATGAGGCCCATTGGTCTTGAATTAAGAAAGATCTCAGCAACACAATGAGACCGATCCACTTTCTCGGCGCGACAATTTAGGCTCCGCCCCTTTTGTCGGGGTCCGACAAGCGTGTTCATGGAGCTTCACGGAAAATATCGCGAGTGTAGCCTGCTAGAATAGTAAAGCGCGCTATTCGAGGCATGCCATATATTATACAATTTTTAGGAAGGCATATCTTCTAAAGTATACCACTATATCATTATGAGCTGTAAAATGGTCACTACAAACTAGGTATTGGGTCTAATCAGTACACCAAGTGGGGATATTGTTAGTCTAGAGATTATGTAGCCTATACAAACCTAAACTTGGCATTTTATGAAATGCGCAGATCGTTTCATTTTCGCCTAATTCAATCGTTCTTTTTTATAAATATAAAAGATAGAGCTTTGAAATTTTGCACGATTACATTTTCATGCGCTCTTTCCAATATTAATATCAGTTTTTACGTGTTTACACTTATGGTTGATCCTATCTACATGTCATATACTTAGGCACCATCTTCGATGATAAACTGAACTGGGATGACAATACTGAAACTGTTATGAAGAAAGGACAACAGGGATTGTATTTTCTGAGAAAGATGAACTCTTTCTCTGTTGACAGGACTATTTTAACTTTGTTTTACAAATCTTTCTTAGAAAGCGTCTTGACTTTTTCGTTCATTTGCTGGTTCCCAAATCTTAGTGTCAAAAACAAAAACAGTCTTCAGAGAATTGTTCGTCTCAGCTCAAAGATCATTGGGGAAGAACAGAGAAGTTTAGCCGTGTTCTGCCATCGTCAGATTGTAAGAAAAGCTACTTCCATCCTGGGCTAGTGATGCTCACGTGATGAAAGATCTCTTTGAGTTGCTCCCGTATGGCCGCCGATACAGACGACCATCATGTAAAACCAACCGCAGGAAACTGTCTTTCATCCCTGTTTCTGTCCGACTCTTAAATATTTTGTAAATCTACACAGCTGTTAAAAGTGTGTGTGTGTGTGTGCGTGTGCGTGTGCGCGTGCGTGTGTGCGCGCGTGCGTGCGTGCGTGCGTGCGTGCGTGCGTGTGTGTGTGTGTGCGTGCGCGTGTGTGTGTGTGTGTATACAGCTGTTTCAGCGCGTGAGTATCGCTGGCCTGGATGGACAGTTGTAGAGGGTGTAAGTGGAATGTAAGACGTTAATGTGTTCGCTGATAATGTCATTAATAATGCTCTTTAAGTTTTAAATAATGTTTTAGTAATTGTATTAGTTTAGAGTTTTAATAGGTCTTAATCTTAGTCTTAATCTTGGTATTTTCAGTTTTACAGATTTAGCATATTAATATCAGGTACAACTGGGATATTAGAATGTCCTGATATTAATTAATGTTTATTGAATGACTTTTATTTGATTGTTCCCCCCGTCCACACAAATGTAATTGCCCTTTAATGGATAAATAAAGTTGTTTTGAATTTGAATTTTTAAAAAAAAATGTGGGCATAAAAGAAATTCTCGTGGAGTGCAGGCAATCATCAGTACACTTTTCTTTGTGCACACCAACCACTACCATAAAAACTCTTCACATTTCAGTATGTCTAAAAACATCTCTTTTTCCCCCCTGATAACTGCGGCTAGTTCTAGTCCGCTAGTTTGTTAACACCATTGAGGCGTCTCACATCCAAGCCATGTAAATCAGAGTACATGCACTGTAATGCTTTACACAAACACAACTGACAGATCTACCATCCAGTTAGCAGGACTGGAGTGCAAGCGATCAGATCAGTCAACGAAGAATATGGCAGAACACGGAAAAGCAGAAATTTTACTTTCGAGCATACGTAGTGATTGATGTCTTGTGACTCTCAGTCTCTGGGTTCAGTTGATCCTATGGCCGACCGCCAGCTTTAATCAATTCCGTGTCTGTCAGTCTGAAAACTGAACTTCCGGCGGGAATGGAAAAACTGCACTTCTGGATATTAGTCGAGCAGGGTATCGGGAATCTGACTTACATTCCCAACTGAAAACAGCAGTTCTTTCCAGGCATCTCCAGTAGGCCTACCGCCGAAGTCGAAATCTAGTAAAGGAACAGGAAACTGTAGATCAGTGCTGTTATACTGACGTGCCAACAAAAACCAAAAACACCAAAAAGGGGGGTGGGGTGGGGAGGGTGCGGGGGGAGGTGGGGGTGGGGGTGGTGGAGTCCGAATTCAAAGAAATCAAACAATAGGGTGGGGGGGGGGGGGGCGAAATATTATGTTCTTCAAATAACAAATAAAAATCTATTATTTATATACCTGATGTATATCATGTTAAAAAATAAATAAAAAATAAGAAAAATATATATATTTTTTTTTAAATCATCCCAAAATGTTTTTCCTCCCCCCAAAATGTTTTCTCCCAAGTATTGGGTTGGGAGGGGGGAGGTGATACGGCTCTGATACCCCTCCCCCCTCCCCCTACTTTTCATGGGGACGGAGGGGGAGGGGAGGGTGGTGGTGGTGGTGGGGGGGGGGGGTGTGGAAGGGGCGGGATGGGGTGGGGGGGGGGGGGGTCCCTACGCCACTACTTAAAGAATGACCATAGAACGATGATAATGCCGGCCGTACCTGGATTTCAAGGGATACAACCACGTCGTAATCGATTTTACAGGGTAGCTTCCCTTGCTGGGTTGTCGTGTAGGAAACTTCCGGTTGATTCTCAAGAATATTTTTGAAAACGAAGCATACATAAGTGCAAATACTTCCTTCAAAATTTTCCATATGGTAATAATCCTTAGACATAACGTCCATCTACATGTGGAGGTAGGATTTATCTTGTTCTGGTTGATTAAAGCTGCCTTTTGGCAAATTTCATCGTAAAGGTGCATTCTTGTTTTCCTTGGTTTCAATGGCGGCCTCCGTTCATGTCGAAAAAAATCAGGCAATGATGTATCTTCTTTAAGTGAATTACTCTGTCCAGGTACACACATCGTAATGCTTGTGGTTTTGTCGCCTTTCGTATGACTCAGGCGATCATATTTGTTGCTGGGCTATACTAGGTCGTCATTTCAATGCACATATATTTAAATAGTATGCATGTTTGAACTTGCCACACTCTCAGACCTCAGTACTACCACTAGTACAGTAGTAGACTTGCAGCAGTCAGTTATTTACATTCCGGTTTTACATCTTCCACAACTCGAGGCAGTAAAAAATAGAGAGATGCAGGGTATGGATACAGCTCGCATCAGTTAAGGCGCTGTGGTGTTTTGTTATGTTACTATTCATACTTGCAATGCAAGGTTTGATAATGTGCACTAGCTGTTACCGTCTTTAGTAACACTTGATTGTGCTTGATTTTGATACTAGTGTGTATCTTGTAGATCTCAAGTCTGCAGTGATTTATTGAGCTTTTATTTGTTGTCGTTTTTCCCTTGCCCTGTTTTAACATTCATGGTGGTTGGTTTTTATATTCACCTACATTTGTGTTGCAAATTTTTAAGTTGATGTTCTGAATCTGATTGTTCATTTATTGTCTCGTGTGTGTGTTTGGTGGGGAGGATTGTTTTGTTTGTTGTTGTTGTGTTATGTCTGCTTACATTCTTCTCAATACTAAGTATTTTAATAGGAGGTCATGCAACTTTCCACAGGCCATGAAACCATCATCAATACAACACTGACCGCGTGACTAGACAATCCGCAAGTCCATTACCATGGCTGATGAAAACATTCCTGTAAAAGACACCAGCAACAATGCATTCAGAAATGCAGGGCCAAACCCTGCGCTGGACCAGAAGGCAGCCCAGCAGCGACGCATGGTGTCAAAGTGGTCACGGGACGAGCTGGAGGACAAGTATCTCCGCATCCACGAGGAGAATCTACTGCTCAAGAAACATGCCCGCAAACAGGAGGATAAAATCAAGAGGTAAGTAGTTAAAATTTGTCTATGCAATAAAATTGCTAAATTCTATTCATGGATATAAATTTGTGTGCTGGTCTATGATTTTGGAACTTGCAGCTGTAGGTTGTAAGGTTAAAAAAATCACATATGAGCACACATTTGTATGTATGTTTATCTTCTGGGTTACAGAAGATTTGTTTGTTTTGGTGTAAGTTTTTTGTTGTTGTTTGTTACTTATGATTATAATATGAATGTTTTACAAATTAATAACTTTGAAACTTTGGCAGAGGTGGGTTTCTGGCATTAGAGGGACAGGTCAGCCTCAGTATCACGCACTCCAGTATACCATGGTATCTGATAAGAGGCACACTGGTCTCCGGCTTCCCCAGGGATGGTCTCTGGCTGACATCAGCCTCAGCTGGCCCACACACAGCTCTGAACAGGCCAACTAAGGTTGATGTTCAGAGGATCTTTTTCGTATCAAGTAGTTGGGTCTTTTCTTCAGCATGACAATAACGTTTTCACGAATAACCTGGCCCAAACTGCATGCTGATCTGCGGTTTAGGACCTTTTGACTGTATTCTGTAAAGGTCCAATTTGCATGCTGATCTGTGGTTTAGGACCTATTGGCCATATTCCGTAAAGGTCCAAACCACAAACACAAATTTAACCCTTTGGTTGTTGGTGGTGCATTTTTTTTCCAGATTATTTGTATAGGAATCATTGTGACAAAAAGTGTTGCTCACATCCAAAGGATTTCATCATGACAAGCGCTAATGACAGCCAAAGGGTTAGTGTTTCATTTTGAAAATATCAGTATCTGTGTGTTTCCATTTGTGTTCTTCTCATACAGCAAATGTAAAGAGAAACTGAAAAATATGTTTATCGTTTGTTTTTATTTTAGAATGGCCACCAAACTGCTGCGTCTTGTGAATGACAAGAAAAAGCAAGATCATCCAGAAATTGGTCAGTCACTTTGTCAGCTGATCTTATTACTATTTATTTCATTTTTCTTTTCATGTATATTATAGAGAGAGTGTCTTGTTTTTTTAGACTATAGAATATGAATATGTGAGTCCAGATGTCTTGGCTTCTTTTTAAACTTTTGATTCTGTAAGAAAAAGCAGAAGTAATTGTCATTCATGCCTTTGACATTTTAACCCTTTGGCTGTCAGTAGTGGTTTTAGTTACAATGATTCTTGCAGGAATCATCATGACTAAAACCACAACTGACACCCAATTGGTTAACTAGCACTTAGAAACATTTTATGTTGAAATGTGTATGTGATAGTTTATCGCTGCATGTTTTTGGTTTTGTTTTAATTAATGTGGTTGTTATCATGATTGTTCACTAACTGAACTTGAAAGTTCAGATTGCAATTGCCAAGCTTTTTTTTTCTTTTTACTGTGGTGTAACTTCCTTGTCATAGCTGAATTATGGTTGGTGTGGTGAAAAAGAAACATTGTCGTGTATGTAGGGAAAGTGGCCCATGACCCAGCAATAGAGGAGAAGATGCTGGAGATGCAGGAAAAGCTTCATACCCTGGAGAAAGTCAATGCTCATCTCAAAGATAAGGTACTTCAAATATTGGTTGTCTCCCTTGATTCACTACCACTTCAGCGGTTGCATATTGAGGGATCGAGACAAGCAGAGTGGTATTTCATTCACTTTATAATGGTTGTTGAAGTACCATTACGCATAAATATGAATTTTTCTCTAAAATGTAATTTTTCAAAAAATACTTACCGATGACATTACTGACAGGAATGTACACTTAGCTTACACAATTTCAGCTAAAAAGTCCTGTTGTGTACCTACACGACAAGGGAGGTGATCCAAGGGCGCCATAACCCGGTACCCTGGGTAGCCTCCCTTCCCTCCCTATCCGGTCACATTCCCAGTGGTGTCACGCCAGTCTGTTCGCTTAGCTGACTAGTGGCAAGCGGGGCAGGTGGGAGGGTCCTCTGAGTAATGTCATCAGTAAGTATTTTTTGAAAATAATACATTCTAGAGAAAAATTCATTTGTTACCTCAAAAACATTACCGATGACATTACTGACAGGAAGAATAGCGAAAAGGCAGTGGGTGCCGTGTAGAACATCCTGATCCCCTGAACACTGCTAACAAGACCTGCCCTCCCCGGGGCAACCTCCCGACAATTTCAGCAAAGTATTACCAACGGCGCCTCTGGCGCCGGGAGGGAGTGTTGCGCCAAGGCTAGGTTCTCCCGCTGGCCCAAGAGATTCCTGAGGTAGAACCGGGTGAAGGTCGATTCAGTTCGCCAGCCCACGGCCGCCACCATGTCTTTGACAGTGCAGTTGTGGTCAAGGGGGACGCTTGCGGCCATGGCTCTAACCTCATGCGCCCTGATCTTCAGCCGCTTCGCACCGGCAGGGGAGAGGTTCTGGTTGGCGGAGTGTATCACCCAGCAGAGCCAGGAAGATATCATCTGGGCCGAGAAGTCAGTTTTACCTGGGGACAAAGGCAGAAAGAGGCGGGAGCAACCTCTACGGAGAGGCTTAGCAGGTACACCCGTAAGGCCCTCACCGGGTCCTGCTGTCTGGTCTCCCAGGTCAGGTGTATCGCCCTCAGCGGTCGCATGATGATCACCTGGGGTGCGGCCAATGGGGACCGGGTCTTGGCCATGAAAGCCGGGTCGATCAGTAGCTGCACAGAGCCATCCATTCTGAACTGCAGGCAGTCGGGACATGCGGAAGCGGTGGCGAGGGCCAGGAGGAAGCAAGTCTTCCGGGTCACATCGCCCAACCGCGCCAAGGGGAGTGGTTTAAAGCAGTCTGAATTGAGCCACATCAGCACCCAGGGTAGGTCCCATTGCGGAATCAGTGAGCGGAGGGCAGGCCGCTGGAGACCGAAGTGGGTGATAAGGTCGGCGAGGTCTTTGCAATCGCCGGGGTCCGACCGGACCAAGTGGCGGTACGTGTCGGCAATCATGGCGAGGTAGCCCCTGATGGTGACCGGCGCCAAGTGCTGCTCGGCGAGGAGCCAAAAGAAGAACTCTGCCAGCTGTGGGACCGTCAGATCCGTGGGGGGAAGGTGCTGGTCGTCACGCCAGGACCGCAGGACTTGCCACGTTCCCTCATAGACACGTCAGGTCGAAGGTCTGCGGGCTGCAACGATAGCTTCCACCACTGCACGTGAGAAGCCTCTAGCGGCGAGGGCGCACCGCACAATCTCCAGGCGTGGAGGAGGAGTCGCTCGGGGCACGGGTGGTACAGCGCCTGTCGTGGTTGCTTGAGCATCGTGCGCAGGGTGGGGAGCCGCAGAGGGGGAGCCATGGCGAGGTACAGTAGGTCGGTGGTCCACAACTTGGTCCAGCAGAACAGGGCGACCAGAAACAGGATCGCGTTGCAACCCTTGAGCTTGAGCAGGACCTTGGGGACAAGCACCGTGGGTGGATATGCATACTCGATGAGGCCCTCCCAGAAGATGGAGAGCGCGACGACTGCCCAGGCGAGGGGGTCCGGGATAGGGGAGACAAAGAGGGGCAGCTGGTCATTCCACCTCGCCGCGAAGAGGTCTATCATGGGCATCTCCTATTGTGCAAAGGTCATCTGAAAGATGTTCGGGCGGAGCGTCCACTCGGTGTGGAGAAGCTGGCCGCGCCGCGAGAGGGCGTCGGCTAGGACATTCAGGTGGCCCGGGATGTGTCTCGCTTGGAGAGAGATGCCGCGATCTTCGCACCACCAGAGGATCTTGTACAGGTGGATGCAGAGGGAGCAGGAGTGCATCCCACCCTGCTTCTGGATTTAGGAGACCACGGTGGAGTTGTCAGAGAGGACGAGCAGCTCCTGGTGCCGGAGGCGTGTCTCCCAGGCGATGAGGGCTCGACAAACCGCTTCCAGCTCTAACCAGTTGATCTGTCTGTCCGCGAAGTCCGGAGGCCAGCGGCCAGACGCTGTGACGAACATTGGAAGCAGATGTGCGCCCCAGCCGGCAAGGCTTGCGTCGACGAAGAGAGACAACTGAGGGGGGGGGGGGGGGGGGGGCGGCGAAGCGAGGGATACTCCTGTCGCGAGCCACTCGGGATCCGCCCAGCGGAGAAGATGTGGAAGGAGAATCGGCAGCACCGGCACGCGAGTCTCGAGGTCGCCAACTGAGGGACGCCAATGGAGAAGCAGGTGCAGCTGAAGTGGGCGGTAGAAGAGTCTGCCGAGAGGAAGGAGGTCCGCCGCCGCGCTCATCAGGCCGAGGAGCTGTAGCCACACTCTGGCGGAGACCGCATCCTCTTGAGACACCTGCCGGGCTAGGTTCGCCAGCTTCTGAATCCGAGGCTCCGGGACTCACACCTCGTTGAGATCAGTCTGAAATTCCATGCCCAGGTGCACGAAGCTGCGGGAAGGCGTGAGATCCGACTTGCCCACGTTGACCAGGAAGCCGAGCCAGTCAAGTAGATCGATAGAGCATCTCAGTCCTTCTCCAAGGCGGCCTCCGACTGGTTCTGCAAGAGAAGATCGTTGAGGTAGTTCGAGGTGGGGCTCGAGGAAGTCCGTCTGGCCCTGGCGACGACGGCGTCCATGATGCGAGTGAACACCTAGGGGCTGAGGTTGAGGCTGAAGGGCAGAGCACGGAACTGGTAGACCACGCCGCTAAAGGCAAAGCGGAGGTAGCAGTGAGAGGCGGGGTGCATGGGAATGTGCCGATATGTGTCCGACAAGTCTAGGCTGACGGCGAAGTCCATGGGCTGAACTGCGGACCGGAGGGCTCTGGCCGTCTCCATGCAGAAGGTCGGCGTGGCGAATAACTTGTTCAGCGCCGAGAGGTTGATGATGGGGCGCCACTTGTCACCGGGCTTGGGGACCACGAAGAGGCGGCTGTTAACTGTACTGGCCTGTGGAGGCGCTACAGAAGACCACAGATTTCATTTTGAGAGCCAAACTCTAAGTGTGACGGCGTTCGAGAAGGAGAAGAAGAAGGCGGCTGTAGAAGGCTGGAGAATCGTGATGCATAACCACCTTCTGCAGCAGGGCAGCGACCTCGCCGCGGAGGGCGTTGGCTCTGAGCTGATCTGTCGGGACCGCCATCCACAAGGGAGAGCGCCGCAACGGGGAGGAGCGCGAAAGATCAGGAGGCCATCGGAGATGGTGGAGAGGACCCAGGGATCGTCTGGAAGCAGCGAGCGTCAGGCGTCGCTGCAGCGCGCGAGCCTCCCGCCGACAGGAGACCCCGGAGTGGTCGGCGGTGGCTGGGGAGGGAGGCAGTCAGGGGGCCCTGCCCTGCCCTGGGTTTCGGGCGGGCTTGGGCCAGGTGGGGTCGGGGACCGGGGCGGCGAGGGGGTGGGCAAAGGCCGGAGCACGCTGTCGAGGTCGGGAGCGTCCGGAGAACAGGCCGAGCAGAGGGTCTGACGGTCCGCAGGGCATGACCCACGGCCTTGCAGGCTGCTTGAAAGCGGGTGGCGGCGGAGCGGCTGGGCCAGAGGTCTTTGTTGGACTCCTTCACTGTTTGCCAAGTCGGGCCAAAGAGGAGAGTACCGCCGAGCGGAGCTTGTCGGAGCTGTTTCTTTATCTCGGTGGGGGGGAGGCCCTCACAGGTGCGCAAAATCGCGTCCCGACGCATCAGGTCGCAGTTAGCGGTGGCGGTCATGGAGTTGATGGAAGTGTGGTAGACCATACGGTTGGCCACAACCGCCAAGGCAAGGATGTCCCTTAGCAGCGGTGAGATCGACGGGTGCCAAGCGTCCTCGACGCGCCGGACAACAGCTTGTGTGACCAGGTCCAGGAATCCCGCACAGGCCAGGGCGTTACGTATGAGGGTTGCCGTCTTATCCAAACGGAGGGGAAGGTATAGCTGCAAAGTTCTCAAGCCACCCGCTTGGGACTGCGCCAAGGTGTCCACCGCTGGGAGGAGGCAGGCGAAGGACTGAGAGTGACCGGCGTACCAGCTCTGGCGGAAGGCACTATCCAAATCCGCGAGCCATCTGGAGTTGGAGAAAAACCCTGTCACCCAAGGAGCCCTGTTGTAGGTGCGTTGAAAAAGCTTCGCTCAGGTCCTGGAAACCAGGGGGCTGGGGAAGAGACTTGAAGCGCTTGGGTCGCCTGTCGGCATCCACAAAGGCCAAGACCTTCCTCTTAGCCGGGGGCGACGAGGGCAGTCCTCAGGGGGAAGGCAAGCAGCGATCAGGCATGCAGCCAAGTCCTGGGACCGTATTATCTCCATCCTAGGGCCCAGGGGGGCAGCTGGCAAAGAAGGGCCGTCCGGAGGGCGCAAGCGTGGTGAGACAGGGGGGCTGACCTTCTAAAGGAGAGCTGAGTCCTCCGGTAACAGGCTGAGAGCATCGTTGTTGTCGGTGAGCACCGGCGGGCGACGGGGGGATCGGGCAGCGAAGGGGGGCGTCCGGACGAGGGGACGGGATCTTACAGAGAGCCGGGAGGGAACCAGGGAGGCGGAGGCCTCGCTAGCATCGTCACGTCATCCGGAAGTGGAGGGGGGGGGGGGGGGGGGGGGCGACCGTCTCACCAGCGAGCTGTGCCGAGCGGAAGGAACCGAGACAGCTGACGAAGAGTCCCTTAAAGCCGAATATGAAGGGGCCGCGCTCCGAGGTGAAGACCGGCGGTCATGAGGGGAGCAGCTGCGCCGCTAGGAACGAGGTCGGGAGGACGAGCGCCGGCGTGGGGAGGGGTGTCGGGAGCGGAGCCGCGTCGAACGGGGTGAACGTCTGGGGCTAGAGACACACTGGGGCGAGCGAGGAGCCGGTCCCGGCTATAAGGAGGGTGCAGTAGTCGGCCGAATGATGGGAGTAGAATCCGAGTGGGAAGCGCGCCGGCGGTCATCTGAATCCTGAGAAGCTGTCTGCGGGTGGAGAGGACGGTCCCGTGGATGGGTGCGTGGTCTCGTAGCGTCATCCCTCCTAGTAGCCGCGTCTGAGCCTGAGGGGGCACGGGCCGAGTGGCGGGGCGAGCGAACACGCTGAGGGACAGGGTAGGGGGAGTGGTTGGGGGCTCTTGTCACTGGCCCTCACGCGAGACGAACGCTGTCAGTGCTGGCCTGGGTCGTAGTGGTAGGCAGACCGACCTCCAAAGCCGCCTCTGAGCCCGAGAGAACTCGGGCCGAGTGGCGGGGCGAGCAAGCTCGCACTTAGTTAGGCTTGGGGTCAGCAGTCGCGTCCACGGGCTTGTCGGGCCGACGTTCGGTAACCGCGTCTGAGCCCCAGTGGCGGGGCGAGCAAGCTTGCATTTGGTTGGACTTGGGGGCAGCAGTCTCGTGCGTGGGCTTATCGGGCCGATTTCTGGTAACCGCGTCTGAGCCCGAGAGAACTCGGGCTGAGTGACGGTGCGAGCGAGCTCGCACTTGGTTAGGCTTGGGGACCACAGTCTCCTCCGCAGGCTTGTCTGGCTGACTTCCAGTAACCGCATCTGAACCCGAGAAAACTCAGGCCGAGTGGCGGGGCGAGCGAACTCGCTGTGGGTCAATCTCGGAGGAGTGCCTTGTCCCATCTGCGGTAGCGGCTCGGGGTGCTGCAGCGGGTGGCGGGTCTCGTGCCGGCGTGGGACGTTCGCGTCGATAGAACCCCCAAAGCTGAGACCATTGCTTTTCCACCCAGGAGGCGCAGGTGTGGCCAGAGGCACAGCCGTAACATGGGAGGCATACCGCATGCGTGTCACTTGGCCATTGGAAGTCCCCACAGCGCGTGCAGGTTCGTACCTGGTAACTGCAACACATTGGAAGTTGAGAGGAGACCGAGCGTGGGCCCAGAGGCCATGCAACGACGAGTGCATGCGTGAATAAAGGCGAACTTCGGAACACAGACAATTCCACGGTCAGTGCCGTCACGCGGCACACCGAGCGCCGGTCGAGGGTAACAACCAAGGCCTTACCTTGCCATGGCGGGGAGGCCGGCTAGGAACCTGTGATGAAGGCCAAAGGACCAACCATACGCCGCAGAGCAGGCGGGAGGAGCTCCTCTCTCTCCTCCCAGCCAAGGAAGACCACAAATCCAATGGAAGTACCACAAAATCCAATGGCAGCACCAGCACACACACGTAAGTCCTCCCCACAAAAGTAATCCAAGGCAGGCACGGAACACAACGGTAAAGTCCAATCCAAGGTACGACCAGTTACACCGTACACAGGTGAAACGGGCAGTAAGCACGGCAGTTTAGCCTATGCTCTTTAGTTTTCAGCTCTATGCCCGCCGGCGCGAGCCAGCACACTTAAGAGATCGGCTTCGCGGGAGCACTGAGATAGCGAGGCAGCCTCCTTCCCCTTGCTATCAGCGCGCTAAATACCATCACTGATAATGCACCAGCTATGCGGTCTCGCTTCCGCTGGGGATACGAATAGCGCAGCAGCCGTCTTTGTCTACAGTACTACTGTGCTTGACCCCGATTAGCTCTTAGCCTCTGCTGCATACATCGGCGAATAAGCTGTAAATTACAGATGTTGTCTGTAAACCGGAATTAATTCACCTGCAGTTGTGAGTGATTATTTGAACATACGTCGTCTTGTAGAGGAGAAATTGTACTATCTTTGGACACCAAACATGCTGGGGTAATCTGCGTGGATGTTTGTCTTGCACTGGCTAAAAGTATCACTAGGAGACGGATTAGATGCCGCCTTCCGTTAGTTTATCAAACGTTTTATCACATCACTGTTCAAAAACAAAAGTTGCTGGAAAGTTCAAAGTCAGTGCTGTCAACAGATGTCTTAACTCGCATATCCCATGCTAAAAATCTTCACAACCACATACCTGAGTCCTGCTAAAGCCGGTTTGGTGGGCCAAGTAAAAACGATAATCCATTCACAGCGCGCCGACATGAAGTATGCGAGTTTCACGATACAGTCAATGTTTTTAACAATATCACAATTTTAACACAGTTTAAAAACAATACACAAAGCAGAGGTTTACTGTTTGCTGTTACGAGATTCAGTTCCGGCTTAGTGTCACATTTAAATGGCTTAAAATGAGTGTCTACAGGGTCACTATGATGCCTATCAAAACTTGATAGGCCGATCAGTTTCATTTTTTTTGGACGAGTGGCAGTCTGTGAATACCTGATGAAAATGTGGAGAAACCAAAGCCAAATGCTCTGTCAGAAGGATTCTAAGCTTCTGTTGTGTGACACATGCAACAAATTGATTTAGAATGCTTCCCTTCCTGGTCGTTGAGTACATCAATGTTGTAACATGAAAATATATCACTGGTGTATTTAGTGCACAAAAACCACGGGTTTGTTTTTGTCTTTGACTGCTCGCCTAGACCTTCTACCACAAAGTTTACACAAAGAATTCACGGCTTCCAAATGTCTTGGAAAGGAATGTCCATTCTCCATGGCTTTAACAAGCTATACTATACATAATGCATCAGATAAGGGCACACATTGGAGTGATACATCCGGCACAGAAAACAAGTCATTTACACACAAGCACTGTCTACAGCGGAAGGAAAGTTCCTCGAACTACACACGTTGTAATCAAGTAATAAGCACAGAATTCGAAGAGGTGTTCAAACCAAACTTATATGAGCTTGAAGAGGACAATTTCAAGCATAGTGTTACATAATGATATTTACGATTGCAACTTTGTAGCCACGATAATAATAAGTTATAAACAGGCTAAACTTATCACATGCCTGACAGACTTCAACAGGGAACAAAGGACGCAACGCTTCCCGCCAGCAGCTAGGCTGGAGCCTGCTATGACCTGCGCGCACTTATCAGTGAAGTGGGTCACGGCTGGCACAGAGCCCAACTAAAAAGAGGAATTCAGAGAAGGGTGAACTGCCGTGTAAGCAGAGCTCACAACTGGTCCCTGTAAGCTAAGTGAACAGACTGGTGTGACACCAATGGGCACGTGACCGGATAGGGAGGGAAGGGAGGCTACCCAGGGTACCGGGTTACGGCGCCCTTGGATCACCTCCCTTGTCGTGTAGGTACACAACAGGATTTTTTGGCTGAAATTGTGTAAGCTAAGTGTACATCCCTGTCAGTAATGTCATTGGTAATGTTTTTGAGGAAACAGACACATTTCAGCACCATTTGTGTTTGTTATGCCTTGTCGACCCACCTAATGAACCTTAATAGTGGTTTGGACACGCAGCAAAGGCACACGCGTAATCATACTTATTTATTCTGTCTATTTTTAGCTGTTTCTCATACTTAAAGCGTTGTATTTCTAGAACGAAGTGGAGTCATTGTCAGGTTCCTTAATATAAAGATGCTGTGTGCTGAACTTGCTGGATGACCTCGACTACGCCGATGATATCGGGCTGCTGGCAAGCAGAAACCAGGACATGCAACAGAAGACACAACAGTTGACACAGTCAGCAAGCTCCATAGGTCTCGGGGTCAACATTAGGAAGACTCAAGTCATGAGGAAGAACACCATAGTGGGCGACCCAATCACCATCAATGACCAACCTCTGCAAGAGGTGGACGAGTTCACGTACCTGGGCAGCAAGGTTACCACAGATGGAGACTGCACAAGGGAGATCACCACAAGAATCAGCAAAGCCAACCAAGCCTTCGCAATGCTGAAACCCATCTGGAGGACCACAAGCCTGAGCATCCACACCAAGCTCCGTATTTTTAAGAGCAACGTGCTGAGTGTCCTTCTATATGGGTCAGAATGCTGGAAATCCACTACCGCTACGGAACGCAAGCTGGATGTCTTCCAGAACAAGTGCCTGCGACGGATCATGAAGGTCTTCTGGCCAAACATGATTACAAACGAGGAACTACGGAAGAGAGCAGGCGCAGACAGCATCGCTGAAACCATCGCCACACGGAGATGGAGATGGCTAGGCCACGTTTGCAGAATGTCACCTGACTCATTACCAAGGGTGGCACTGAGATGGACACCACAGGGGAAGAGAAACCGTGGGCGACCAAAGGAGACGTGGCGCCGAACCGTGGAGCGAGAGCTCAAGAACAGAGGCCTTACTCTGCAAACAGCACCCAAAATAGCAGCTGACAGACAAAAGTGGCGCTCCCTTGCCGTCGCCTCAAGCACCAGACGGCGCAGAGAGGACTGAATGTGTGCTGAACTGGATTGTCCTGTGTCTAAATGAACCATAACTAGACCTGCGTGTAGCGTTTCATAACAATCTGTTACAGAAGTTTATATTTGAACAGATATGGCGATAGTGGACCTTTAAACTGGTCAGACAAGGCCATAAACTGTAGCACGCACATCGGTCATGATGTTATGATGTTGTGCTGATCTGTGATTTTTGGACCTTACAGCCTTGTGCCATAAAGACCAAAATCACAGACCAGCATACTTTGTTAATTCTTAACAGAACTCTCTCTAGAACATAACTAGCTTATAGTGTGAGAAATGCCTAGAACTGGACTAGACAACTGCAGCACCAATGTATTGTAAGGTACCGATATCACATTCAAGCACCTCTTAACCCCTTCACTGTTGAGAAAAAGTGAGCTCAATCCAGCTGCAAGAGACATAGATCCTCATGAGCCCCCGCATTTGCGGGGGCTCATGAGGATCTATGCCTCTTGCTGTATGTCCATGCTCCTTGGATGACTGGGGCTCTTTGTCATTGAATCGCTAAAGATTTCAGAAATCCAGTCTGTGTCTATGGGCAGTGAAGGGGTTAAGAGATATTTTGAAACTATGTTCAACAGCTGGCTTTAGCCAAGCAGCAGGCCCAGTCCATGAGTGCAGGGAAGAGAACAGCGCTGTACCCCTACATCCAGTCGCGTATCAACACCGGCATCCCCAAACACCAGACTGTCCAGATAGACCCCAGGATTGCCAGAAACGTCCGTGTCGTTGGACCTGTGCACGAGTCTCCAAAACGGTCAGTGAGTGCAAGCCATGTTAGTTATTATTTGTTTGCTTGGTTTGTCTGTGTCGTGTATCCTGGCTTTACTGTGAATTTCAGCGGAAGCGGAGTTTATCTTTTCGTTCCAACCTGATTTGTCAAAACTTTGTCACAAGTACATGGTGAATAAATAGAACATTCCTTTCCTTTGCAGTGTGGCAAGTCCTCCTCCTGCTGGGCGTTTTGGTCACAGTCTTTTGGAGGAGACCAGGGTACAAAAGCAGCATTTGTAAGTCAATATGCATGCGTGCTGATATTGATAGCTATGAAACAGATAGAACAAATGTAATTTAGTTCTTTCAGTTTAGATGATTCTTGGTGGCGTTGTTTCGATCTGCCAGCAGCTAGAAATCCACCTTTTGTCTGCTACTGACGATACGGTGGAAGGGAGGTGGAAAGGAGGCGTAGACGTTGCATTTCTTTTTCGCCTAGTGATTTCGCCAGTAGCAATCAAGGGGTTAATTCTTTTAACCCTTTGGCTGTTGATAGCACATTTTGTTGCAATGATTTCTGCAAAAAGGGCTACTGACAGCCAAAGGGTTAAGCCAGTAGAGATTCATTGCCCCTTAACCCTTATCATTCGGAATACACCACTGTGTGAAATAAGTTTGACTAAAATAGTTCAAGGGTAGTGCCAGAATAGCTTGGCGCCTCTAGGCGCCAAGCTGTTCTGGCACCACCCTTGAACTAACGCCATGAACTAAAGCCATTGGTCTATACCCTCATCTGTAAGTACTATAATGTAGCTTGCATAATTAGGGCAGTGCACATTTTGAAGCTTTTAGCCTCAGTATGATATGGGTTAATGTCTATCTGATGCAGAGTGACGTGCGAATGAGGCCAGCAAGAGGTATAGATCCTGACAAGGTCCCTTTTTGCGTGGTTCTCATGAGGGTCTGTCTACACCTCTTGCATTTTGAAGTTGTTTCACTGTGTTCTGGCAGTGAAAGTAGTAGACTCTTGGCCTCATTTTAGCAGGACATCTGCTTCCTACATCACATCCAACAGCCTTTCTGACCCTTACCTTTTACTTTTTGGTACCAGTTTCAGGCCACTTTCTAAGTTTCAAACACAAGCAGTCAAAATTTCCAAAACTTCTAATATCTGAGCTGACTCTTCACACCACACGAATGTGCTGTGTTTTACCGTTTACTGTGTGTCTTCAGAGTGAATGCATGTGTCAGCATTCATATTTAATTGGTTCAGAATTGCCTGAAGCGCCTATATAATGACCAGTATTATTATTGTGTGTTTTGTTTTACATTGTAATTGTTATTATAATTATTATGATTATTATTATTTATTATCTTCATCATCGTTCTTTACTGTAGGCAGCCACGCAGCTTAAACAGACCTGTTTACCCATACATTTTTTGCTTATTTTGTACGCAGTTTTTAGGAACAGTACGTAAGTACGCAAAAACAAAAATAAATACGATCAACCCAAAAAACAAAAAAACAAAAAAATCCTGAAAAAAAACCCGATCCGGAATTTCAATCTTTATTGCCAAGAACGATAACTCTTTGTTTGTTTTACCACCATTTGGCCGACACGCGGCAAGATGTCGAAGCGTCAAACGAGCATTGGTGATGCCTCAACAAAGCCTTTATCGAAGAAAAAGAAGAGGGAACAGATATTTCTGGACAGATACCAGAAGATTCCAGGGATTGAGGCTTCTGCTGCAGAAAACACGTATTCAGCTGCAAGATGTGCCTACTGCAAGGCCGCCGATTTTTCCATTGCGCACTCAGGTGTGTACAACATCGAGTGCCATTGCGAAAAAAAAAACACACCACAAACTCAATGAGGCTACTGCGAAGATTGCTGCTCAATGCTCATCCATTACAAAATTCATACCGTCACAGAGTATCAAGACTGTGATCAGATCAGAAGTAATGCTGACTGTCCGGCAGAATTGATTGTTCAAAACAATCTGCCTCTTTCGACGAGTCCTACTAAAACCCGGAATAACCTGTCCTAAGCTAAAATAATAATAATAATAATAATAATTACGGTATTTATAATGCGCTTATCTTATAATTTATAACTCTAAGTCTAAGCGCGCACTCACAACTCGCGCACGCATGCGCACGCTTTGGACGACTCACGTACAACAAATGGTGAAATGAATTGCGACAGTCATCTTTTGTGGGGAGTGTGGTGATATAGTGCTAGAACTGTTGAAAGAGGTGAGTTTTGAGGGCGGACTGAAAGGAGGAGAGAGAGTCTTTCTGACGGAGAGAGAGTGGGAGAGTGTTCCAGGTGGATGGACCATAAACTGAGAAGGCGCGGGGGCCGAAAGTGCTGAGTTTGGTGCGGGGGATGTGGAGACGGAGAGGGTCGGAGGCGGAGCGGAGGGAGCGGGAAGGAGTGTAGGGGTGAAGTAAGTTGGAAAGATAGGCAGGAGCGCAGTTGTTCAGGGATTTGTAGCAGAGAGACAGAATCTTGTATTGGATACGCTGTGGGATGGGAAGCCAGTGAAGAAGTTTGAGCGGGGTGTGATGTGGTCGGATTTTTTCTTCCTGAGGACGAGGCGGGCAGCATTGTTCTGGATGCGCTGGAGAGTGGAAGTGGTAGAGTGAGGGAGGCCGGAAAGGAGAGAGTTGCAGTAGTCAATGCGAGATAGAATGAGAGAGACATCAAGTTTGGTGGCAGCTTCGGTGGTGAGGTATTTTCTGATCTGACTGATGCGGCGGAGGTGAAAGTAGCATGCCTGGGCAGTGGCGGAGACGAAGCTGGTCATGGTAAGAGAGGAATCAAGAATAACGCCAAGGTTTTTGGCCGAGTCACTGAGGGAGATGGGGGTGCTGTCGAGTTGAAGGTGGAGAGAGGGAGGGAGCTGGGAAAGTTTCTGGCGAGTGCTTACCAACATGGCTTCCGTTTTGTCGTCGTTCAGTTTAAGCTTGTTTGCTGTCATCCAGTTTTTCATGTCTTCATAGCAGTCAGCCGTGCGAGTAAGTAGTGACTGAGTGTTGTCGAGTTTGTCTTTGTCTAGTAGTTGTGAGTCGTCAGCGTAGAGGTGGTGGCGTATGTGGTGAGACTGTATGATGTTGGACAGGGGGGAGGTGTAGAGTGTGAAAAGGACCGGGCCCAGGACGGACCCCTGTGGTACTCCGCAGGAGAGTGTGACTGGGTTGGAGGAGACGCCGTCAATGGTGACGGACTGCTGTCTGTCGGAGAGGTATGAGAGAAACCAGGAGTGAGCAGAGTCAGTGATGCCAAAGGAGTGACGAAGGCGGTGGAGGAGGATAGAGTGGTCTATGGTGTCGAAGGCGGCAGAAAGGTCGAGTAGCGTAAGAAGGGAGATGTTGCCTGAGTCGGTGGAGAGAAGCAGGTCGTTTAAGATGTGTAGAAGGGCTGTTTCAGTGCTGTGGTGTTTGCGATAGGCAGACTGGAATGGACTGAGGAGGTTGTTGTCGGCAAGGTGGAGGTTGAGCTGGTTGAGAACAACCTTCTCAAGAAGCTTGGACAGGAAAGAGAGATTGGAGACTGGGCGATAGTTTTTTAGTTCGTTTGGGTCGAGGTTGTGTTTTTTGAGGAGAGGACGGACGATGGCGGACTTGAAGATATCAGGGACTGAACCGTTCTCAAGAGATGTGTTGATGATGTCGGTAATGAAGGGCAGAAGTTTTGGAAGGCCGTCCCGGTAGAGAGAAGCTGGGAGGGGGTCTAGTTCGCATATCCGTATCCGTAACTATTATTGCGTACATAAACACAAAATAATCATGTGTTAGAAGTTTGGTTTACATTAAAGTTGATTTAGTTGTACTAGTTAGCCGTTTTCCACTGCCGTTGTCGCGTCAATTACTTCCCTTGCTACACGATCACGCTTTCCGAAAACAGTCGGAATAACCTCTCCTAAACCAAAATAACCACATAAACACATATTATTAAGTACTTAAAGTCATAATATTACTATATTTGGAGTTGTAGGTGCCGTAAAAGTTGTTTATTTAGCGTTAGAATGCTTCGAAGGGCTTGTTCTTTGAGCCTCTTGTTATGAGGCCTATCTTCAGCCTACGCGCATTCGCCCAGACCGTTCGGCCCAAACACATTTTGTCCCATGACGTTTCATCCCCGATGCTATTTAATGGAAGACATTACGTTATGAACGGACCATGATAATCAGTTGACATAAGAGAACATAACTGGACCGTTCCTGTGCTCAAATATAAATGTTTCTGAGACTGTTATTTTTTCTATTAAAAATAAGAGGAATCATTAGTTCAGTCATGTTAATACATAAAGACAGTGGATTAGGCTGCTTGTATTTTTTTCTTCCTTCTTTATTTTATTGTTGGTATTTATTTGTGGTAGTGGTGGTGGTCAGAATATGTAAAATTTTGGTTTATTAAAAAGCCATTTTAATATCCTAACAGAGCACTGGTGGGACAGTCAAATTGACACCAAAAGTACTGCTCATTTCTCTAAAATTCTTCTACATCTCAATGTGACAAAGCTGGCAGATCTGACTGCTTTACAAATACTAGTGAAATCTGGGTGACAGTTATATTCTCAACAGTAAAACAATTTAAAGGCAAGATCAGTCATCTATGAAAAGTAGTAGTAGTAGTATGTTTAGCCTCACTGAAGTTTGGAGTTACTGATGCCATCTCTCGAACAGTGAAGTCAACCTTCTCAGACTCTAAGTTAGTGCAAAACTATTCTTGTTGTCGGAATAAAGCAACAACGATTGTGCAGTGCATGGCAGATCATTCTGAACATAAAGTTGATTCAGAACTGAGTGCTGAGCTGATTTTTTCTGTTCACTGGTATAATGAGCCTATCTCTGCCCTCTGAGTTTTAGTGCAAATGTTACAATTGGTGTGAAACATACTGTGACTAAAATGTACTGAGCTTCGCCTTATCTTCTGATTCTGAATTGTAAATCTGGTCACACGGAGAGCTTGGAACATAGAAGATGGCATGTCCTAAAATTTTGGTAAGTTTGTTTTGGAAGCGTGTTCACTAGTACACAAATTTTTTGAGAAGTACACAGTTTTTTCCCCATGAGTACACAAATCTAAAATAGGGGGTAAACAGGTCTGCATAAAGGAGGCATGGACATTTATCCCTCTTGTGCATTCAGCCCTTGATACTGCAAGCAGTGTCTGTGGCTTCATATACAAGGGGGTTAACCCCTTCCCTGCTAGTGGACAAAAAATGTTTCCAATTAGGACAAATTCAACCCAAGTAAAGCAGATATGATTAGGGTCAGCAAACAGCCTTCTGAGCTCCTGCATTTGTGGGAGCTCATGAGGATCTGTGTTTCTTGCAGTTGGGTGGGTTTCCTTTTTTTCTTGGCAGTCAGGGGGTTAATTTCAGTTGCATTTTCTGTCCACAGAGAAGACCACATAGCACAGTTGCAGGAACAGCTGGATCGGTATGAAATGGACATAGAAAATCTTCAGGAACAGGTGAGTTATAAAATCAGCAGCTTTTTGGCTCATGTGCTAAGCAAAAGTGAGTCTTTGTTCTGGGCTAATGGCCATCTGTCTGTCGTCAGTCCAGCGTGTGGTATCCGGCATCTATGGTAAATTTAACATTGGCATTTATTTGGAGAATATTCAAGTCACAGTCTTCAACCTTGGCCCAAGGCTACTTTATGGCAAGAACTTTCTAAACATACCATTTTCATTGACCTCTCTCAAAGGTCTGCCGTGAGATGGCCTTGGTCGCCTGCTTGGCTTTAAACCCAAATAACTAACTAACTCTCTCAAAGGTCAACACAAGGGATCAGAAAATAGGTCAAAAATAGCCATATTTTGACAAAAGATTTTTTTTTTCTCAAATACTGTTCATAACTTCAAACCCAAACTTGGTACACAGATACCAGCCCGGTGGTAAGACCTTTCTATGCATACTAATTTTGGATGACCCATGGGAAAGGTCAAGGCTCACAGGAGATCCAGATAGGTCCAAAATAGCCATATTTTGAAAAAAGATGTTTTTTTCTCCAATGCTGTTCATACCTTCAGATCCAAATTTGGTATAGAGATACCTGATGGTAAAACCTTCCAATGCATAATTTGGATGACCCATTGGAAAGGTTAAGAGTCACGAGCTCAGGAAATAGATCACAAATAGCTTTGTTTTCTCAAAACTCTTACCGATGGCATGACTAAAAGGAAGGTACACTTAGCTTACCGATTTCAGCCTAAGCATCTGTTGGGCGTGCACTCGCGTATGTGTGTGTGTGTGTGTGTGTGTGTACTGTATGTGTGACTCTGTGTGTGTGTGTGTGTGCGCGCGCGCGCGCGCGTGCGTGCATGCTGTGTGTGTGTGTATGTGTGTGTGTCGGCGTGAGAGAGAGAGAGGGGGGGGGGGGGGGGGGGGGGGGGGGGGGGGGGGGGGGGGGGGGGGGGGGGGGGGGGGGGGGGGAGGGGGGGGGGGGGGGGGGAGGGGGGGGGGGGGGGGGGGGGGGGGGGGGGGGGGGGGGGGGGGGGGGGGGGGGGGGGGGGGGGGGGGGGGTGGGGGGGGGGGGGGGGGGGGGGGGGGGGGGTGGGGGGGGGGGGGGGGGGGGGGGGGGGGGGGGGAGGGGGGGGGGGGGGGGGGGGGGGGGGGGGGGGGGGGGAGGGGGGGGGGGGGGGGGGGGAGGGGGGAGAGGAGAGATGGCACCTGCATACATATTTGCCCTTGCTGTATGAACTTTAATGTACTTAATGATTTTTTGTTTATTGCTTTACTTTGCATTTTTACTCATTTTATATTTTTGTGCGTACGCATATGCGGGTAGGTATGTCTGGAGTGCGTGTCCGAGAGCGTGTGTTTGTTTTTGTGCGTATGTGCCTGAGTGCGTGCGTGTGTAAGTGTGTGTGTGTGTGTGTGTGTGTGTGTGTGTGTGTGTGTGTGTGTGTGTGTGTGTGTGTGTGTGTGTGTGTGTGTGTGTGAGAGAGTGTTCGTGCGTGTGTGCATGCGTACTGAATTGCGGTGTACATGAGTGTGTGTGTGTGTGTGTGTGTGTGTGTGTGTGTGTGTGTGTGTGTGCATGCGTGCATGCGCGAGTTGTGATGTGCATGCGTGCGTACCTGAGTGCGTGTGTGGGTATGTGTGTGTGTATGTGCGTGGTGCGTGCGTGCGTGAGCGAATGCATGCATGCAGCAGTGTGTGGTATGTGTATGTTTACATGTCTATGTCACTTATGTAGTAGATGTAGCAACGGCAAGTTTGAAAACTGGTCCTGTTACCAATAACTTCTACCGTTGGAAAATAAAGGTTCATTGTTCATTGTTCCTTGTGTACACTACACAACCAGGGAGGCGACTCCAGGGAGTCGTTACCAAGAAACTTTGAGTGACCTCCTTTCCCTCCCTATCCGGTCACGTGTTCAGGAGTCTCCCGCCAGTCTTTTACACTTAGCTCACCGGGACGGTTGTGTTCAGCCTTTGTGGATTACCTTCAACTTTGTTTGATCAGATTACCGGTTGTGCTTTCGTTGGATTACCTACGCAAGTGTGTTTCTTGTTGGATTACCTGAGAGGTAGTGGCCTGCCTTGGCAAGGTTTCCTGGCGGCTTCGCAGCTATGGCAAGGTAAGGCCTCGGTTAATGCCATGGGGCTGGCAAGATGGCGGGCTTGGCTGTGGCACTTTCCGTGGATATTCGCTCGGTGGAAATGGCTCGATTGCTCGTGAACTCGGTTAGCGTGGCCTTTGGGGGTGGGGGGGGGGGAACCATGCGCGTTCGCCTTTCACGTTTGCGTTGTGTTGCAGTTTACAGGTGAAGACCTGCGTGAAGTGGGGGTTTTTTCAGTGGCCGAGCAACACCCATGCTGTATGCCTCCCCTGTTCCGGCTGTGCCTCCGGGCAGACTTGTGACACGTGCGCCGCCTGGGTGGAGGAACAATGGTTGCAACTGTGGGGTTTTTACCGGCGCAAATGACCTGCATCTTCCCAGGTCTACACCCGCTCCCCCTTCTACGGCGGAAGGGATGTGCAGGCGCGCATGCTCAGACATTGGGGAGTTAACTTCTTGTCGAACCCATGTACTACCTTCAGGTCCCCGGACCATGCCCACCTCTGGTCCAGTCGTGCCCTCTCGGACCTGGCGCGCCCGCTCCACGGAGCGCATCCGACAGTAGCCTCGGTCGCCCCGCTACGCGGTTGAACATTCTTTGGGTCCCAACGTGTCCTCTGGAACTTTGTCCGCCCGCTCCACGGCGGAGCGCGGCTGGCAGCAGCTTCAGTTGCCCCGCAACGCGGTGAACGACAGACCTCCTAACCTGGACGAAACCTCTGGCACTTTGTTCACCCACTCCACGGCGGAGCGCTGCCGGCAACTCGGTGAACAACAGCGCCCCCAGTCCTTGTGTAGCCTTTAAGGCCGTGCCAGTGCGTCCTCAGCAGCAGCGGTGCTCTCCCCATTCGGAGGTTCTCCGAAGTGCAGCAACCCCCCCCCCCATCTGCTGGAGCCACGGGACCGGGAGGTGCAGTGCAGCAGGAAGCACAGTCCCCGATCCCACATGTCTTCAGGCTCTCGCTCTGACAGTATTACCACCCCGAGGAAATGGATGGCTTCTCCCCCTCCCCCCCCACCCCCACACCCGGTGTGCCTCTCCGCACAAGTGTCACCGCTCGTCTATGTCAGCGCGGGAAAGTTCTCGGGACTCATCCCCTTGCGCAAACGTGCGCGCCAGGACCCAGTGGGCGGAACCACGCCAACGCAGTCGTTCCCCCAGTAGCCGCTGGGCCTCTCAATGCAGCAATCGTTCAGGCCACCAATCCTCGAGGGAGCATTCGCCTACGGTTCCCAGCCTCCCGCCTTGTCGTCGGAGTCCTCAGGTGAGCCAACTTTCTTCCCCCTTGAATGCCGAGCATTGGCGGCATGCTGCAAGGGACGTCCCCGCTTCCCAAGCCCGCTCCCGTGATGTGCGCAGGCGAACCTATGGCAGTACCCACTCCTTGGACGGGACGCGGCTTCCCTCCCGACGGACGGCATCTCTCGACGATGACGAGGCCCTGAGTCTACTGCCAGAGGAGTCTGTCTTGGCCCTGCTCTTGGATGATCATCGGTCCGTGACCCCGGGCTCGCGGTCCTCCGGTAGCCCCTCGGCCCATGCTTCCTTCATAGCCCCGAGCATGGAGACTCTGCGGTCCTTAGACCAAGCCGCACGGCTGATTTCGTCCGTTCTTCCGTCGGATGCCTGCCCACTGTCTCCCCCTCTCAAGAGGAAAGTTTGTAGATGCCCCCAGACAGGCCAAGAGGTTCAAGTCCCTCCCACAGCCCCCAGGGTTCCGGGATCTCGTGGAGGCCTTTTCGGCGCACCTACAGCAAGGCTCCTTCGGAGACTCCAGCTTCTTCGCAGACTCCAAGTGGCCGGAGGGGTTGGATATCTCCTTTTGCCAGCGCTGGTACACCGGACATTCTCAGGCCTTCGCCTGCCCCCTTCCAGCGGTAGATGTTGCGGCAGAAGTACAGGCGGGCGGCCGCAGGTCCCTGCAGCTCCAGATGCCGCGAGGACTGGAGAAGACGGTGATCCTCATCCGCAACGCTCTGGCCTGTGCTGGCTTCTTGGACCTGGCGATGAAGGCCATGGTGAGACGTGTGGAGGATGCCTGGCACCCCTCTATTTCAGCGCTGTTGGGAGACATCCTCACCTTGGCGGTGGCTGCCAACCATGCTGCGTACCATACCTCTATGAACGCCATAACCACTGAGGCTAACTGCGACCAGATGCGCTGAAACGTCGTCCTCCGTGGTTGTTCTGACCTCCCCGCGTCAGTGAAGACACAGCTCCACCAGGCTCCGCTCGGGGGTGCGTGGCTCTTTGGACCCACCTGGCAGTCAGTGAAAGACGCGTCCAAGGATATCTGGCCCACCCGCGCCGCTCCCATCCGTTTTCAGGCTGCCCGCAAGGCCGTGGGTCGCGCCCTGGGGACCGCTAGACCCACCGCTCACCCCTACTCCAGGTGCGCCCGCTTCTCCACTTATACCCCAGTTGCCGGCCGCTCCCGCTCCTTCCCAGCCCCGCCCCCCCCCCCCCCCCCCCCCCCCGGGCCCAAGCCCGCCTGGAGGACCGGTCACGGGAGGGTCCTCTGACTCCCCCCCGCTCTCTGCAGGGTCTCCAGTCGGCGGGAGGCTAACTCAGCACAGCGACGTGTGGCGCTCGCTGCTGCCGGACCCTTGGGTCCTCTCCACCATCTCAGAGGGTCTCCAAATCTCATTTCGGTCCCCTCCTCCTCTGGGGCGCACCCCCTCTGGACCATAGTCCCAATCAAATGGCTCAAATAGGACGCTCTTCACGGTGAGGTCGCCGCCCTGCTTCAGAAGTCCGCTACGAAGGTGGTCTCTCAACACAACTCCCTGGCATTCTACAGCCGTCTCTTCGTCGTCTCATGGCCCGGCAGCAAGTGGCGACCTGTCATAGACCTCTCGGCACTCAGCAGATACATTTCCGCTCCTTACTTCCAGATGGAGACAGCCAGGGCCCTGAGGGCGTTGATCCAACAGCTGGACTTTGCAGTGAGTCCCGACCTGGCGGACGCGTACCTGCACGTTTTCATGCACCCGGCCTCCCAATGGTATCTGCGTTTCGCGTTCTGCGGAGTGGTGTATCAGTTCCGGGTGCTCCCCTCGGCCTCAACCTGAGCCCTTGGGTTTTCACCAGGATCATCGACGCGGTCGTCGCCAGGTCCTCGAGCCCGACTTCCAACTATCTGGATGATCTGCTCCTCCGGAACCAGGTTGCCTCCGCTCTTGAAAAGGACAGGGATGTGCTGCTCACCCTCCTCCGCCAGCTCAGTTTCCTGGTCAACATGGGCAAGCCCGATCTCGCGCCTTCTCGCAGGTTTGTCCGCCTCAGCATGGAATTCATGACCGCCCTCAACCGAGTGTGGCTCCCCAAGGCGTGGATTCAGAAGCTGGCAGCACTGGCGCTCCAAGTCTCGCGAGCGGAGGCGGTTCCGGCCAGGGTCTTGCTTCAACTCCTGGGACTTTTCAGCGCAGCGGCAGACCTCCTGCCCCTTGGCAGGCGCTACTCCAGACTGGTCCAGTTGCATCTGCTCCTCCACTGGCGCCCGTCATCCAGAGATCTAGCGGTCCCGGTCCCAGTGTCTCCGTTGGTAAGGCCTCACCTCCAGCGTTGGACGGATCTGTCCTGGCTTGCGTCGGGGGTTCCCCTCATCTCCCCCTCGCCTCTACTCTCCATCTGCATGGATTTGAGCCTAGCTGGCTGGGGAGCACACCTGCTGCTGGAGTTCGTCACAGCCTCGGGCAGCTGGCTGCAAGATCACGTCGGCAGACACATCAACTGCCTGGAGTTGAAGGCAGTGTGGCTTGCCCTCGTCGCCTGGGAGGCTCGTCTCCATCACCAAGCCATCCTGGTTCTCTCCAACAACGCCACGTTGGTCGCCTACATCCAGAACCAAGGCAGGATGCGCTCGCCCTCTCTCTGCATGCTCCTGTACCAGATCCTCCTGTGGTGCAGGGATCGTGGCATTGCTCTTCGAGCGTGACACATACCAGGCCACCTAAATGTCCTCGTGGACACACGAGGAGTGCAGTTTTCCTTGCAATTTTTTGCTTGGGGGAATTGTATTATAGGCGGCACCCGCCTCCTATTCGCTATTCTTCCTATTAGTCATGCCATCGATAAGAGTTTGAGAAAACAAATGTATTTTTCTCTAAAATGTATTTTTTTGAAAAATACTTATCGATGGCATGACTCGGAGGTTCCTCCCTCCCTCCTGCCCCGCTTGCCGCTATTGAGCTAATGCAAAAGACTGGCGGGAGACTCCCGAACATGTGACCGGATAGGGTGGGAAGGGAGGCCACTCAGAGTTTCTTGGTAACGACTCCCTGGAGTCACCTCCCTGGTTGTGTTGTGTACACAACGGATGCTTAGGCTGAAATCGGTAAGCTAAGTGTACCTTCCTATTAGTCATGCCATTGGTAAGTATTTTTAGAAAAAATACATTTTTGAGAAAAATACATATTTTCTGAGAAAAATTATTTTTTCTCAAATACTATTTACAACTTCAAACCCAAACATGGTTCAGAGATACCTGATGGTAAGACCTTCATATGCATGCTAATTTAGATGACCCTTCGGAAAGTTCAAGGGTCACAAGAGATAAGTAAATGATGTGAAATAAAGTAAAATTTTCGCTTTTGTCAGCACTTTTGCAAAACTTTCCAATCAAATCTGGCAGATAGGTAACTTAAAAGATGTTTCTATGCATACTATTTTGGTCAAAGGTCAAGGGTCATGGGAGTCTCTCAAAAGTGTGAAAAATGCATGTTTTCAAAACAAGGATTTTGCAAGTACAAAAGCCAACCCTTTACTCGCATTAGAACTGGATCATTCGTGCACCAGAGCCTTAAAGGCTTTGCCATTCTTGCTATTTCTTGCTGGTAGGAGCCATTCAGCGCTGACATAGTGTGAGATATATTGATCAGCCAATAAGCGCCAAGCTATTCTGGCACTATCCTTGAACTACCATGGTCTGTATTATCTCCTGAACTGTATAGTCTACAAAGGAAAACATCCAAAATTGAGGATTTAAACCAAATTGTGTTATGCTTTTCATTGCCACAAAAATATTTGAACACCACCCAACCTCCAGAGGCAAAGAGCCTCATGAACCCATGCAGATGCAGGAGCTCAGGTGATTCCTTGCACTTTGCTGACCTTATTCATGTCTGTGTTCCTTGGATTGATGGGATCATGCAGCATTTAACTTGCCCTGCTTTTTAAAGACAATTTTGCATCCACTGACAGCAAAGGGGTTAATAGCTTCATAGCAGACCTACGCTTCTTCACACTCATAATTTTTGGCTCAGGTGCGAAAGCAAAAGTGAGTCTATGTTCTGGGCCAGAGGTCGTCCGTCGGTCGTCTGTCATCCGTCATCCGTCCACCGTCGTTCGTGGTAAACTTTAACGTTAGCATTTTCTCGGAGACTATTCAAGCTACAGTCTTCAAACTTGGCCCAAGGATACTTTGTGGCAAGACCTTTCTAAACATACCAATTTCAGTGACTTCTCACAAAGGTCAAGGTCACAGAGGATCAGGAAATATATCAAAAATAGCTATTTTTGGACATAATTTATTTTTTCTCAAATACTATCATGGGTCAAACTTTTCTGGCTACAGCCGGATTTCCGGATTCAAATTTTTTATTTATTTTTTTTTAATTTTTATTTTTTTCACTTAAAAAGTGCCCCAAGACCCACACTTCAGGATTCAACTTTTTTTTCAGTCCCACCCATGTACTATTCACAACTTCAAACTCAAACTTGGTGCAAAGATACCTGATGGTACACTAATATGCACACTAATGTGGTTGATTCCTTGGAAAGGTCAAGGGTCTCGAGCTCATGAAATAGGTCCAAAAAGCCATATTTTTACAAAAGATGTTTCTTCTCAAATACTATTCACAACTTCAGACCCAAACTTGGTACAAAGATACCTGATGGTAAGACCTTTATATACATACTAATTTGATTGATCCCTCAGAAAGGTCAAGGGTCCCGAGCTCAAGAATTAGGTTCAAAATTGCCATATTTTGACAAAAGATGGTTTTTCTCAAATACTGTTCACAACTTCAAACCCAAACTTGCTACAGAGATACCTGAAGGTAAGACCTATCTATGCATACTAACTTAGATGACCCCTTGGAAAGGTCAAGGGTCACAAGAGCTCAGGAAATGGGTAAAAAAAATAGCCATATTTTGACAAGAAATGTTTTTTCTCAATTACTATTCACAACTCCAAACCCAAACTTGCTACAGAGATACCTGATGGTAAGACCTATTTATGCATACTAATTTGGATGACTCCTCAGAAAGGTCAAGGGTCACAAGAGCTCAGGAAAATAAAAAATAGCCATATTTTGACTAGAAATGTTTTTTCTCAATTACTATTCGCAACTTCATACCCAAACTTGCTACAGAGATACTGATGGTAAGACCTGTCTATGCATAGTATTTGGATGACCTCTCGGAAAAGGTCAAGGGTCACAACAGGTCAACAAATGTGTATAAAATGCCAATAATTGTAGTTATTATCAACATTTTTGCAAACTTTTCAATCAAATTTGGCACAAAGGTAGCTGATGATAAGACCTTCCTATGTATCCTAATTTAGTTTACTCATCGCAAAGGTCACGCGGTTTCACAGATGTGTGAAAACTGATTACATTTTGAGAAAACATGGATTTTGTTAGTGCAGAAGCCATCCCTTTACTTATTGTCAGACATGTGGGGATCGGTCATACATGTGAGCCATAAGGGTTTTGCCTTTCTTGTTCTTCTTCTGTTTTTTTTTTGTTTTTTTTTTGTTTGTTTTGTTTTGGGGTAGTAATGTTTGTTTCGTATTTCACAGAATCGCCTGCGAGAAGCTGAGTATGAAGAGGACATCATCAAAATCAAGCAGCGAATAACATCAGAACAAAGGTGTGTATGTGGCTTTTACTGTAATGATCCAAATTTCCATACTAAATACTTCACATTGCAAAACGTTTAATTTATCCATATTTAACTTTCATGAAATGTGGGTCCCTGAAGATTTTATTATCTTTCTTCTGTAAGAATATGGTCTTTGATTCTTAACACATTCTACCCCAGGACTGAAATCCACACATTTTGAAGTTGCCCTCTGAAGGACTGTATTACAAATCTAGTGAAAGATCGAGCATGATAGTTCAAGAGTGGTGCCCGAATAGCTTGGTGCCTA
Organism: Semisulcospira habei; assembly: GCA_036245525.1. Lineage (NCBI taxonomy): Eukaryota > Metazoa > Mollusca > Gastropoda > Semisulcospiridae > Semisulcospira > Semisulcospira habei. The sequence goes on from BTPG01000002.1 coordinate 160,188,058, forward strand.
TGGGTGCCAAGCTATTCTGGCATCACCCTTGAACTATCATGCTCGATCCATGTCTTGTCGTGGTGTGTCAGGGCTAAATGTGTTAAGTAAGTTATGCAGAAGTCTTTGCCCATGCCCAAGTAAGTTTAAGCAGCTGAGAATCCTGTATGAGTGAGATCAATAAAACAATCATAATAAATTCATTTCTGCTTTTCAATACTATTTGGAGAAAGTATTGAACAATGCTTGATTTCATGTTTGCAGTTCTTAAAAGAATGCATTTTGTTATTTATTTTCTCAAAATCATTACCAATGACATTACTACTAGGAAGCTTCGCTTAGCATACCAATTTTAGCCCCCAAAACTTGTTGTGTCCCTCACAACATGGGAGGCAACTCTGGGGTGTCGCTACCAGGATACTCCGAGTAGCCTCCCGTGCCTCCCTATCTGGTGGCGCACTCACCCTTTCCCACCAGTCTCTGAGCTTAGCTACACCTAGCCGGTCATGTGCACCTCTCATGTTGGGTACTTGGATTACCTTTGGTTTCTTTTTTTTATATGGTGGTTGGCCTCTGTGGATTACTGGGTCTCGGGACATGACAAGGTAAAGCTTCGGTTACTGCCTCAGCCGGCGATTTACCGGGTGGCGGCATTGACCGGAGACTATGTATGCGACCGACCGGGAGCTCGGACCCTTGTAAGGAGGCTCCTTACGGTTATGGAGGACCGGAGGATCTCCTTCCAGTCGCCCCCTCCCTTGCGACTCTCCCTCCTGTAGACGTGAGTACCAGGGGATAGGAACAAGACCACAGCGCTGCTCAGCGTGGTGAGAGCCCTACTCCAGGAGGTGGCCACGGAGGTGGTCTCGCGTCCCGATCCCCCGGCAGGCTACAGTCGGCGCTTCCTGGTCCCCGAACCCAGAGGCAAGTGGTGTCCAGTATCGAACTGTCGGGTCTTTACAAGTAATTCAGCCCCGCGCTTCAGGATGGATATGGCCAGAGCGATGAGGGGGGTGGGGTGACCCCACGATTTCGCGTGAGCCTGGACCTAGCGGACACATATCTTGACGTACCTTTCCATCCGACAGCGTGGCGTGACCTACTCTTTGCCTTCCGCTGAGTGCTGTGGCAGTTCAGACCCTACCCTTGGACTTAACCTCAGCCCGGGTGTCCCCTCCGGGACGGTCAACAGAATTGTCTCAAGGTTCTGACAAGCGACCTCCAGCCCACTTCCAGCTGCCTGGTCGACCTGCTAATCCGGTGTAGAAGAGGAGAAAGGATAGAAAGGAAGAGAGAGGTTTTGAAGAGGAAAGGTATGGCCAGATGGCGAAAGCGTTGGAGGACACGACTTCCTAGCTGATGGCCCCGCGGCGTGGATTACTGGTCATGGAGGCAAGTCCGATGGGATACCGGCGTGCAGGTTTCCACCTAGGCATAGACAGGCTGACTGACAGCAACCGGGTATGACCCCCCGAAGGTCTGCCTGCGTGTTCCCCCATCTAGCTGCCTCGGGCAGCTAGATGGGGGAACACGCAGGCAGACCTATCAGCTGGCTGGAGGTGAAGGCGGGGTGGTGGACTCTCGCCGGATAGGAGGAACTACTCGCGCAACAAGGGGTAATGGTGCTCTCGGACAACTAGACCGTCATGGCCTACGTCGGGACCAGGGGGGAACGCGCTCATCCTCCCCTTGCATCCTTGTGGACCAGGTCCTCCGGTGGTGCAGGGATCGGGGCATCACTCTGCGGGCACGGCACTTCCCAGGCCATTTCAGGGTATGCGCAGACTCCCCCTCGCGCCGTGGCAGCAGCTTCACACAGAGTGATAACTGCGCCCAGATACCTTTCGGCTATTCTTCGCACAAGGGGAGACGCCGATGTTCAAATGTCCTCCACTAGGTGGAACTGAAAGCTGCTTCCTACGCCTCCCCCATACCGGACCCACAAGCCTGGACCGTGGACGTGCTCTCCATTCCGTGAGACTGATTCCTTGCTTACACGTTCCCTCCCGCATTGCGGGTTCCAGGGTGCTTCAGAAGCTCAGGGGCAACTACACAATACTGTTCCTCGGGGCCTAATTGGGTTGGACCAGGAACTGAACCACAGGCCTCCTGAGCGCGCTACAGACCCCCCCATGCTGAAGCTCCCCGCATTGCGCTCAATGCTCAAGCAGCCCCGGCAGCAATGGTTTCCGCAAATAAGGGAAAGAAGCGCACCTAGAATGACTGCGGCTGTGCACTTGGAGATGCTCAGGCAGGCCCTCACACCCAGAGGCTTCTTGGGTGCGGCAGTGGAGACGATCACTGCAGCACGGAGGGGCTCTACCCGTAACGGATACTTGGAGGTGGCGAGTACTCCAAGCCTGTTGTGCAGCAGAACAACTCGCCCCCTCGGATCTGACTAACCCCCTGCACAAACACACAAACCTTTCATAAACATCCATTAGGGACTGTTACTCTACCCACAGTAACTCAAAACCAAAACTACTGGCAAAAACATGAAATCTCCGGGTGCGGTATTTGACCAGAGAAAAGGACAAATGAGGAATCTCTGCGGTGCGGTACAAAATGAGTTAAGCACTGGATTAGAGTTATACAGTCTTAACCCATATCATTCGGAATAGACAAGTGTGTGAAATAAGTTTGACTAAAATAGTTCAAGGGTAGTGCCAGAATAGCTTGGCACCCCTAGGCGCCAAGCTATTCTGGCACCACCCTTGAACTAAATCCATTAGTCTATATCCTTGTCTGTAAGTACTATAATGTAGCTTGCATATGGCAGTGTACAAAGTTGAAGCTGTTGGCCTCAGCATGATATGGGTTAATGTCCATAACCTCTCGATATGTATGTTTATGTTGCAGGCAAAGTGTGCAGGAGAACATTGATATGATCAAGCTGCAGCGTGAGGTGAAGGAAAAGTCCACCCACCTTATTGCTCTGCAGGACAAATACGCTGCACTCGATGATGTAGGTAACTGTAGTATAATGTCTAACTACACTGGCTGACATCAGCCGCAGGACTTTTTGTTCATTGGGCATTGACTATTCTGATGCGCATGATACTGAGGTTGACCTATATAAAAAATCTTGGCACATTATTAGCCATGGTAAACTTCAGTCATGACAACTTTCACTCTCTGCAAATCGGGATCACATCTTCTGTAGCCAAACTGTAGCACCTGCCTCATTGTGTTTAGGTGAGGATATGAAAGGCAGTCACATGCTCACAATCCTGCAACCCTGCTGTGTTGTGACCATGGGATTGTTTACTATAAACCATTTATTTTCTCAAAATCTTTACCGATGGCATTACTACTAGGAATGGTTCGCATAGCATACCAATTTTAGCCCCAAAACTCGTGTACACCACAAAGGCGACTCTAGGGAGTTGTTATCAAGAGACCCTGAGTAGCCTCCCCTGCCTCCCTATCCGGTGGTGCACTCACCGTTTCCCACCAGTCTCTTCGCTTAACTACACCTAACTGGTCGTGTGCACCTCGTGTGCTCCGACTGTGTATGGTGGGATTACCTTTGTGAACTCGACTTATGGTGGATTTACGTTGGATTCCTTGGACGTGTGTTACTCCTTGTGTGGTGTTGGGTGCTTGGATTACCTTCGGTTTCTGAGGATTTACTTGATGGTTTGGTCTCTGTGGATTATTGGGTCTCGGGACATGACAAGGTAAAGCTTTGGTTACTGCCTCAGCCGGCGATTTACCGGGTGGCGGCATTGACCGGAGACTATGTATGCGACCGACCGGGAGCTCGCACCCTCGCAAGGAGGCTCCGCGCACTCGCGCCAGCCTTTGTCTATCTTATGTTACAGTACTCAGGGGAGGACCTGCACCAGGTGTGGTGTTCCAGTGGTGTAGCGGTATGCACGATGTCGGCCTACCCTGCTCGGGCTGCGCCTCCAGTCGGACATGCATCTAATGCACGACGTGGGAGGAGGAACAATGGTCGCAGCTTTGGGCGTTTTACCGGACAGAGAGACTGGCAGGCAACCCCGCAGTGACTGCAGCCCTGGAAGTATCGCAGAGGAGGGCCACCTCAGATATCGTGAGCTTGTCGGCGCGAAAAGGGACCTGCTGCCCCCGCTGGTGCCTCGGACTGTGCTGCTCCACCACGAGCGATGAAAGAGCCTAGTAATAGCAGCCGATGGGACTTGCCCCCCAGCCAAGCCTTGGCGCCAGGAGCTCCACCCCGCCTTTTTAAGGCCTGGGATATGCCGGACCGCCCACGATGGTAATGACTAGGCGTGTGTCAGCATCAGGAGCTCGGTCCCCCCGCAGGAAGGACGTTGGGTGAAGTAAACACCCTCCAGTTGAGAGAGGGAGAGAAAGAGCCCAGGCAGAAGAAGCGGGGGACCTCTGGGAGGTTAGTGCGCGCCAGCCTTAGGCCAGACCAGCATCATCACTGGGCCGCATCCAGGACGCGCCTCTCAGAGAGGGATAAGAAAGTTAGCTGCTGACCAGACAGGCCACGTACCCATGCATCGGGGGCATGGGGTGGAGAACAGACATGCAGGCAAGATAAGGTTCTCTGTCAGGGCAAGATACTGAGACCGAAGCCCTCCCCAGCGAGGATGGAAGTTCAGTCAGCCATTACAGCCGACGAAACGTGCTTCCCAGTCGTGTGCAGATCCCCAGAGTGCCACCCCCTCGCCTTAGGAGCTTGGAGAGAGACACCCAGCGGTCTCGGTCCCCTCGGCGCTCGGGGATGGAAGCGCTTCGACCGGAAGGGGTTTCCCCTAGAGAGAGGATGTGAAGGAGTCTTACGCAGACGGGACAAACGTCTACCACTGACAGAGACGGTGCTCTGCAGACACCAATCGCGACGGGAGGACTCTTCATTCTCGCTCCTCCTCGCCGGACCAGTCTCTTCATGACACTGGACCTCAGAGGCACCCTCCAGGAGCAGCCGATCTTCCGGCCGGACCTTCAGGGACCGATCTACCTCGAGGACACGGCGGCCTCAACGTCGGCGCTGGAACCACACGGATTGTGGCCGCAGGACAGAATCAGCCTCCCTTCAGCACTGGCCCAGCCGTCGCCAGCGGTCCGCGACAGTTCACAGGAACAGACTCCCCCCGGTGGCTATTCTTCGGTCGGCGCACAGACTTCCAGCATCTCCCTCAACTCGGGCCACGTTGGATGACGAGCAGGTGCTCAGTCTACACCTGGAGGACTCGGCGTCAGCGTTGGGTGTCGACATCGGGCACGCCTGGCGGATGGTCGTCGCTCTCCTCCTCCTTGGGCAACGCAGCCCCGGCATTGCAGACTCGCTGCTCCTTGGACGAGGCGTCCCACTCATTGCGTCATTCCTCCCTCTGGAGTACTGCCCTCCATCTCCGCCCCTGAGAGGAAGGCCTCGGCGATGGTCAACGCACCGTGGCGGCCAAGCGCTTCCCTCAATCGGCAGGCTTACGGGATCCTTCAGAGGCGCTCTCGGCTCACCGGCGACAAGATGGTTTCGGAGACCAGGGCTCCTTCTCAGACTCCCGACCGCCAGAGGGGATGCATATCACCTTCCGCCAGCAGTGGTATGGAGGTCTCTCCCAGGCGTTTCCGGTGCCCGTCCGGTGGTGAACAAGGGGGCGTGGATGCAGGAGAGGCACCCCGCAGCCAACGGGCACTGACGCAAGGCTGGGACAGGACAGCTACCATGGTCTGCTACTTCCCAACATGCTCGGGATTCCTTGAGAGGGCGACGCAGTCCGTGGTCAAGTATCAGGAGAACACCTGGGACCTCTCGGCTTTGGCCCCTCTGCGCGGGATACACACAGGGCTAGTGGCGGCGTACCACTCCTCGGTCACCTCCATGGCGGCGGCTGCCATCGGCGACCGGATGCGACAGGACGTGCTGCTGGGACGATGCCACCACTCTCTCCCAGCTTTGGGGAAGACACAGCTGCGCCAGGCTCCATTCGGGGGCACTCTACTGTTGGACTGACTTGGCAGACGGTAAAGGTGACAGCGCAGGAACTCTGGCCCGCCACTGCAGGATTCGTCTCCGCCTGCTTCAGTCAGCTGCAGAGCCGTGGTCACGCCCTGCGGGTCAGAACCCCATCCTCCCATCCTCCCAGAGGCCGCAGGGGGATCCTCCCCCTTACCTGCGCGCTCACACGCTTTCCTCTCACCCTCCACGGCCTGGTACAGAGGCGCCCGGAAGCGAGGGCGCGGCCGGGCACGCTGACTCGAACCCTGTCCTCTCACCGGATCCGGTCGGGGAGCATATGGCACAGCTATTTTAGGGCGGCCCAAGGATTCTTCGCCTGTTATGGAGGGCCTGAGGATCTCCTTCCAGTCGCCCCTCCCTTGCAACACTCCCTCCTGTGGACGCGAGTACTGGGGGACTGGGACAAGATGACAGCGCGGCACGGTGACGTGAGAGCCCTACTCCAGAAGGAGACCACAGAGGTGGTCTCGCATCCCGACTCCCCGGCGTTCTACAGTCAGCTCTTCCTGGTCCCCAGACCCGGAGGCAAGTGGCGCCTGGTATCGACCTTTCGGCGCTAAACAAGTACTTTCGGCCCCGCACTTCAGGATGGAAACAGCCAGAGCACTGAGGGCGTGGGTGCGGCCCCAGGATGTTGCCGTGAGCCTCAGCCTAGCGGACGCATAATTTATCTTCTTGTAACCATCCATCCGACGTCGTGGCATTACCTGCGCTTCGCCTTCCACGGGGTGCTGTGTCAGTTCGGGCCCTACCTTGGACTTAGCCTCAACCCGTGGGTCCTCTCCGTAATTATCGACGGAGTTGTCTCAGGATTCCGACAAGCGGCCTCCAGCCCAACTTCCCACTACCCGGACGACCAGCTCCTCTGGAACCAGGTGGCGAAAGCGTTGGGGGACACAGATTCCTAGCTGACTCTGCTCCGCCGACGCGGATTCCTCTTCAATGGAGGCAAGTCTGACGGGGGGCCGGCATGCAGGTTACCCACCTAGGCATGGAGTTTCGGACCGACATCAACCGGGTACGACGCCCCGAAGGCCGGATACAGAAGATGTTGGAGGCGGCACTCCGAGTGTATCGTGCGGAAGCTGACCCGGCCAGGGTCTGGCCCCAGCTGTTGGGCCTACTATGCGCTGCAGCGGATCTTCTACCCCTAGGCAGATTCTGCTCTCGGCCGATACAGCTGCATCCGCTTCGGCACTGGCACCCCGCCTTGGTCACGTCTCACCTCCAGCGGTGGATGGACAGTCCCTGGTAGTGTCGGGGGTACCACTCTTCTGCCCGCCGCCACAGCTCTCCATCTGCACGGATGCAAGCCTCTCAGGCTGGGGAGCGCACCTGTGGCCGGAGTTGTCACAGCCTCGGGCAGCTGGACGGGGGAACATGCAGACAGACATCAACTGGCTGGAGATGAAGGCGGTGTGGCGGTGGAACAGGAAGCTGCTTCTTTTGCCTCCCCCATACCGGATCCGCAAGCCTGGACCGTGAACGTGCTTTTCGTCCTGTGGGACGGACTCGTGTATGCATTCCCTCCCACAGTGCAGGTACCATGGTGCTCCAGAAGATCAGGGGTGGCATTCTGATACGGATCCTCGTGGCCTATTTGGCTGGACCAGGAGCTGGGCCACAGTCATGAGCCGCGCTACGGACCCCCTGCTGAAACTCCCGGCACTGCGTCCAATGCTCAAGCAGCCCCAGCAGCAACTATTTCATCCATGCACGGAATGACTGCGGCTGTGCACTTGGAGATTGTCAGGCAGGCCCTTGCACCAAGAGGCTTCGCGGGTGCAGCAGCGGCTCGGAGGATCTCTACCCGTAACGTATACGAGGGGAAGTGGCGAGTACTCCAGGCCTGGCGCGCAGCAGAGCGACTCGCCCCACGGACCGGACTAAGCCCCCACTTGGCCGAGTTCTTCTATGGTTATTCCCCAAGCAGAACCGGGCCCCCAGCACAATCCGAGGTTACCTGGCAATAGTGGCAGACACTTATCGACACCTGCCATGGTCGGACCCGGGCATCTGCAAAGACCTCTTGGATCTGATGGCGCACTGCGATCTGCAAATGGTCGGCTCCCGCTTGTTAATTCCTTGCTGGGGCTTGTCCGGGGTGCTCACCTGGTTCGACTCAGAATGGTTCGAGCCCCGACCACTTGGAGACCTAACCAGGAAGAACTGCTTCCTGCTCGCCCTCGCTGCAGCCTGTCGGGTTTGCCAGATACACGCCTTACGGGGCGTCCCTCCTGTCTCCAAATCAGGGCCGATGGCTCGGTGCAGCTCCTCACCGACCCTACGTTCTGGCCAAGAACCGCCTCCTGGCATCCGCGCCGCAAGTACTGACCGTCCGTCCACACAGGGCTCCGGACCAGTCCCGGGAGTCCCGTCTACAGGACCCTGTCAGGGCGCTTAATGGGTAACTGCGCAGAACTAAGCCACTAAGACAAGGGCGCTCACGCCTATTCCTGCCCTTGGCTCCTGGCAGACGAGACATCTCGGTGCAGACGATTCCTTCCTGACTACGCTGGGTCATCTGGTCGGCGTACAAAGACCTCTCTTCAGAGCAGGTCAGGACGATGCGCACCCGAGCACACAGTCAAAACAGTGGCTGCAAGCATCGCCTTAACCGCAACTGCTCAGTGAGGGACATTGTGGCGGCCGTGGGTCTACCTTCGCCCGCCTCTACCTGCGAGACCTATCTGGCCATCACGACTACCTGGCCCTAGTGGGGGACATCTCAGCAGCTCAGCACTCCCTCCCGGCGCCACAGGCGTCATGGTCATTGAACTGATGCAGGGTATGCTGGGTAGGCTAGCTGTAATCCAAACCGCCTCAAACCGGCTGCAACTGGGTCAAACCGGCTTTGCGCATAGGCCTCTGTTGTTAGTCGTGGCGGTAAAACGAACTGAAGTAACGAAATTTTTAACGAAAGAAATCGATAATCGTTACTTTTATTTTTTAATTCGTTGAATTTTCTTTAACTTTTTAAAAACATTAACGCGTTAAATTTTCTTTAACCAAAAATTTAATTCGTTAAATCGTTAAATCGTTAAATCGTTAAATCTTCCAACCCTGGTCATGGGTAACACCTAGCTAAATTGTCGGGAGTGGGCGCGTAGGGGGGGCCTCGACAATTAATGCACAGGAGCGCTCGGGCATGGGAAAGGTTTACCGAGAAATGCGGCACCCTCCTATTTGCCATTCTTCCTAGTAGTAATGCCATCGGTAAAGATTTTGAGAAAATAAATGGATTTTTCTCTAAAATGTATTTTTTCCGAAAAATATTTACCGATGGCATTACTCAGAGGTCCCTCCCTCCTACCCCGCTTGCCGCAGTGGAGCTAAGGCTCAGAGACTGGTGGGAAACGGTGAACGCGCCACCGGATAGGGAGGCAGGGGAGGCTACTCAGGGTCTCTTGGTAACGACTCCCTAGAGTCGCCTCCCTGGTTGTGGTGTACACAATGAGTTTTGGGACTAAAATTGGTATGCAAAGTGAACCATTCCTAGTAGTAATGCCGTCAGTAAGTATTTTTCGAAAAAATCCATTTTAGAGAAAAATCCATTTTTCCTTCCCTCCCTCCACCACACAGGCACACAGAGATCTGGGTCTCTGTGTGCCTGTGTGGTGGAGGGAGGGAAGGACAAATTCCCCGCTCCTCCCCCCCCCCCCCAAACACAACACCCCTCCCTTATTCCCCTACCAACCTCTACCTACCCCCCCCCCCCCCAACCCCCACCCACCCCTCCCCAACCCCGACCCCCCACGCTAGCCTCCTTCCCGCTCTCTCCCATAATGTGAAAACTTTCTTTTTCTCCTCAGAACACTCGGGTGTTGCGTCACAACCACGACCAGATCCTGATGGAGATGGAGCGACTGAACGTACAGCTGAAGGAGGAGCAGAACCGCGTGCTGACCCTCAACAATGAGCTCAAGATGGCCAACGCCAGCCAGCGACGCACTGTTGAGCTGCAGGAGCAGGTTGTGGACCTGCAGCGAGAGGTGGACACGCTGAAAGAGGCTAATGAAAAACTTGTTAGCAGGTGGGTGCAGTCCATCTAGTATTTTGCCATGACTGCAAATTTTTCTTTGGCAGATTCATGTAGTAGGTGCATGTTTTCAATCTTCATAGTTGGAATTAAATGCAGCAGAACCTGTTTTGAGTGACCACCCTTGTGCAAGATCACCTGTGATTAAAGAGATAGGTGACTAGCAACCTAAATGAAGATCTTTTATGACAGGTGACACTTTTTGCCCCCCAAGGCTTATCATGAGAGAGCACCTGTGTTTTAACCCGTTTAGTCCCAATATCCTACAGCAGAAATGGATTAACCATGATAAATCAAGGGTAGTGCCTGATTGGCTTGGCACCTTCAGGCGCCAAGCCAATCGGGCACTACCCTTGAATTATCATGGTCAGTCGGTCTATTGGAACTTGTACATAGTCGCTAGGTAATGCCTCCAAACTTTGAGAAATGCGGCAATGGGGCTAAATGGGTTAAGACCTCTTTTTTTCTTGCAAAGAGGGCGGTTGTTGACAACAGGCTCAACTGCTTTATGCACAAAATTTCTGTTTCAGTGCATTTGACTTGGAGCGTGAACGTGAATGGCGGCAGCGCGAGAACAAGCTGAAGGTGCAGATCGCACAACTTGAGGCCACTCTCAAGTCAGACCTAGGTGAAAAGGGCAGTATCATCGACAGATATGCTCATGAGAGAGGTCAGTGTGTGGATGAAAGAGATCAGTGCGCTATGTCTCAGCCTTCAAACATTTCAAATGCAACAGAAGAAGAAATATGCTGATGAAAAGCCAGCAAGCATAATGCACTGTAGTTCTTAGAGTTATCAGAAATTTGTCTTTAACCCCGTTAATGCTACTGACTATGCTGCTTGGTGAAAAAGACGTGTAACTGCGCTTCGTTTTTGCTAAACATTATTATCAGAGGCAGTCAAGGTGTTAACCATTTTCGTCCTGATACACCACTGCTGGAAATAAATTTGACTATGATAGTTCAAGGGTGGTGCCAGAATAGCTTGGTGTCTCAAGCGCCAAGCTATTCTGGCACCACCCTTGAACTAAAATGGTTGATCTATCTTGTGATCTGTAATGTAGCCTACATAGAACTATAAGCAGTTTTTAAAAAAATATTAGGCTCAGGATATAATGGGTAAACAGTTGAATGATTGCTCATGATACTGCCAAGTTAGTGTCTTTCCATTTTGTGATGAGGGTAAGAATGAGGGGGGGGGGGGGTGGTGTGGGGGGGTGGGGGGGGGGTGAGGTGGGTGGCTAATAAAGAGGTGTGTTGGGGAGAGGTGGGGGGGGGGGCAGGATGTTATTAGAGAGAGGGAAATTGTATATGGAAAGTGGGCCTTGACTCCATGGTGTGTTGGTTAGAATTTCGGTGAGTAAGGTCTTCTAGCTACTATCTTGCCGTACATGTACGTTTGTGTGTGGGGGCATCTGCCAGTATTGTGGACATCCGTTCATTCACACCTACTTATGACTTTCGCAATATTGGGAGGTGTCTGAAAGCTGTGTACCAGTTATGGGATATTGATCGGCAATGATAATTGAAGGGTTGTGCCAGATTAGCCTGGTGCCTTTCAGGCACAAGGCTAATCTGGCACAACCCTTCAATTATCATTGCCGATCCATCTCCAGTGTGGTGTCTTGGCTCCTTGACTGCTGATGATACTGCTCAGTGAAAGAGGCACATCTTTCCCGCCAAACAGTATCGTCGGTGGAAACAAGGGAATAACAGTGAATATGTTATCTCTGTGTGCATGCACAAGAGGGGTTAGAGTGGCTGTGGGTAATCTTGTGTGTCCTTCCCCTGCGTTTGTCAGATGCTCATGAGAAGCTGCAGCAGGAGTACCGCGAGCTACAGATCCATCACTTCAGCATGAAGGAACAGTTTGATGACATGCAGGAGAAACTCAAGTTCTTCACAAAGGTAAGTGGTGTAGAAAATCGACATGCAAAGGGTTAAAGATGCTGGTCCAAATGAGTATAAAAAATGGTGACTGCTGATGCAAAAGAAAACAAATTTATAAAAACTTTAATTTGGCATTTTCTCAGAGACAATTCAAGCCTTAGTCTTCAAATTTCCTCCGAGGAGTCTTTGTGACAGGACCTTTCTAAACATACTACAGTAGAGTCCGCTTAACACGAATTTCTGGGGACACGGAAAATCACTTCGTGTTAAACGTATTTCGTGTTAACCAATATGGCCTCAAAATTGATCACGGCGCTCAAGGAGAAAGTGTGTAAAGGGCTGGCTTAACTGGGCGAGACAAACCCGAACCATGTCTCGGCGAGACACCCGAGACAGTCAATGCGAGATACCCGTTCCACCCGTTTATTAGGTTCGGCACGTCTGATCTTTTCTCGGAGAGTTCGCCGAACCTAATAAACGGGTGGAACGGGTATCTCGCATTGACTGTCTCGGGTGTCTCGCCGAGACATGGTTCGGGTTTGTCTCGCCCAGTTAAGCCAGCCCTTAAGAGATGTGTGCATAAGGTTAAAAGTGCACATTATCGTACGTTATATGCATACCTTCAGCTCGCTAGGAAAACACGGAAACGTGTTCAGCTCGCATATTTAATGTAAAATCCATCAGGTAAAATCCTTTTTAAGTTACAATCCATCAGGTAAAAGCAACACGGGCTGAAGTATAATCCCGCATCGGTAAAAGGGTTGTGTTGGTACACGAATGATGCAAACAACATGAATACAGTTCAGAAACGCTAGCCAATGAGAAGACGGATTACAACAGCCGAAGGCTATTCAGCCAATCACAGACTAGAGTCCGCTCTGATCTGTCGTGTACTACAGCGCGAGAGCGAAACATGAATTGGTTTTCGGTGAATGGAATCTGTGTTCGTGTTAAACAGGTGAATAATAGTGAAATTGCCCTGGTTGAGAACTGAAGCAAGCTTCGTGTAAAGCGAAATTTCGTGTTAAAGCATTTCGTGTTATCAGTGAAATTTTAATACAGAATAAGAAGGCCGTCGGCCGGGAATGCAAAATCAGTTCATGTTAACCGGAAATTTGTGTAAAGCGAGTTCGTGTTAACTGGACTCCACTGTAATTTCATTTACCTCTCTCACAAGTCAAGGTTACAGGGAATCCAAAATTAGGTCCAAAATAGCTATATTTTGACAAAAATTGTTTTTTCTTAAATACTTTTTCCAACTTCAAATCTAAACTAGTACAGAGACATCTGATGTTAAGACCTTTCAATGCATAGTAATTTTGATGTCCCCTTGGAAAGGTCAAGGGTAACAAGAGGTCCAGAACTAAGAAACAGCCTTATTTTGACTGAAATTGTTTTTTGTGAAATATGAATTTTTCTCTAAAATGTATTTTTTAGAAAAATACTTAGCGATGACATTACTATATGGAAGTGTCTACTAGCTTACCCAATTTCAGCCTAAGAACCTGTTGTGTTCCTACACAACCAGGGAGGCAACTCAGGGAACTGTAACCAGGGCCGTGAGTAGCTTCCTGTCCCTGCCCATCCGGACACGTGGTGTCACGCCAGTCGGAATGCTTAGCTTACCAGCGGCAAGCGAGGCAGGTGGGAGGGTCCTCCGAGTAATGTCATCGGTAGGTATTTTTTCCAAAAAATACATTTTAGAGAAAAATTCATTTGTTTCCTCAAAAACATTACCGATGACATTACTATATGGAAGAATTACGAAAAGGAGGAGGGTGCCGCCAAGATTACCCCATGTAACAAGGGCTTAGCCAGAGTCGCCCTCCCAATAGCAACCTCCCGACAATTTCAGCTAAGTATTACCTAAGGCGCCTCTGGCACCGGGAGGGAGTGTTGCGCCGCGGCAAAGTCTCCCACCAGTGCGAAGTTATCTCGCTGGCCTGCCAGATCCCGGAGCTAGAAGCGGGCGAAGGTTGATTCTGCCCACCAGTCTACCGCTGCCACGATGTCTCTGACAGCACAGACGCGGTCGCATGCGACGCTCGTGGCCATGGCTCTAACGTCGTGTGCACGGATCCTTAGCCTCTTAGCTCCCTCCGGGGAGAGGTCCTGTTAGGCGGACCGTATGACCCAGCGTAGCCAAGAAGATATCGTCTGGGCTGTAAAGTCAGTTCTGCCTGGGGCCAGTGGCAGAAAGAGGCGAGACCGTCCCCTCTGGACGGGCTTGGATCGGCGTAGATAGACTCGCAGGGCGCACACTGGATCTTGCTGTCTTGTCCCCCGGGGAAAGTTTACTCCTTTCAGCTGCCGTATGGTGATCACCTGGGGCGCGGTCAAGGGAGACCTAGACTTGGCGAGGAAGGATGGGTCAGTGAGTAGCTACACGGAGCCATCCGTCCTGAACTGCAGGCAGCTAGGGCGCGCTGGGAGCGCATGTAGCTCGCTTACTCAGGCTGCCATGGCCAGGGCCAACAGGAAGCAGGTCTTCCGAGTCACATCCGCCAACTGGGCCAAGGAGAGCGGTCGAATCGGTCAGAATTCAGCCCCATCAGAACCCCGGGTAGGTCCCAGCATAGAATCGGCGAACGGGGAGCTGGGGGCCAAAGTGTGCCATAAGGTCGGCGAGGTCTTTGCATTCGCCGGGGACCGGGCGGCTGAGGTGTCAGGAAGTGTCTGCAATCATGGACAGGTATCCTCTGATCGTGATGGGGGCTAATCCCTGGCTGCCGAAGAGCCAGAGGAAAAACTCGGCGAGCTGAGGGGTAGTCAGTTTGGTGTGGGAGAGCTGCTGGTCAGCACATCAGGACCGTAGTACTCGCCACTGTCCCTCATAGACACGTCTGGTCGAGGGACTGCGGGCTGTAGCGATCGCCTTCACTGCTGCACTCGAGAAGCCTCTTGTGGCGAGGGCTTGCCGCTCAATCTCAAGGCGAGAAGGAGAAGCCGCTCTGGGCACGGGTGGAACAGCAGCTGGCAGGGCTGCTTGAGCATAATGCTCAGGGTGGGTAGTAGCAGGGGAGGTCCCGTGGCAAGACTGAGCAGGTCGGTGGTCCAAGATCTGTTCCATGAGAATGGGGCCACCAGTAACATCACCGCATTGAATCCCTTGAGCCTGAGCAGGACTTTGGGGACTAGAACCGTCGGGGGATACGCGTAAGCGATGAGACCGTCCCACGGAATGGAGAGCGTGTCACCTGCCCAAGCTAGGGGGTCTGGAATAGGGAAGACGAAGAGGGAAAGTTGGCGATTCCACCTCATGGTGAAGAGATTGATCATGGGAGACTTCCCGTGAGCGCAGATCATCTGAAAGATGTCCAGTCACAGAGTCCATTCTGTGTGGAGTAGCTGGCAGCACCGCGAGAGGGAGTCAGCTAGGATGATCAGGTGTCCCGGGATGTGTCGCGCTCGGAGGAAGATGCCTCGGTCTTCGCACCAGCTCAGGACCTGGTAGAGGAGTATACATAGGTTGGGGGAGCGCGTCCCGCCCTGTTTCTGGAAGTAGGAAACCACCGTGGAGTTGTCCGAGAGGACAAGGAACTCCTGGGGACAGAGGCGAGACTCCCACGAGGGCTTGCCAAACTGCGTTCAGTTCCAACCAGTTGATGTGCCCATCTGCCAGGTCCATAGGCCAGCGGCCGGACGTCGTGAGGATCCTCGGTAGCAGGTGAGCACCCCACCCGGCAAGACTTTCATCCACGCAGCGAAGGCTGGGGTGGCGGTGAGGCCAGAGGAACTCCCGACACGAGCCACAAATGGTCCGTCCAGCGTCACAGATGGGGACGAAGCATCTGAGGAACAGGTACCGGGGCAGTGAGATCGCTGGAGGACAGACGCCAGTGGAGAAGGAGATGCCGTGGGAGAGGCCGGGAGTAAAGACGACCGAGTGGCAGGAGGTCCGCCGCTGCATTCATCAGGCCGAGGAGCTGCAGCCAAACTCTGGCGGGAACTGCATCCTCGGAGATGCATCAAACTCTGGCAGGAACTGCATCCTCAGAGATGGAGGTGAGGACCCAGGGTCGTCCGGTAGCAGCGAACGCCACACTTCGAGACGATAGGCGGGGGCTGAAGCAGGGAGGATTCAGGGGGCTCTCCCGCACCCTGGGCGGTGGGCGGGCTTGGGCCAAGCTGGCCAGGGTCCGGACAGGTCGGGATCAGCCGAAGGCAGGGGCCCGGGGGAGGGGGAGGGGGGCCCAAGGGCGAGAGGCGGGGGGGGGGGGGGGGGGGGGGAGGGCACAGGGTCTGCCGGACCGCAGGGTGCGACTTGTGGGCTGCCGGAAGCGGGGAGGAGCGGTGCTGCTGGGCCAGAGGTCCTTGCTTGCTTCCTTCACCGTCTGCCATGTGCGGCCGAAGAGGAGGGAGCCACCAAGGGGAGCGCGACGGAGCTGCGACTTCACCTCCGGAGGAAGGCCACGACAGGTCTGTAGCAGGGCATCCTGACGCATCAAGTCACAATTCAAGGCGGCGCCCATGGTGTTGACAGAGGAGTGAAACGCTGCCCGGGTAGCTTCCACCACTAGAGCGAGGAAGTCTCCCAACAGGGGCGAGATGGATGAGTGCCAGGCGTCCATGACGCAACGGACGAACACTTGAGGCAGAGGCTCCAAGTAACCTGAGCAAGCCAAAGAGTTGTGAACCAGGGACGCCGTCTTGTCTAAGCCGCGGGAAACGCTACACCGTACCTGTCCAGTTCCGCCTGCCAAAGGAAGCGCCGGAGGATCCACCTCGGGAAGGGTACAGGAGAAAGCCTGTGAATGGCCTGCATACCAGTCCTAACAGAAGGCGATGTCCAGGCCTAAGGCCACTTACGTTTGGAGAAGAAGACGGCCTCGTGCGAGGAACCCAGTAGCAGATGCGCGGAGAAGGCGGAGGCAAGGTCCTTAAAGCCCGGGGGCTGGGGAAGTGTCTTCATCCTCTTGACTTGACGGCCAGCGTCGACAAGGCTGAGACCTTCCTCTTAAGCGGGGGAGATGGGGAGCAGGGCTGAGCAGGGAGACAAGCTGCAAGGAGACAAGCCGCTCCATCTAGGGAATGAAGAGTCTCCACCCTCGGACCGAGCGGGCCGTGGGCGACGAGGGGCTGGCAGGAGAACGCAAGCGGGGAGAGAGAGACTTACTGTCTTCGCCAAGGAGAGCAGAGACGGAGTCATCTGGCTGCAGACTCAGGGTGTCATCATCTATCAAGAGGCGAGTCGAGCGGCGGGAAAGCCGGGAGCCGTCCCGGGAGGAGGCGAGGGAGCCAGGGGTCTCGCTGGGCATGTCACGACATCCAAGGCTGGGGTACGTACCGAAAAGGGGTCCTCCTTCAGCTCCGTCGCTGCCTGCCGGGTGAGTCATGGGATGAAACACCCCTGGAAGGACGACAGGGCGAGGCGGCGCTGAAACTTGCTGGGCGCACAACCCGTGGGGAGCGAGTGCGACGGAGTGAGCAGAGCTGTTGGGACCGAACAGGCGAGCTCCATCCATGGTGCCTAGCAGAGGGTGGGGAGGGGGGGGGGGGCGGGGCTGCTGGGTCCGACGCCAGGACGAGTGCGATGGTGGGCGCAGTCCCAAGTCGCGTGAAGCCGCCGAGCGAGACGAGAACGAGGAGGGCCGGAGGCTGCGTCGCACAGCTCGGTCCTTTGTAGGGGTCCCATTTACCAAGCGGGGGAGCACGGGGCTCCTGTCATCTCGCGATCAGTCCGGTCTGTCGTGTGTCCTGGAAGGAAAGGCACCACCAGAAAACCACTGGAAAACATAATCCAAGGAACACCATAATCCAAGACGACCGACCCTTAAGAACCGGTCACACCATACACAGTCAAGGTCAAGGTCCTGTAGGCTAGAACATGTCTGTTTACTATATGCTAAGTAGAACGACTGGCGTGACACCACGTGGCACGTGACCGGATGGGCAGGGACGGGAAGCTACTCACGGCCCTGGTTACAGTTCCCTGAGTTGCCTCCCTGGTTGTGTAGAAACACAACAGGTTCTTAGGCTGAAATTGGGTAAGCTAGTAGACACTTCCATATGTAATCGGTAATGTTTTTGAGAAAACAAACTTTTTTCACATTGGTATGTAGATACTTGATGGTAAGATGTTGCAGTTATCTTTCTATGCATGCCAATGTGGACGACCCCATTGGAAAGGTCACAAGAAGTCAACAAAGGTGTGAAAATTGCCTCATTTTTTTCTCTTTTTTTTTTAAATTCTAGTTTTTATCACAAATTGGGATCAGTCATACATGTGAGCTCCTTATTTGGCTTTGCCATTGTTTTTGTTTAATAATACATTTCTGACCAACCCCCCAAAATAAAATCATAGAATAAAGTTGCACTATGCCAGTCTTCTTATATGCTGTAGGAGAGTGCACTGGACCTGACAGAATTGGAGGATGCCCTGGTGCTTGTCAAGCAAAAGAAACAGAAAATGGTTCCACCGCCAGACTTTCTGCACCAGGTGGACTCCGAACTGGACAGAGGTATGTCACTTCAGCCCTAGCAGACTATAGCAGGTCAACCATAACTGATGCCAGAATACCTTTGCACCTAGTACCTGTACCATAGCTCTTGGTTGATGCCAGAATATCTTGGTGCCTGTAGGCACCAAGCTATTCTGGCATCACCCAAGAACTATCATGGTGGATCCTTATTTTGTAGAGTCAATGTAAAATACTCACTTATAACAAAAATGAACTTGCTGTCTTTTGCCTGTACAGTACAGACTAGGTTAATGGCATCGTCTGTTGTATCAGTTTTTATGTCTGTTGTTTATGATTTATGGTTCACATCGTGCTTGTTCATGTGTCTGAGTGTACAAATATAGGACACAAAGTTGATTCACAGTACATGGCTTGCACTGCGCATTAGCTGTTTCAAACCACGACCATCAGCTACTGGATGTTCAGGTGGAGTATTCAGTGACTATTTATGTTTCACTCGGTATACTGATGTTATTTCAGACCACAAGCGTCAACTGCTGGAACTTCAAGCAGAGTATGCAGAGACAGTTCATGAGCTGGAGAAGACACGCAACATGCTGGTCGTTCAACACAAGATCAACAAGGACTATCAGCGTGAGGTCAGACACTTAACCCTTTGGCTGTCCACGGTGCTTTTTGTTCAGGTGATTCCTGTAGGAATCACCTGAACAAAAAGTGAACCCTTTGGCCCCAACGCCCTAAGTCATAAGATGGATCAACCATGACAATTCAAGGGTAGTGCTAGATTAGCTTGACGCCATCAGGCACCAAGCTAATCTGGCACTACCCTTGAATTAGGGTTGATTCACCTCCTAGAACTGTTGCAAAGTTGTTAGTGACTTGTCTAAATTTGCGAAAAGCAGCCTTGGGTTTAAATCGGTTAACCCCATCCCTGCCAGAGATATGTAGTTTATGTCCTCAGGCAAGCGGGGGTTTAGCTCCCTTATGCTTGCAGCCAGTCCAGGGTTGATAGTCATTACTTTTTTTCTTTAATGAAATAACTTTTCTTTAATTCTGGTAAAAGGTTAAAGAAATAAATTTTCTTTGCTTTTTTTTGAAAATTAAAGAAATAAATTTTCTTTACTTTTATTTTTTAATGAAATAAATTTGCGTTAAATACAGGAATGATCATTTATTGCTCAGCTCGGACAAAAAAGTGGCATGCAGTTTGAAAATTTACATACAAATTGTGAAAGAACCTATGGAATCTATGAACAGACTGTGAAAAAAAAAATCAAGAATAAATAATGTGATTTGATTTGATATTTTATTAACAACATGTTTCTTCCAATCTGTCCTTGTGACACTCATTCACACCCTTTTCAAGCATTTTAACCCATGCACACCAACGAAACAAAGAAATTAAGCTATGCATTCAAATATAACAGCTAGAATTAGTAGAATACAAAGAATCTCTCTCTCTCTCTCACACATTATATACATATTTACATAATTATAATACAAAAATTCCCAAAATTTCTCAATTAGAGATTTCTAAAAATTGTTAACAGATTTTGAGTTATATTTTAAATTTGTACATAATTTCTCAGAGACAGGCATACAAAATCAAGAAAAAATAACCATGCTTTGGAAACTAAGTACGTAAAAAATATGGAAAAGCCGTTGAAAAACAATTCAAAACATGCACATATAAAATGAAGAAAAAAAGAAATGACCATCTTTTTGCTATGTACATACAAAATGAAGGGTGGGGGAAAAAAGAATTTCAGCAGAAGCATAAACAGTCATTGGAAACACACACACACACACGCCTACAAAGCCTTATTAAACTTGAGGAGAACTTTCATCTCTAAGTGTTCGTCTGACTGCTTCTGATGGGTGTGAAGACAAGCCCAGCACACGAAAAGAGTCTTTCAACTGATGCACTGCTGGGTAGGATGGTATTTGTCCGTACAAAAATCTTCTTCACCTTCGGGAATCCATCCAGAGTTGCCAGGGGCCCAGGGGGGCAAAGGAGGTAGGTGGAGACGTTGACGTTTTCCACCACATCAAAAGTAAGGAAGTCTCCATCATCGGCATCCTCCTTGAGTGGACTAGTTGGCTCGGATGACATGATTTCAATATTCAAGGCAGCTTTGCAGGCCTCCTGAAGTTCCAGATCATTCGTCCAAGTCAGCTTCCGTCTGAAAGAAAAAGAAAAATAAGCTTCATGTCTCATTCATGGTCCAGGGCTGCAAACTCCCCAATAGGCAGCTTTATTATGGTTAGTAGTTAATTTGTGCACTAAATAATACATTATTTCAAGAATAGTGGAACTGTACAGCTGCTAACAAGCACAGGACATTTTTTTTTAGGTTTTTAAAGGAAAAACAAGTTGTAACAGCTTACCTAGGGTCGGACACAGCTGCAAGAAGGCAATCACTGTCCTTGTAGCTTTGTTGAAACCGGGCCTGGACCCCCTTCAACACACTGTCGGCCAGCGGCTTGCAAATGCATAGTGACGACTTGATCTTTTCAATGCGTCCCTTCAGGGTCTCCAGTTGAGGCAGCAAGCTCCCAAGACCAGTACATCTCTCTCCCTGTATAAAGTCCAGACACCTTGCCAAAGGACCCATGACCTGTGGAGCAAAACACACATTAGTTCAAGGCATATAATTATGAAATAAAAGGAGTTAAGCTGAAAGCATAAAAACTAAATAAAAGCACGCAAAAAGTAATGGGTAAAAAAATGCAGAAAACATAGCATACCAAGACAAATTCTCTCATCAAGTCAAAGTCCCTTGTGGTGAAGTTAGTGAGGCCGAGGGCATCGCAAATCTTTCTCAGCTGCTCTGTTGACAGCGCACTCAGACACTGCACAGCGTCGAAGGTCGAATTCCACCTAGTTGCATTAGGAACCACCAGTTTCTTCTTTGCTATTTCTTCTATGGCCTCTGCACACAGACAAAAAAAGCAATTATGAAATTAGCACACAAATGAAAATTAACTGGGAGACAAATGTGACTACCAAGGCAAGTCTTTTAAAGGGAGGTAATTAGTATGGTTAATGAGCTGTAATTGCCACTTTTTAACGGCAAGTTCTTACTTAACCCTAGCACATAAAAACAAATTGCAAGGGGAAATAAACACAAAGACAAATTTGCTGTGATAAATAAATAACTCACCAGCACTGGTAACTGCTCTCGACTGCTTATTCCAGATAGCAGTTGCCTTGGCGAACATGGATCTGTAGGCGATCTTAAATGTCTGGTCTTGCAGGGCTGCCTCGGTGTCTTTGCTTGCTACCAGATTCAAGGTGTGTGCTGCACAACGGTGATGTGGGGGCAGAACTATATCTGTTTGGGCTTCATCCCTCCCTCCATTGTCCTCTCTGAAGATGTCAAATGTCGTAACAGGGTCTGCATCCTCTGCATCCTTGTCTTCAGGGGAATCATCTTTACTGAACATCCTATAACAAAAAACATATAAATAAATAAAAAACAAATAAAAAAATAAATTAAATAAATAATGCATTTTTTTGTATTTAACAATAAATTCATATAATAATATGAAGGAAGGACGTCTTCAAAACATCCATGTAGAAGAAACAAAAGATACACACCTGAAAGCCTTCACAAAATTCGAACCATTGTCTGTCACAATACGGACTGTCTTGTTCTGGAGGCGATACTGTCGAAGGACGGAGTCTATGGCAGAGGCCAACTTATCAAACGTATGCTTCCCCTTCAGACGTCTGCATGCCAGTCCAAATGATCTCACCGCAAGGTTCTCATCCAAGTAATGGCACGTCATGCCCAGGAATGATCTGAAAATACACAAAATTTATTAAAAATTAAATTAAAGTTGTAGGAAGAAAACACCAACACACACTGATATGACAACCAAGATGGAGGCTAACAACCCCTGAAACAGCCCGCTAAGTGTAACCACTAACCACGATACATGCGTCAAACCAATTACCTGTGATGTGACGTCCAACAATCAGCGGTCACGCACACATAGTCGACAGCCTCCAATGTCTTGATGATCCCATTCACCATGTCTGCATACTTGGTCTGAAAAAAACAAAATAGGCAGAATGAACCCTTTTATCGTTACTATTACAATAACAAGTAACATATTTATAAAAACACTTAATAATAGCAAACTAGCTAGCATAACAAACACAAAACTCACTTCAAGTCTTTTATTGGCAGTATCCCGGCACAACAAGGTGTTTTCCTGTCCAGTCAGCCCATTCACAAAGTGCTTGAAGTGTTCACTGTCCAAAAGATTGAACGGCAAATTTTCATGAAGCAGGAGGTCCATAACGTAATCGTCTACTTCAGCCTTCCGAAGGACAGTCCTGAAAAATGAAAATACAGAATTAAGAATACAACATGAATGGGCACAATTCAATTTAAAATCTTAGTGTCTTTTGGCACTACGGTCATATAAAGAATGTTGCACTACAGTCACGTAAAAACAATGAAATTGAAAGAATAAGTACAAAGCAGTGCAGACCTCCTTGATGAATTGTCCAACCGTAGACACTTCTGGATTGTAGGCTGGCTAGGAGTAGGACTGCTTTCTCTCTTCCTCTTGACCGCAGACTTTGTCTCAATCAGCCCCTTCTCCAGCAACGGGTGACGCCTCTACACACAAGAAAGAAAAGTTTGAATACACTGAAGCACAACTAAAATCAACTACTGAAAAACTAAGATTTTATTAAGAGGCCGTTCACTTCATGCTTACTCTGGTGCAAAAAAAACCCCACTATTTTATTAAGAGGCAGATTACTTCAAGCTTACTCTGGTGCAAAAACAAAAAAATAGTGCAAAAAAGAGTTATAAATTCAAAAGTTATCCAACTGTAGGGACAGTGTGAGTGTTACAAGACGTCAACATTATTAGATATTAGTACCCAAGTTAACTTCGTCAAACAAGAAAAACAAACATTCAAGATCACTTTATTTTCTCCAACAGGAGAAATTAAGACATGAATTGCTAATGGATTACAATAATACAGACACTCATTCACATTATAAAGAATATACTTTACAAAAGTAGAAATTAGGCTACAGAAATTCTAGAAAATATGGCACTCACCTGTTTTAGCCCCCGCGGTCGTAAACCACGATGACAAAAGCTCAGATAATTTACTTTCATTTTAGAACGAACTTCATTTTCTTTTTGGGGGTACTGAACATGATATGAAATGCTGCTTTTTCCGTACAAATAACAGTTTTAGTAGCGGAGTTGTTGTCCGACTCCGAGTAACTGACCGCGGGGGCTAAATGTGAGGTGATTGCCGAAAATATAAAACTAAATCACATATCACAACTGGTAATATCACAAAATATTAATTTTATATAATCACATAAATTTAAAATTAGGCATTCAAACCCACACACGTACGCATAGTCAAACACACGTGCTGGTTAAAATAACCTGTCACCTACCTTCAAGTGACTTGACAGATTTGCCGCTGTCTTTCGATGGGCTAAGATTTCTTTTGCACAGCCCCGCTGTTTGCATTTAAAAATGAGTGTATCGGCTGACTTTCCTCCAACATACTCGTAGTATTCAATAAACGCGTCAAAGAATCTCGGCAAAATTTCATCTCTCGATTCACTGCTGGAAGTGGAAGCCATCTTCTTTTCACGATCTCAAATTTGAACTGATGCAGGGTATGCTGGGTAGGCTAGCCGTAATCCAAACCGCCTCAAACCGGCTGCAACTGGGTCAAACCGGCTTTGCGCATAGGCCTCTGTTGTTAGTCGTGGCGGTAAAACGAACTGAAGTAACGAAATTTTTAACGAAAGAAATCGATAATCGTTACTTTTATTTTTTAATTCGTTGAATTTTCTTTAACTTTTTAAAAACATTAACGCGTTAAATTTTCTTTAACCAAAAATTTAATTCGTTAAATCGTTAAATCGTTAAATCTTCCAACCCTGGCAGCCACTGGCATTGTGCATAGTAATTTCAGCTGCATGCCTTGGTACAGAGGTATAAAACTTGATTTTATCCGTTTTGAGCTCAAAATTCCTTTTTCTGTCAGCAGTATCACTGGGTACTTTAACCCTTTTGATCCTGATACACTACTGTTTGAAATTAATCTGACTACGATAGTTCAATGGTGGTGCCAGAATAGCTTGGTGCTTGTAGCGCCAAGCTATTCTGGCACCACCTTTGAACTAGAATGATTGATCTGTCTCGTAGTCTGTAATGGAGCCTTCATAGCACAATAAGCAAATTTCTGCCCCCCCCCCCAAAAAAAAAAAAAAAAAAAAAAAAAAAAAAAAAAAAAAAAAAAAACATAAATAAATAAATAAAATAAAATAAAAAAAATACCACCCAAGAAAACCCAACTCCTTTTCATCCTGATACACTACTGTTTGAAAGTAATTTGACTATGTTAGTTCAAGGGTGGTGCCAGAATAGCTGGTGCCTGAGATGCCAAGCTATTCTGGCACCACCCTTGAACTAGAATGGTGGATCTGTCTCATAATCTGTAATGTAGCCTTCATAGCACAATAAGCAGATTCCCCCCCCCCCCCCCCCAAAAAAAAAAATAAATAAATAAATAAATAAATAAAATAAAATTTAAAAAATCTTTTTCATCCTGATACACTACTCTTTGAAATTAATTTGACTATGCTAGTTCAAGGGTGGTGCCAGAATAGCTTGGCACCTGAGGCACCAAGCTATTCTGGCACCACCCTTGAACTAGAATGGTTGATCTGTCTTGTAATCTGTAATGTAGCTTTCATTGCACATTCGCTAATTCCCCCCCACCCACCCACCCTCACCCACCCCACGCCCCACCCCCAGCCCCCCAAAAAACAAACAAACAATAAAAACCTCCATTTCATCCTGATACACTACTGTTTGAAATTAATATGACTACGCTAGTTTAAGGGTGGTGCCAGAATAGCTTGGCGCCTGAGGCGCCAAGCTATTCTGGCACCACCTTTGAACTAGAATGGTTGATCTGTCTCCTAATCTGTAATGTAGTCTTCATAGCACAATCAGAAATTTAAAAAAAAAACAAAAAAAACTCGGCTTCAGGATGCAATGGGTTAAGACAGTTTCACGCTCTGTTATGTGCAGGTCATTTGACCTCATGATTTGCAACAATCTAGTGCTCTGGCGCACACTAAGGGTGATTTCTTCTTTCATGTTAGGAGGATGCAGGTGATAATTTTCCCGTTTTTAATGTATGCAGACGGAAGTGTCCAGCCAGCAACTTCAGGAGGTTAGGAAGGAGTATGAGCTAAAACTGGACGAGTACGCCCGACTTCTGGACATCCGCGCTGCCAGGATTAAGGTACTGTCACTCCTGTGCGGATGACTTTGTACATGTATCTCAATTTGTTGATGCAGTTGGGCTTATAAGATCCTAATGAATAAAGAAACGTGCTCGCTAAAGACATTTACAAAACAGTTATGTTTTGTTTGTGCTTTTGAAGTGTGTTTCTTGTTGGGATTTTAAAAAACTATTTTACATGCTTGGTAGTCATCTTTTTGGTGTGACAGTTGTTGTTGGTCGATAACAAGCAAGAGGCACAGATTTTCATGAGCCCTGCTTAGGTTTCAGTCTTTCATACAGCCGGTCCCATCAACAAGAGGCATAAATCTACTTGAGCCCCTGAAGTTGCAGGGGTCTTATGAAAATCAGTGCCTCTTGCGCACCAAGATCGCCTCCATTTGTTACTGAATTTGAGGGTGCCGGTGTTATTCTGGATTCATCCATTTATCCCTGAAACACTAGATCAGGAGAGTAGTAGTGCCATATCAGCTTGGCACCTGATGGCGCCAAGCTAATCTGGCACTAGCCTTGAATTATCATGGTTGTCCCATCTCCTCCAACTGGTACATAGGTGACACCTCCCAAATACAAGCCTGGGGTTAAAAGGGTTAACTCTTTCAAGACGTGCTTCATCTGGATTCGCGGCTTTATGCTGTGAATCCGGATGCGGCACGTCTCGAAAGAGTTAACCCCCTTGACTGCTACTGCCGCCGTAAGATGGCCTTAGTTGCCTGCTCGGCGTTAAACCCAAATAACTAACTTGACTGCTACTGATCATACTGCATGGCAGAAAAGAACGCGAATACTTGTCTTTTGTGCCATGTTGTATCATCAGCAGCAGTCAAGGGGTAGAGTTACATGTGTAAGGTAACACCGGATTTAGTTCATATACAATGATGATGTAGACGTATATACAAGGAATCACGTCCCTGGCATCTGACTCCTCATCTTTTTGTTTGAAGAAACTGGAGTCACAGTTGCGCGACGTGGCCTATGGCACTCGACAGTACCGTCTACCTCCACCTGACGATGATGTAAGTTCCTCTTTGGGGTTATTTCGATTGCAGTGGTTTCAGCCATTTTGTACCACCGTGGTAAAAGTGAATCTGGGAACTGTCAAGGCGCCGTTTACATCTGTTTGACTCTACTCTTAGAATCATACTGTACGAGACTAAGAACTACATACACTGCATTTCAGCTCTGTGATTTATTTTTAATAAAAAAATAAATGAAAAAATTCAGGTTACAAAATTAATTAGTCCCAACTCCCTACAGCAGGAGATGTATTGACCATGATAATTCAAGGGTAGTGTCAGTCTGGCTTGGCGCCTTCAGGCGCCAAGCCAGTCTGGCACTACCCGTGAATTATCATGGTCAATCTATCTCCTGCAGCTGGTACATAGGAGTTGGGTAATACCTCCAAAATTTGGGTCATGTGGCCACAGGGCTAAGCGGGTTAAGGAGATATGTTAAACTTTATAATGCCTTCTTGTATGTATGTAATGCTATGTCCGATTGTATGTAATGCTATGTCCGATTGCTGAGAATAAATGCTGCTATACCGACATCTTTTAATTGTCCAGATTGAGTCGACGATGGATCTTGAGGAGACTCTTCACCTAGAGAGAGGCCAGAACCTGTTTGAGATCCACATTAACAAGGTCACTATGCGCATTACGCTGATCAGCCTCAGTATAGTAGGATCTGTACCCCAGTAGCAAAACGTCTTTGGGCCCACTTCGGCCGTCGTGGGCCCGAGGACCGTTGCTCACTTGGGTGTTGAGCGGCCACACTTATGAGAGATCCCCTGTCATTAAAGACCATTATTTAGGTGGCTGTAGCTCCCTAACTGATGGTCTTGAAAGACAGGTGACAATTTTTGCCCTTCAAGACTTCCCTTGAAAGAGCACCTTTCTTGTAAGACCCCAGTTTTTTGCAAAAAAGTGTTTGCTCAAAATAGGTTCTACTGTACATCAAAATACCTGGAATCCATAAAGGCACACCGTATTTTTCACATCTGTGTTAACTGCTTACTGCTTACTTTGAGGGCAAAATTATCAATTTTTTTGTAGATATCCTCTGAGGTCTATATCACAGTTCTGGAGACAGATCGACCATGATATTTCAAGGTTGGTGTCAGAATAGCTTGGTGCCTAGAGCGCCAAGTTATTCTGACACCAACCTTGAAATATCATGGTCAATCCACACCCTGTCGTAGTCTTTCAGTGCTTAATGGGTTAACTTGTTGCTGAATTTATATAGGTTTGTGTGAAGGAAAAAACACCCAGTAAGAAAAAACTCCTTGGGCAAATGTGAGCCTTAGTTGGCCCATGCATTTAGGAGGACATCAGCCCAACGACATCGTGCTCATCAGATATCCACTTTTGAGCCACATACCTGACATGGGTGACAGTCTTCAGTCCTGTAGCTCAGTCCTCAGCTTTTTCAAAATTCTTGAAAGCTGAATTTCAGCTTTTTGCTTGCCAAGCCTGTTCCATCTACAAGAGGCATAGATTCTCATGAGCCCCTGCATCAGCAGGGGCTCATGAAAATGAAATGTATCTCTTGCTGGCCATGGATTAGTCAGTCTG
Organism: Semisulcospira habei; assembly: GCA_036245525.1. Classification (NCBI taxonomy): domain Eukaryota; kingdom Metazoa; phylum Mollusca; class Gastropoda; family Semisulcospiridae; genus Semisulcospira; species Semisulcospira habei. The sequence continues at coordinate 160,216,227 of BTPG01000002.1, forward strand.
TGAACCGTTTTCAGTCATTTCAATTTTTTGCACTGTCGCCCATGCTGATATTTCTGTTTCCAGTTTCACTGTGTAAAGGTGTATGAGGAGGGTATTAACTCAAAACAGTTTCTGCTGTACAGCCAAGAAAGCCATTCACAACCGGTCATGTGTACTCACAGTGTTTGTCTTTTTCAGGTGAACCTATCAGAAGATGCCATACGACATATTGGGGATGAGGAGCCTTCACTGTTCTGTACCTGGGAGTTCTTTGAGTTTGAAATTCAGTCAACGCCAGTACTGCGTGGCTCAAGGTAGCATTCATTCCATTCACACTCCTAAATTGAAATGAAATATAATTATAAAAATTAACACACGCAAAAAACACCAGTACTGTGCCGCTCGCGGTAATATTTATTCCAGTCACATACCCAAATTGAAATGAATGCTGAGTATATAAAATGCAATAACTAAAAGAAAAGGTGTATGAGACGAAACGTTCTTTAACCCTTAGACTGCTGCAGGCTCCTGTGGGCCATGCTGTTAGCATGGCCCACAGGAGCCTGCAGCACTCTAAAGGTTAAAAAATGACACGAATGTAAGGGTTTGTGGTGGAAACAGACCATTACAGTTCAAGTTTCAGCTGAACCCCTTTTCTGCCAGTGGACACTGGTATGTTTGGAAAATCTTTGTTAATTCAATGGCAAAGAGTACTCTAGCCATGTCCAAGGAACATAGATGCAAAGTGGTGTCAGTAGGAGGCATGGATCCTTATGAGCCCCTGCAATTGCGGGGGTTCATGAGAATCCATGGCTCCTGCTTCTGTGAGGATTTATACCTCTTGCAGTTGGGTAGCGTTAAGTTGTTCTTGGCATTGAAAGAGTAAATAGCCCATGTATTTTTTTTTTTTTTTTTTTTTTTTTTTTTTTTTTTTTTGTGCAGTGTACCTTATTCTTTCACTAAGCTTGAAAACGTCGAAACTGCTGGGAAACTTAGGGGAAATTAGGGTGCCTCTGGCATTCAGCTTATCTCTCATTTTTCCTTTTGTCTCTTGCACTGATGGTTTTCTTTTCAAACGTGACCTGTCATGAGGTCATTACTAACCCTGTTCTTATTTAGTAACACTTAAGATGATTACAGCATTGAGTACCCAACGGAGAAAGGAACACGCTTAGAAAAGACCGGTACAAATTTCTAAGCGTGTTTCTTTCTCCGTTGGGTACTTCTTTGCATATTACACGCTTGGCAGTCACCTTTTTGGTCTGGAATGATACAGCATTGTTGACAAGTTTTTTTCGTTTGTTCACGGTAGGCCGGCCTTTGACTTCACATCCCAGTACATTGTCAGAGTGGATGATTTCTTCCTTCACTATCTTCAAAAGGTACTGTTGTGGTTTTTGTCTCCAAAATGTTCACAGTTACATGATTCCTTTTGTGTTGTGGGCCAGTTAAGGCTTTTGTCAGCCATGGGACGTTTTGTTTATTGGGTGTTTATTCTTCACCAACCTATGTAAGTTTAGCACCATATTAATGCGAATGCCAGTAACACAGTCTGACTCTATGGCTCACACATATCATGATATATATAATGAGGGTGACCAGTGTTTGAACTGAGAGTAAATGGGAGGAAAGAAACTAGTCACCTTTAACCCATTACATCCTGAGGCTGACCTTTGTTAAGGTTGCTTATTGTCCTATGAAGGCTACATTACAGATTAGGAGATAGATCAACCATTTTAGTTCAAGGGTGGTGCCAGAATAGCTTGACGCCTTAGGCGCCAAGCTATTCTAGCACCACCCTTGAACTATCATATTCAAATTTATTTCAAGCCAGAGTGTATCAGGGTGAAAAGGGTTAATGGTAAAAAAAAAAAAAAACTTTGATATGCAGAAAACATGCACATTGGAGCTACACCAGACGTTTGGCCAGGAGTACCGCACGGTGGCTGCTTGTCAGCTGGTGTTCCGAGACCTCTTTGACAAACCTCACGGTCGCATCCATGGCCAAGCAACACTCACTGGTAATTGTTTTTGTCTTTTTAAATTATTATTCCGTTAGTGACTTGTGCCAGTCACTTACGATAAAGAAATAGCGTTTGCTGGGGAAGTTTTCAATTATTTATTGTTGATAAATCTCCTCAAGAAAGACAGCTTTGCTTAACCCATTACATCCTTCAGCAGAATGTTTTAATTTTGCTTATTGTCCTGTGAAGGCTACATTGCAGATTAGGAGACAGATCCATTATGATAGTTCAAGGATGGTGCCAGAATAGCTTGGCGCCTGAGGCGCCAAGCTATTTTGGCACCACCCTTGAACTATCATGGTAAAATTTATTTCAAGCAGCAGTGTGTCAGGATGAAAAGGGTTAAACAAAATTGGATATAGCAATGCTTTTTCAGAGGTCCAGACCACATTTGTTTTGGGTTTTTTTTTGTTTGTAAATACTCCATTTGAAAATAAACCTTTGATATAACAACAATGAAAATGTGGGTTCTCTCGTGCTTTGGCTAAACGTAACCTTCCCTGTATTCCTGTGTGTGGTATGTTATACAAGTCTAACAGAAGAAAAAAAAAAACAAGTGTCAAAGTATGTTACAGAAGAACTGTTTTAAAACGACTGTTTTGCAAGAAAAAAGTGGTCTTAAATGACAGGTGCTCTCTCGTGAATTCTTGAAGGACAAAATAGTGTCAACTGTCATTAAAGCCCATCATTTAGGTGGCTACAGCCACAGTCACAACTACAGCCACCCCTAAATGATGGTCTTGAACGACAGGGTGCTCAAAACAGGTTCTGCTGTACTGTGAAGCGCTGGGTGCAAACTGTAATGTGTGTTGCAGGCATTACAGACAAGGAGACTGGCGTGGGGTATGGAACCGTGGAATACTGGGTGCGTCTGCGAGTGCCTATGGAGCAAGCACTCCGACTGTACAAGGTAAACTACTGTCTGCACCCTTGAACTGTCATGGCCGATGTGTCTTTCAATTCAATTCATTTCAATAAACTTTGTTTATCCTGCTAGGGGCAGTTAAAGTGGTCCGCTTTATGAACATTATTTATCCTGCTAGGGGCAGTTAAAGTGGTCCGCTTTATGAACTTTATTTATCCCGCTATGGGCAGTTAAAGTGGTCCGCTTTATGAACTTTATTTATCCCGCTAGGGGCAGTTAAAGTGGTCCGCTTTATGAACTTTATTTATCCCACTAGGGGCAGTTAAAGTGGTCCGCTTTATGAACTTTATTTATCCCACTAGAGGCAATTAAAGTGCTTCTCAGCTGCAATGTCGCCTTAACCCATTCAGCCCCAACCCCCTACAGCAGGAGATCCCATGGACGAACCATGATAATTCCAGGGTAGTGCCAGATGAGTTTGGCGCCTTCAGGTGCCAAGCTCATCTGGCACTACCCTGGAATTATCATGGTCCGTCCATCTCCTGCAACTGGTACATAATCGTTAATGAGACCTCCAGAATTTAGGAAATGTGGCCTTGGGGCTAAATGGGGTTAAGGAGACAACTCCCCAAACTGACCAGAGTGTTACTCAGTCTACATGACAAACACATGTTTGATTTTCAATGTTTTTGCTGTCATCTCCAAATGATGGAGTTAGGTAAATAGTGACCATTCAAAGCTGATTAGGTTGGTTCCAGGAGAGTGCATGCTAATCTGGCACTACTTTTGAACTGTTATGACAGCAGGGTTTATTTTTCTAAAAATAGACTGTGGGTCAATTGGCCCACTCAGTCAAAATTCAAGGGGCCAATTCAATGAGCGGTAGGTCAATCATTCATAATCATATCGGCCAGAAAAAAATTTAATAAATGAAAAAAAGACGAAACACCCAGAGATTATGTAATTTAACTCCTATGTGTGTGTGTGGGTGTGAGTCACAATCCTTCTTTCAAGGTGAAAAGTTTCTGAGAATTAGGTTGGCTTATAGAATGATGGTTCTCATTGGTCGAATAGTTAATGAGTGAACCAATTGCAGGCTAGAATCTATGTTGAGTAACGTGATGACCCCTGACACATTCCTACCGCGATCACAGCGAATGGCACCGATTGAATTGTAAGGGTACCTTTGTTTCCTCAAAATCCTTACCGATGGCATTACTAATAGGAAGGTACACAGCCTACTGAATTCAGCCTAAGTATCCGTTGTGTATAGCAACACAACCGGGGAGGCGACTCCAGGGAGCCGTTACCCCAAAACTCCCTGGGTGGCCTCCCCTCCATCCCCATGAGGCCACATGGGCTGACACGCCAGTCTCATACCTAGCATCCTAGCGAACGGACGTACTGGTTTCGGCCTTGGATTTACCACATGCTTGCCTTCTTGTTTGGACTCCTTACCTGTGACTGTGCTTGTGGGGACTTACCTTATTCCTGGTTCCTTCCTTCGCCTCTGACTGGCACCAGGTGCGGCCCACCTTGGATTTACCACATGCTTTTCTTCTTGTTGGACTCCTTACTTGTGACTTGTACTTGTGGCATGGCAGTTTACCCTTCTTTGAACTGCTCTGTTTAGTTGGGCTCTGTGCCGGCCGTGACCCACTTCACTGATATGTGCGCGCGGGTAATGGCAAGCTCAGCCTAGTAGCTGGCGGGAAGTGTCGCGCACTTTGTTCCCTGTTGAAATCTGTCAGGCATGCGATTAGTTTAGCCTGTTTATAACTTATTATTACCGTGGCTAAAAAGTTTAAATCGCGAGTCGGTCCGGCTGGGGGGCGCACCTTCCAGGACAGACACAGCAACTGGTTAGAGATGAAGACCGTCTGGCTGGCGCTGAGCCATTGGGAGCCATGCCTCCACCGCCATGAGATTTTGATTCTCTCCGACAACTCAACGGTCGTGTCTTACATTCAGAAGCAGGGGGGGGGACCCGCTCGCCGACACTCTGTATGCTCCTATACCAGTTGTTTCTGTGGTGCCGGGATCGCGACATCTCGCTCCGGGCATGTCACATCCCCGGTCACCTGAACGTGCTGGCGGACTCCCTCTCGCGGCGGGGGCAGCTGCTACATACCAAGTGGGCCCTCAAGCCGGAGATCTTCTGGATGATCGGCGCACGCTGGAAGACTCCAATGGTCGACCTTTTTGCAATGCGGTGGAACACACAACTTCCCCTCTTCATCTCGCCAGTCCCGGACCCCCGTGCCTGGGTGGTGGACATGCTGTCAGTCTCGTGGGAAAGTCTCGTGGCTTATGCGTACCCCCCGGCGGTACTCGTCGCCAAGGTCCTGCTGAAACTCCGGGGCTCCAATGCGGTCCTCTTTCTCGTGGCTCCTTTCAGCTGGTGCCGGAGCTGGAGACCGACCTTTTGAACCTCGCCATGGACTCCCCACTGTGGTTACCCTCGCCTCGCACGATGCTGAAGCAGCCCCAGCAGAACCTCTTTCACCCGTGTCTGGAGAGGCTCCACTTACACACTGGCAGTTGTGCAGGCAGCCCCCGCACAAGAGGTTTCTCGGGTGCGGCAGTGGAGGCAATCGCTACTGCCTGCAGAGCATCCACCCAGCGAGTATACGAGGGAAAGTGGCGAGTCCTGCAGTCCTGGTGTCAGCCCTGGGGCCTTGCCCCCATGGCTCTGACGACGCCCAAGTTGGCTGAATTCTTCCTGTGGCTTTTTGGGGAGCAGCTTTTGGCCCCTATTACCATCCAGGGATTATCTCTCTATGATCGCTGATACCTACTGCCATTTGGGCCGTCCGGACCCAGGGGGCGTGCAGAGATCTTTCGGCCCTCATGGCCCACTTCGAGTTACAGCGCCCAGTCCAGCGCTCACTGGTTCCACGCTGGGACATGCCATGGGTCCTAACGTGGCTTAATTCAGGCTGGTTCGAGCCGTTGCCCTTAACTATGATGGCCGACGTCACCAGCAAGACTGCTGCCTCCTCGCCCTCGCTTCGGCGACCAGGGTCAGCGAGCTACATGCACTCTCGGTGGACCCAGCCTGCCTACAGTTCAGAGCTGATGGTTCAGTCCAGCTCCTGACGAACCCATCCTTTATAGCCAAGAATAGACTTCCCTCAGCCAGAGCACAAGTCACTAACCTCCAGCCGCTCAAGGGGTTGGATCGGTCTCGGGAGTCCCGCAAGCAGGACCTGGTACAGGCCTTGAGGATTTACCTGCGCAGATTTCAGCCCTTCCAATGGGATGGAAACGCCTCTTCCTGCCCCTGAGACGTGGCAGGAACGATATTTTGCCGCAGACAATATCTTCGTGGCTGCACTCGGTCATCCGATCCGCATACAAAGACCTCTCCCCAGTGGGGGCTAAGAGGCTGCGGATTCGCGCGCACGAGGTCAGAGCGGTCTCCACAAGCCTCGCCTTCAACCGCAACTGTGCGGTGAGAGACATCATGGCATCCGTTGGGTGGTGGGAGAGTTCAACCGTCGCCCGCTTTTACCTCAAGGACCTCTCGAGTCAGTGAGAGAACCTGACCCTTGTGGGTGATGTCTCGGCAGCGCAGCACTCCCTCCCTGCGCCTCCGGCGCCCTAAGTAACGCTTAGTTGAAATCATCGGGAGTTTGCGCCCAGCGTGCTGTACTAATCATGTTACAATGCCAGGGTATGGTGGGCGGCACCCACCTCCTTTTCGTTATTCTTCCTATTAGTAATGCCATCGGTAAGGATTTTGAGGAAACAAATGAATTTTTCTCTAAAATGTATTTTTTCGAAAAATACTTACCGATGGCATTACTCAAAGGGCCCTCCCACCTGCCCCGCTTTGCCGCCAGCTACGTTCACTGGGCCACCCATGGAGTTTTTGGGTAATGGATCCCTGGAGTCGCCTCCCCAGTTGTGTTGCTATACACAACGGATACTTAGGCTGAAATCAGTAGGCTAAGTGTACCTTCCTATTAGTAATGCCATCGGTAAGTATTTTTCAAAAAAATACATTTTAGAGAAAAATTTATTTTTCAGTTTCACCAGTTGTGGTTAGCTGGTTTGTTTCAAGCATCGATTATAGAGTTGTGCAAAAATAAACACACGGCTGGCGCACATGTACGTAAAAACGTTGCGCCTGATGTCACGCACCCTGGAAAGCAATGGGCCAGCATGAGACTCAGTGCGTCAATTGGCGCGGGGTGCATTCCAAAAATGAACCCTGTGACAGTCTGTCCTGAGTGAGGTGTAATTCCTGACTGAATATGACAGTGCACACAGTTTATTGATGCTCTGACCTGTTTGTAGTTTGTCTCTGTACACACTCACTTCCTCAGAAGTACAAAGGACTCCAAAGCACTGATATTAAACCTTATCGTTTGGAATACACCATGTGAAATAAGTTGGACTAAAATAGCTCAAGGGTAGTGCCAGAATAGATTGGTGCCTCTAGGCGCCAAGCTATTCTGGCACCACCCTTGAGCTCAAGCCATTGGTCTATATCCTTATCTGTAAGTACTATAATGTAGCTTGCATATGGCAGTGTACAAATTTGAAGCTTTTAGCCTCAGTATGATATGGGTTAAATCCATAATGATGATGATCCCCATTTTGAAAGTGTTCATATTGTATAAATATCCATAATGATGATTTTTTTTTTTTAACTCCAGGAACGCACCAAGGCATTAGGGTACTTGACAGCCAACCAGATTGGGGCCGCAGACACACTACAGGCTCTTGATGAGAATGCTCAGCGTAGACCCATGGACAATGTGAATGAACTGCACATCAAGATCATCAGATGTGCCAAACTCAAGGCCAGACGCCCAGGTTGGTAACTGTATTTGTTTTCATCCCTACGTCACACGACCAGTCCCTTTAGCACAAACTGTACCACATGACTGAGCTACAAAAACCCTTGTGGTGGACTTCTTGTAGCCCTCTTTGTGACGCATCTTGGATGTGAGTTTTGTTCTATAAAAGATCACCAAAACGTTCTAAAGTAAAAAGTTACTTAGTGTTGCACACTACTGGAGACGGCAACGTCATGAAAGATTATAAATTACATCATAAGTCTATTATGTATAAATGTATATTCCTTTGACATCAGTCATGTCTGGCGTGATCCAGGTCAAAAGATATCTTCTTGATTCGTTTACAAAAATAGTGGTGGAATGAAAACAAATACGTTATTGATAGCAGAGGCTTGCTGCACGGACTCTTGTATGCCTGAGGGAGGTCAAAGGAACCATTGTACCCCTCAGGCCTTCAGGGTACAATGGTTCCTTTGACCTCCCTCAGACCAACAAGTGTCCTTGGCTAGCAAACCCCTGCTACCAATAACTTATAATATGTCACTGGGTTTCACAAACATGTGTCGGTCTGTGATTTGGAACCTAACGGCTGCATGGTGAAAAGGTCCAAAATCACATTTCTTCTCGCAAATAAGACTTCATCACAGAAAAGCAGACTGAATAAGATGATTCTGCCCTGCGAAGGCAAAAGACAGTTAATCCTGTGGCTGTCGACAGCACTGTTTGTCACGATGATTCCTGCAGGAATCATCACGGCAAAAAGCGCTACTGACCTGCCAGTGTCTGTTTTTATGAAAAGATTTTCACAAATATGGATTTGCTGCAATTTGCTCTCCAAGCATAACTGTTAGCCAGGATTTTTCATATACTGTAGATCTTCACCTTGATCTTAAGATGTACCATGTAAAATGAGGCCAATCTGAAATCATTGCAGACTGTCTGCCTTCAAAGATGTACCATGTAAAATAAGGCCAATCTGAAATGATGTCTGTGAAATCATTGCAGACCGTCCGCCTTAAACGATGTACCATGTAGAATGAGGCCAATCTGAAATGATTTCTGTGAAATCAATGCAGACCGTCTGCCTTTAGGCAGATGGTCTGCAATGATTTGACAGAAATCATTTCAGATTGGCCTCATTTAAGGCAGATGGTCTGCAATGATTTGACAGAAATGATTTCAGATTGGCCACATTTTAGGTAGATGGTCTGCAATAATTTGACAGGAATGATTTCAGATTGACCTCATTTTAGGCAGATGGTCTGCAATGATTCACAGGCATCATTTCAGATTGGCCTCATTTTACACGGTACATCTTCAAACATAAATAATGCAAGCATGAAGAATAGATTCTCATGAGTCATCGTGGCTGCTAGGGCTCATGAAAATTGACGCTTCTCACGGATAACTCGGTCTGTGCGAGGTGCACACATATAAACAAGGTCAGCAAGATGCATAGACTTGCATGAGCCCATGCTGCAGGTCTTTGCCTTTCACAAATTCTTCTTCTTCCTAGAACACTCTTATATGGACAGACCGGTCTCCTCGATAAATGCTACCGTGCGCCACAGGTCCTCCAGGCCTCGCCTTCCACAAATTGAAGACGCTTGCTGATGGAATGTCTCCATGAATTTAACTTATTTAACACCAAGGCCGCATTTCACACATTTTAGAAGTGTCACATAACGACTATGCACCAGATGGATTGACCATGATAATTCAAGGGTAGTGTCAGATTAGCTTGGCGCCTTCATGCGCCAAGCTAATCTGGCACTACCCTTGAATTATCAAGGTCAGTCCATCTCCAGCTTTAGGGTGTTGGGGGTAAATATGTTAATTCCTATTTGTACACATTTTAGACGTGCAGCCATCACCGTACTGTGTGTACCAGTTCTACGACTTCAGCGACCATGACACGGTGATTGTGCGTAATTCCAATAACCCCGAGTTCCATGATCACAAGACATTCCCCGTGGCCATGACGTATGACTTGGACCAGTATCTTCGCAGCACGGTGCGTTTTGTAACATGCTGGTTTTAACTGATCGGTGTGCTCTATGCAATCTTTATATACAGCGTGTTGACTGTAAACAGCGTGTAACACATTTGTGTGTTTCTCATCAGTAGGCAAAGACACAAACACCCAACTGCATTTTGCAAGTGTAACATTTTTGTAGGATCACACAAATGCTTTACTTTTTTGTCTAAAAAAAAAAAAAATTCAGAATTTGATTAACCCTTTCATCCCCAAGGTCCCATTTCTCAAATTTTGGAGTTGTTGCCTAACGACTATGTACCAGTTGCAGGAGACGGCTTGACCATGATAATTCAAGGGTAGTGCCAGATTAGCTTGGCGTCTGAAGGCGCCAAGCTAATCTGGCACTACCCTTGAATTATCATGGTCAAGCCATCTCCTGTTGTAGGGATCTGGGGCTAAAAAGGGTTAAGCCCCTGTCTCTCCGTGTAAGGCTAGATTTTGTACCCCCTTCTCTTGAAAAAGTGAATGCAGTGCAGCTGCAAGAGACATAGAGTCTCGTTAGCCCCTCTAAGACCAATTTGTATCCATGTACCTTGGACTGTTGTGGTTTTTGGCCATTGAATGAGCAAAGATATCAGAAACAAAATAGTGGCAGGGAATTGGCTAGTGTTGACCCATTGATTGAGCCCTTAAGTCAGAATTTCCAGATTTGTGAGTTGTCCACTTCAGGCTGCATGCCAGCTCAGGAGATTGTTCAAGGGTGGTGCCAGAATAGCTTGGCACCACCCTTGAACTGTCATGGGTGATCTTCTGTGGTTGATCAATCTTCCGGTGTACACTGGTTGCCTTTCTCCATCTGCTAATCACAAGGTGTAGCAGATCAAGGGAGGTAACCTGTGAGCTGCTTTAGTGTATCAAGCCTGAAGGGTTAATTCACAGTGCTGTTCTTTGCCTAATTTAGGAACTTGAGGTGCCTGTGTTTGACAACAGCTGCATGTTCCTGAATCAGTTTGGGAAATTGTTCAAAGGTGGTAGCACCACCCATGAACTGTCATGGGCGTGCCACCTTCTGTGGGTTAATTCATAGTGTTATTCTTAACTTTGTACAGGAACTGAAGGTGTTTGTGTTTGATGATGCGGACCCAGAAGAGGAGTCGTTCATCGGGCAGGTGAAGATCCCCCTAGTGGTCCTGTTGGGAAAGAAGGAGTACAAGGGCACCTTTCCTCTCAACCACCCCAACATCAAGGCACCCAGCGCAATGGAGAGGACACCAGACCTCGGCACCATGGACATAGAGCTCTACTGGCAGCACGAGTACATCACTCCCAAGAAACCTGAGCACATTCCTCTTGAGGTAATGCTGGACGCCTAAGTATTGTGTGTACCCTGGGTTGGAACTCTGCACGCTGCTTTGAAACAAAAGCTGTCCTTAACCCCATCACTGATGAGAAAATGTGAGCACCACCCAACTGCAAGAGGTATAGATCCTCATGAGCCCCTGCAATTGTGGGGGCCCATGAGGATCTATACCTCTTGCTCAAACCACTTTGTATCCACATTCCTTTTGATGGTTGGTTATCTTGGACGCTGAATTTACTTTACAGTCATCTCCACAAACAGTCGGCAGCCACTGGCAAGGGGTTTAGTCGCAGAGGATGGAATGTGGGTATGTCGTGTGTGTGTGGTGGGGAAGGGAGCGGAGGGGGTGGGGGGGGGGTGGTGGATGGTGGGAGATGAGAGGGTTGTAGATGTGTGAGAAGGGGGGCTAGAACCTTGAATTCTGCAGATTGACGCCAGAAAAGGGAAGGGGGTGGGGGGAGTGTTTACATTCATACTACATACAAAGGAATATCAACCCAAAAAAAAGCAGATCCTGAAATTAGCCGGAAAGTACAGATTTGACAAACTTTTGAGTCGTTGTAACATGGTCCAGCAATTTATTGAAACAACTTCATGTTCCATGTAAATGTTAAATGGTTGTTCCAGTATTAAACCCATTGTGTGTGCAGCCACCAGTACTGTAACCAGTTTTGTGGGCTCCATGCACAGGAGGGTTAACTTGGAGGTAAAATTCAGTTCCTTGTGATATCAATGACCCTTGATGGATTATATGACAGATGGATGCAGCCCCACCAGATACTCCTACCAAAATTCCTGCCCCACCGAAGGGCACACACACCAGGTCACAAGGTCGCCCACGGCAGGAGCGGCATGGCCCAACTGCGACCTCTACCCCCTTCCCCAAAGACAAAATGGCTGATGTGGAGAGTCAGATAGTCCATGCCAAATCTCGCCCTGTGGACACTGCAGCCTCGGTATGAAAGAAGACACTTTTTTGGTTGTTGTAGCATTTGTGGGAGATATAACGAATATGGCAGCTCAAGGACAGTGTGTGATTGGCTTGGTGCCTGTGGAGGCACCAAGTTAATATTGCAGTACTGTTGAGTTGTCATGGTCGAGGCACATGGCATTACAGTGGCTGTCACGACCCCGCTTCCGGGGCGCGAGCTATGAGTGCTACCACTTGAGACACACCCGACCCACACTAACACAAACCTAACACAAACACCAGAGGGACAATAATGACGACATTTATTACATAAACCCTAACAATAATCAAACTCAATCCTAACCACGCATTCACACATCACATTCACACTCGCACACGTTCAAACTCCCCACCCCGAATATCCGTTATACACAATACAAAATAACAAGATATATAATAAACTAAATATCCCTAATACAAAAGGTTGAGAAAACTAATATATGATAAATATCCTTAAAAAAATATAAAAGAATATATAATAAAACCGCTATCCTTAATACAGACAAAAACTTAGACTGAAAAGCTTAAGGCACAAGCCAATGGACCCCGACGGAAGCACAAGCGTCGAGCGCTAACGCCAGTTAGACCAACGCCTTTGCTTCCGCAGAGTCCCTCACAGCACGTGGCTCCTTAACACAGTATTTCAAATAGCACAATATCAAATATACGATGAACCAAAATGCTTACTAAAACACAGATGAAGATCAAGAAAAATGCATTTTTCTTTAAAAGGTATTTTTTCGAAAAATACTTACCGATGACATGACCTTATGGGGGATGTCTACTACTTACGCAATTCTAGCCTAAGAGCTCGTTGTGTTACCACACAACCCGGGAGGCACTCGGGGAACCCCGAGGGGGCCGAGAGTTATCTCCCGATACTTCCCATCTGGGACAGAGTACCCATAGTCCTTCAGTCAGGATACTTAGCTTACCAGCGGCAAGCGGGGCAGGTGGGAGGGTCGTCCGAGTCATGTCATCGGTAAGTATTTTTCGAAAAAATACCTTTTAAAGAAAAATGCATTTGTTTCTTCAAAAACATTACCGATGACATGACCTTATGGGAGAATGGCGAAAAGGAGGAGGGTGCCGCGCTCTAGCACACCTAAGGCCCCAAGGGCCGTCCTCCCAACCGCAAACTCCCGACAACTCTAGGTAGGTATAAGCGACGGCGCTGAAGCGCCAGGAGGGAGGAGAGCCCCCCCCGGGATGTCCCCCACCAGAGCGAGTAACCTCGCTAGGCTGACAGAACTCTGCGATCGAGAGCACCTGCGCGCCAGCCCTCCAATAGCCACGAAGAGGGCAGCCCAGTTCCTGGCGGCTGTGGCGTTCGTGGCCCTGCACGTAGCTAATTGGACGTAATTAGCCTCTAAGTTCCCTGAGGGAGGGATCCTGGAATTCGGATCGTATGGCAGAGCGTAGACAGGGAGATCGACTGCCCTGTAGCTTCAGAGCTGCCGGGCACGGCCAAGAAGCGTGCGCGTCCGCCCGTACGGCTATGTCGTCGTAGGTATACGTGAGGCAGGCTCAGGCTATCCTGCCTAGTCTCCTGGGGATAAGTCTACCAGCTGGGGTCAGCAGGGTCGGTGGGGGAGAGGTGACGGACGCTGACCAAGAGCACAATGTCTCGCCAACTTCCTCGTAGAGGCGTCAAGTTGGGGAAGCGGGCCATAGCGAGGCTTCGACTGCTGCCCATGCGAAGACTCCAGCGTTGAGGGTCTGTCGCAACCGCCAAGGCTCAGGGGTAGGCGCTCCAGCAAGGCGGAACAGAGACCATCGCGGCTGCATGAGGACCTAATAGAATGCGGGAAGCAGTAGCGGGGGGTCCGCGGCGAGAGAGAGGTTCAGGACCGGTACCAGGGAAAGGGGTGACCCACAGGACGAGAGGAGGATCCTTCCCAGGCTAGGTCAGAGCGTTGGCAACTCGTCCAGGAGGGCTATACCCCACGAAGGCGCGGGGAAAGCCAGAGATCCCACCTTGCGGCAAACAGGTCCACTAAGCCATCTCGCCAGCGCGCCGATCCTCCGAAGGTATCCTGATGCATTCCGAGTGAAGCAACTGGTTCCATCAGGAAAAAGGCTGGCTCAGACCTCCCACGAGCAGACCTCCTAGTCCATGTCAGATCCAAGCCGTTCCCGCTCTTGTCCGCGAGGTCCGGAGGCTAGGCTGGACCTCGAGAAGAACCACGGAAGTATAGGGCGTAGCTACAGCAGCCGGGCTGCGAGACGACCGACGGAGAGTAGAGCCGACCTCCGAGCAGTGGCTAGGCCCTTCCACCGCGAGCACCGCCGCAGCAGTACCCCCTGTCCGAACTCCGGCATACCCCTGTGCGCCCAATGGGGATACTTACTTACGCCCATCACCCCCCCTGGGGCATAGGCCGCCGACAAGGTCCCTCCAGCCGTCTCTGTCCTGGGCGAGTCTCTCCAGCTGTCCCCAGGTGTGGCCCATCTTCTTGGCATCTGTCTCCAGGTCACGTTGCCAGGTGTTTGTGGCCGACCTCACTTCTTTTTCCCTGTGGGTTCCATCTTAGGGCTTGCTTAGTGGTGTTGGTTGCTGGCTTGCATAGTGTGCGACCTATCCATCTCCAGCGGCGTTGTTGAAGCTCCACTTCTGCAGGCTTCTGCTTTGTCCGCTGCCACAATACCTCGTTGCTGATTTTGTCCGGCCAGCGTATCCCGAGGAGCCTTCTCAGACTGTTGTTGATGAACGTCTGTATTTTCTTGGTGGCCGACACTGTGGTCCTCCAGGTCTCTGCTCCATAGAGGAGTACTGGTTTCCCAAAGGGGATGTCGAGTAGGTTAGGCACCAGGGAGACGGCGCTGCGCTTTGGTTCCACAATGTCCATGGGTAGGTTGAGGAACCCCCGGTGAATCCAACGGACAACCGAACAGGAGCGGAGACTCCATCAGCGGTAACTCCTCCTTCGCATGAGAACCGAGGAACGTAGTGGAGGCCGAGTGCACGGGTAACTGGCGTCAAGGGTCGGCAGCTCCGGAAGAAGGCGCAGCCCGAGATCTGGAGGCGGAGCCGAGGACCACCTGCGCGGACCGCATCCCCTCGCCATCTGGCACCAGCATAAGCGAAACCAAGGTCCTAGCAGCCACCTCCGGTCTGCACCCCCAAAGTGAAGGCCAGGAACTCCGAAGAACCTGGGTCAGCCGAGTCGTCAGCACAGGGGGTCCTTCCGCGGCCAGACGACCTGCCAGGGGCCAGGAGCCGTCCACTGGAGAACGAAGAGCAGGGTAAGGCGCTCCCCGATCCCACGCAGTTTAGGGCGTTACGGACGAGAGAGGTCATCTAGTCCAAGAAGAGTCAAGAGCGGATCCGCCGCCGGTAGGGGCAGGCAACTCCTGAGACCTCCTGAGAACCGGTCCTGCCGAGGGAAGCCAACAGCTGACCACTCCAAGGAGGGCGAAGCAAGAAGCTCCGGGAACCGAGAGAAGAAGCGCAGGGAAGTCGAAACGCCTGTCACGAAGTGCAGCAGCCGCGGCCAACTCCGAGCCGTACTTTAAGCCCCAAGTGTAGGTAAACAGGTCTCTGCTAGGCGAAGTAACGACCGCGTCCTCCCCGAGGATCCACCGGAGGGGGTCGAGCATCCAGAAGTGGAGAGACTGCAGCCAGGCGCCCTAGGACGGAGCATGAAGAAGGGGAAAGGGCTGAGTGAGGGGGAGAGGAAAGGGACGAACGGCAGCCGGACGCGAAGGGATAGACGAGCGAGATGGGACAGGATCCCTGGAGCGACGTGAAGAACGGCAACTCCTAAGCACGCCCGCAGTGGAGAGAGAGAGGAGTGTAGACGTCGAGTGTAGGAAGAGTGACTCCATCGATGGCGAACCGTAGCGGACGAGCATCCCAATGGAGCAGATAGTTAGTTATTTGGGTTTAACGCCGAGCAGGCGACTAAGGCCATCTCACGGCGGCCCAATGGAGCGGAGCGGTCCCTCCTCGCGTGTATGAGTTCGAGAGAGGAGATCCGATGTTAAGTGCCATGAGGATTCCAAATCGTGATGTGACAGTGTACGCGTGCATGAATGTCTCCATGGACCGAGCTCTATGGCGAGGTAGGCTCGCTGCCGGCGAGAAGACTCCGCAAGGAGCCATCGGGCTGTCTAGGAGACGAGTGGGGATCGGCATTGGATCAAGGACGGATTGGCGCACGTCCCTCGGCACCGAGCTCCGTGCCGGTGCTGGTTTCCTGTCTGCCATAAGGATTGTTCTTGGTGCGATCCCTCCTGGGAACGACCGCATTGATCAACCCACTCTGCGTACTGGAACGTTGCGACCGGCGTGGTGATCTCTCCACAAGATTGTCAAGGACTCGAGCGGTAAGCACGGAAACTGGAACCTCGGTCCAGACAGCTGGTCACCAAAGGACTCTGTAACCACTAGCAGCCGGCTCCGGGTGATCCCCGACGAGCAGCGCTGTCCTGGTGGAGCCCCCTCCAGGGAGCGAGGGCGGTGCCAGCATACCCGCTCCGAGCGCGAAACCTGCGCTACGTCGTCGGCCGCCTGGACGGCTTCCCAGCTGACCTTGAGCGGTGTGTGGGTTCCGTACTGTGCGCCCAGCGGATTCCATTTGTGCCGAGACGATGCATGCGTGCGAGAATGTCTCCGCGAACCGAGCTCTATGGCGAGGTGGGCTCGCTGCCAGCGAGGAGACTCCGCGTAGGAGCCAGTGGGCTTTCTAGGAGACGAGCGGGGATCGGCACTGGGTCAAGGACGGATTGGCGCACGTCCCTCAGCACCGAGCTCCGTGCCGGTGCTGGCTTTCTGTCTGCCACAATGTTTGGTCCTGGTGCGTTCCCTCCTGGGAACCACCGCATCGATCAACCCACTCTGCACACTATACCGACGCGTCCGGCCTGGTGATCTCTCCGTCATCTCGTCGGAACTCGAGTGATCGTAGTACCGGGAACAGCAGCCGGTATTTCAGCAGGTCTGGAACCAGTCACAGGTGCCGGGCGAACTCGGCAAAGGAAGCCCCAAAGTAGCGCACAGCGCCGTTCCGGTCATGTGGAGCAGACGTCACACCAAGGTTCGGAGGTACATCCGGCACATGGTAGACAGACCTTGTGCGAGTCCGACGGTCACTGGAATCCTCCATGTAGTGTGCAGGTCGTCCAACGGCCACTGCAACATATAAAAACCGAAGGCACGCGGGCGTGGGCCTGAGGGACCCTGCCCTGGTAAGGTTAACCTTCGCAACACATCATGCACAACAAACTCAAGCATGTCATGACAAGTATAGGCCTGAAGCAAGCGGCCGGCACAGTAACCTTTGTCGGAGCGGTGCCCTCCGCTGAACACCGGCGCTGTACTATAGCGACGGGCCTCCAGGTGCAGCTTTGATCGTAGTTTTATGTTGCGTATAAAGGCCATTAATCTCCTGTCGACCATAATTTGTATTCACATGCACAAGCCTTAGTCAAGGAGGAATTTAACCAAGAGCATATACTAAAGTGTTCGGGGGACATAGGGCTGTCTTAGCACTCTGTTCCCGTCTGGCAGGTTCAGGTTGGGATGAGGTCACTGGCGCCGGCCCTTAGCTGCCTTGGTGACGGGCTACACCCGTCCGAAATCAATGTCCATTTTGTAGCTCTGTTCCTGTAACTTGCGGAACGAGCGCATGCATGAATGTGAGCAGCACCTGTGGTGGGAAGACTTTTTATATTTTCGTCGATTACAGCCACACAAAGGTCATCTTGAACCTTAACAAACGGCAGCCAGGCGTGGCGACCAGTGGCCCTGCGCTCAAGTGGGCATAACACACGACACTCAAGAACTGAAACATGTGATGCCAAGGATAAAAGTGCACAAGGATGTTCACCCACCAGCCAAATTGTGTACCTAACAAGCCCCCGTGTAAGGTAAACAGGTCCGCATTACGCATAACCACAGTCATTACGTGACCGACACAGTACCGAAGTAAGCGTCGGCTCTCGCCACACTCACCAACGTAATGCGTCAAGGAATGGCTGGAGCATAACACATTCCCCGAACCCCACAAGGTACAAAAGAGTAGGTAAGGAACAAGTGAGTAGGTAAGCGCCCGAAATATGGTTAGACTTAACTTTTCACCGATCTTTCACACCACTCCCATTCCATTAAAGGTTTTAACCGCGAGGAAAAGGTGCTCTGCATCGCTAGACGCCATCTTGGAAAACAAAGCTGACCATCTGTGGATCTGAGCCGTTTAAGAAGGACCGTTCCAGATTAAAAACGTCTCATTTATTTCCTCACGCGTAAATGCCCTCTTTTGAGAAAGGGAGATTTTGACCCTGTTAATAATAATGCCACACCAACACGGAAGGAGAGACAGAGGGAGCGGGCGCGAGGCCCGCCAAGTAAAAGTCAAGAGTCTTGGCGCCAAACAACAGAAGAAGAACGCCTACGTGCCCGCTCAACCAGTGCCCAGCGCGGGGACCGGCCGAGGGCCAACCCAACTACCTTACCTTTTCCCGGAGCGGGACCGGGGAAGGGGGGAGAAATCTCAACTAAGGCACGCGCGGCGAAGTCACAGCGAAGCACCCAGCACAGCCCAGGCAGACAAGCAGCCAAGGGGCAGCTGCCAACGAAGAGGGGACACCAGAGCCCCGCAAGGCACAGGGAGGACGGACGAAGAAGAAGCCAAGCGAAGAACCGCTGGCCGTCGACAACCGGCGAACCGGTCGAAAATCCCAAGTCCGTAGGCTAGAGCAAACACGTCTGAACAGCGTAAGCCTAAGTAGACTGACTGGAGGACTATGGGTACTCTGTCCCAGATGGGAAGTATCGGGAGATAACTCTCGGCCCCCTCGGGGTTCCCCGAGTGCCTCCCGGGTTGTGTGGTAACACAACGAGCTCTTAGGCTAGAATTGCGTAAGTAGTAGACATCCCCCATAAGGTCATGTCATCGGTAATGTTTTTGAAGAAACAAATGAATATAGTTTGTAAGCTACTGAACCTCCCCAGCGGGAACACGAACGACAAGTTCGAATTAAATTAATGCTTCGCAATCAAGGCTCCTTTAACTAACACGTTTCAGAATAAACAATATCACATATACGAACGGAGCAAATATCCTTAATCTAACACAACTCAGGGTTAAATAAACTCAATATATTTCACATCACTGGACCTTCTCACCGGAAGCACAACCGTTAAACTCAGTTCCGCGATAAGGCCCTACGTAACACAGACTGCTTTTAAATAATACAATATCTCAAAAACTTTCCGTCACCATGACAAAGCTCCTCTCACAACATAGCCACTATAAGGAGATGAAATAAATCTCACCACGTTTTTTATGAGATTATAAACAAGCAAAACTTCACTTAAATAGCTTAAATGGGACGACCCGACCTGACTAAACATGGGCGTGCCGCAACACTCGCAACAGCACCCAGGTCCAGCGTCGTAGCCCCACAAGGCGGAGTGACAGTCAGCCTCCACTCTTACTACCACAGCATGGTGGCAGACTTAGCCGGTTAGTTCTTTAAACTTTAGGCCGTTGAATTTGGACCTTTGGATTAGGATGCACTAAAACACAGGTGCAAAAATACACATATTATACGTAACTAACAAAAGAAACAAAATAATCACATCACCCTTCCCGCAACTTTAACTGCCGTCTTTTTTATTCCCTTCACCTCTCTCCCACAACAATAAATTCAGTCTCACAGAATACATATTTACACGTCACCACATGACTCATTTTCGATATTTACACTCCGACGCTAAATAGTGAGATGGCCTCAGTCGCCCACTCGGCGTTAAATCCCAATAACCAATCCACTGCTAGATACTCTAGAAACTACAAAATACAACAGATGGCATTCGCTTCTACAATCTATACTCACACTGGCCCCTCAATGCACACTAACCAAAATAATAACAGAACAAGCAAACACAAACAAACCCCCCGGGCAAATGGCCACAAAGAATTGTTGCGTGTACTTACTGCCATCTGTGAAGACGCCCCGGCTAGGACGAAGACGAACGGGGACAAGACAAGCCAGGGGTTAAGTCGTCGCAGCTCTTCTTCTTTTCTCTCCTTCCTCGGACACCGGCTCTGGGATGACCAAAACCGTATCACAGGGCCAATACAACAGAACGACACAGCTGCTTGTGGCCTTCAGCAAATGACGAATCACGCCTGAACGACCACCCTAGGAGACTGCTGGAAAAATGACTGACTCGTTCGCAGTTGGAAAAGTGACTGCCTAACAATTTGGATAATGTTAGGTTAGCGAATATACGCTCACTAAATCATGTGATTGAACCTCCACATGAAGCAATAACCACCCGATCGCGGAGACCGGGCGACCACATGCTGTACGCCGACCTCAAAACTCTCGCACGGCAGCAAATACTCATGTACAGGCCAAATACCCCACCTAAACTACCCGTATGTCCGGTGACTATCTAAATCCTGTCACCCCTCTAAACTTACTCCCCTACAAAAAATAGGACAAAAAAAAAAAACGTGTCGTGACAGTGGCATTACAATGCTTGTGAAAGTGTTAGGTATACATGTTGTTGGAAGAATGATAGAGGAAAAGAAAATATGCTGAAACCAGACATATCTTTTGCAATCTCGCTCAAGATCTGTTTACATTTGATAAAGGTTTGCATGTATTAAGTCTTGCAGATGTTTTTGTTTCCTCAAAAACATTACCAATGACATTACTATTAGGAAGGTACACTTAGTAAACCAATTTCAGCCTAAGAATCCGTTGTGTACATACACAACCAGGGAGGCGACTCTAGGGTGCCGTAACCAGGGACCCTGAGTAGTCTCCCATTTCTCCCTATCCGGTCACATGCCTAGTGGTATCACGCCAGTCTTTTCGCTTAGCTTACCGGGAACGGTTGTGTTCAGCCTACTGGATTCTTCGGCTGTGTACGGTTGTGACCGGTCGTGCCTTAGATTACCTTTGGTTTACCTTGGACTGCGTTGTGGTGTTTTGTGCTTCTGTTTGGATTATTTTGTGGTTCACGAACCCTGTGCTACCCTCCGCCTTGCTTGGGCTTCTGCCTCTCGGCCCCTGTTGGATTTTCTAGCGGCCTTCGTGGCAGGTTCCTCGAAGCCATGGCAAGGTAAGGCCTCGGTTAATGCCCTCAACCGGCACCTGGTGGACCGGGCGGCGGCACCGGCCGTGGAATTTGGCCTCATAAGAGGCATGTTTCAAACGCGCGTGAGCTCGAGGGAGCCCACGCCTGGGTGCCTTTCACGTTTGCTGTGTTGCAGTTACCATGTACTCACCTGCACTCAGTGTGGGGACTTCCAATGGCCTAGCGACACACATGCGGTTTGCCTCCCCTGTTCTGGCTACGCCTCCGGGCGCACCTGCAACACATGCGCCGCCTGGGTGGAAGAACAATGGTCGCAACTCTGGGGGTTCTATCGGCACGAACGTCCTGCGCCGTCCTGAGGCCACCCGCCCACTGCCGCACCCCCTGCCGTGCTAGGAGAAGGGACCAGGCGCACCCGCGTTGGGCCCCGGCTTTTTCTTCAGGTCCCCGGACTTCATCCTCTTCTGGTCCAACTGTGCCCTCTCGGACCTGGCCCACCCGCTCCTCCAATGAGACCGGCCGGCAGTGACCTCGGTCACCCTGCTTGGTGGTGACTGACTCTTCGGGCCCCGACGCACCCTCTGGGAACCAGCCTACCCGCTTCTCTAAGGAGACCGGCCTGCAATGCGCCCACCCCTCCAGGGCCGACCCACAGTGACTTCGGTCGCCCTACACCGCGGCACACTGCAGACCCGCTAAGCCGGATGAGCCTAATAGAACTCTGTGCGCCCGCTGTTTGGAGGCCGGCCCACACCTACTTCAGTCGCCCCGTGCCGCAGTGTACGACCGCACCACGGACCCTGTACTACCCTCCGATGCCTTACCATGACGGGACCGTCTATGGGACCGTTTCTCTTGCTCAGAGACACTGAGATGCCCGGCTACTCCATGCTCACCAGATCCCACGGACTGGGATGTTCGACGCGACGCCCCCCGCAGCCCCCAACCACTCACTGCGTCCTCCTCTCATCATGCCACTTTGCACTCCTCGAGGGTTCGGCTGCCCTCTAGCTCATCCCGGCATGCTTCTCTTTGCCGGCCCTGACACCTGTCACCTTCAGCACTGGAGTGCTCTCGTCGTCCCTCCCCTCGTAGGGACTCGCCCTACCGGACCCGACTGGCCCGCCGACATGGTCGCCCCCCCCCCCCCCCTTCATGAACGCCACTCAGCTCGCCGCAGCGTATGTCTCGTCCCGTCGGTTTTCACGGGATTCCAACGTAAGGGCTCCCAGGTGATACGTCCCCCCCCCCCCCCCTCCTCCAGCTCGGGCTCTGGGCAACTGGCGCCGCTAGGGAAGCTCCCAGCTCACAGGCCACCTCCCAGTCGGTCGGTAGGCATTTCCCCTCGCCCTTTTGCCCTCCCTCGTCGGAGCTCAGCCCCCTCACCATCCAGCTGCGTCCCCTGATGACGACAAAGCCCTCAGCCTGTTACTGGAGGACTCTGTCTCGGCCCTCCTCAGAGATGACATTTGGTCTGCCTCTCCCGGCTCGCACTCCCCGGGCAGCCCCTTGTCTCCTGTGGCCCTCCTTTCACCTAAGATAGAGACCCTGCGGTCCCTGGATGAGGCGGCGTAACTGATTGCGTCCTGTCTTCCCCCGGGGGCCTGCCCACCATCCTCCCCGCTCAAGAGAAAGGCGTCGGCCTTTGTGGATGCCCCCCTGACAAGCCAAGAGGTTTAAGTCCCTCCCCAGCCCCCAAGCTTCCGGGACCTGGCAGAGGCATTCTCCACACACTTGCAGCATGGCGCCTTTGGCGATGCCAGCTTCTTCTCCGACTCCAAGTGGCCGGCGGGACTGGATATTTCCTTCCGCCAACACCGGTACGCAGGTCATTCCCAGACCTTCTCCGGCCCCCTCCCTATGGTGGATCCTGCGTCGAAGTGCAGGCGGACAGCGCTCGGACTTCGCAACATAACGTTCCCTGCGGCTTGGACAAGACGGCGGCCCTCATCCGCAACGCCCTGGCCTGCGCGGGATTCTTTGAGCTCGTGATGCAAGCAGTGATCAGGCGCGTCAAAGTCGCTCTTGGGAGACATCCTCGCCCAAGGGGTGGCTGCCAACTGGGCTGCGTATCATACCTCCACCAATGCTATGGCCCCTGCGTCGAACTGCGACCTGATGCATCAAAATGCTGTCCTCCAGGCCTGCCCCGACCTTCCCTCCGCGGTGAAGATGCAGCTCCATCAGGCCCCCTCAGCGGCACGCTCCTCTTCGGCCCTACCTGGCAGGCAGTCAAGGACGCGAACAAGGATCTCTAGTCCAGCAGCTCTGCGCCCTCCCGCTTTCAGGCAGCCCACAAGGCCGTGTGTCGCGCCTGCGGTTCGTCAGACCCTCCGCTCATCCCCTCTCCGGACGCGGCCGTTTTCCCCCACGGGCCCCGGTCGCTGGCCTCTCCCGCTCCTTCCGGACCCCCGCCTGGCCTAAACGCGCCTGACACCCTGGGCACAGGAGGGTCCTCTCACTTCCCCCCACCTCAGCCCCTGCCGACCGCTTCAGGGTCTCCAGTCGGCGGGAGGCTCACTCTCCGCAGCGAAGTGTGGCGATCGCTGCTGCTAGATGACCCTTGGGTCCTCTCCACTATCTCCAAGGGCCTCCTGATCTCCTTTCGGTCTCCTTCGCCGCTGCTGCGCTCTCCCCTATGGACTGGAGTCCTGACCGATCAGCTCAAAGCCGACGCTCTTAGCGGTGAGGTCGCCGCCCTGCTGCAGAAGGCCGCCACTACAGCCATCTCTTCGTGGTACCCAAGCCCGGCAGCAAATGGCGCCCCGTCATCAACCTCTCGGCACTAAACAAGTACATTGCAGCACCTACGTTCCACATGGAGACGGCCAGGGCTTTGAGGGCGGCGGTACAGCCCATGGACATCGCCGTCAGCCTGGACTTGTCAGACGCATACCTGCACATCCCCTTTTGACATTACCTGCGCTTCACCTTCGGCGGCTTGGTCTACCAGTTTTGGGCGCTGCCTTTTGGCCTCAACTTCAGCCCGTGGGTGTTCACTCGCATCATGGACGCCGTCGTCGCCAAGGTCAGACAGTCGTCCTTGAGCCCAACCTCGAACTATCCTGGATGATCTTCTCCTATGGAATCAGTCCGCCTTGGACTGAACTGTGCTTCTTGATCTGCTAGCTCAGCTTGGCTTCCTGGTCAACTTGGGCCTTGACCTCTTACCCCTCGGCAGGTTGTACTCCCGCCCGCTTCAGTTGCATCTGCTTCTCCACTGGCGTCCGTCCTCCCGCGACCCCGGTGCCGGTTATCTGATGCTCCAGCCTCTTTGTCGAGCAGAACTTGGCACCAATCACCATCAGGGGTTACCTGGCCATGATAGCTGACACATATCGCCACTTGAGCCTCCCGGACCCCGGCGCCTGCAAGGACCTCGCCGACCTTATGGCCCACTTTGGCCTCCAGCGGCCTGTTCCCCATTCGCTGATTCCACGCTGTGACCTACCCTGGGTGCTGACGTGGCTAAATTCGGACAGCTTCGAACCGCTCCCCTTGGCTGGGTTCGTGGACGTGAGCGAGCTGCACGCACTTCCTGCGCACCCCACCTGCCTCCAGTTCAGAACGGATGGCTCGGTGCAGCTCCTGACCGACCCGTCATTCCTGGCCAAGACTCGGTCTCCCTTAACCGCGCCCCAGGTGGTCACCATACGGTAACTGAAGGGGTTGAACCTCTCCCGGGAGACCAGACAGCAAGACCCGGTGAGGGCCTTATGGGTGTACCTGCGCAGATCCAAACCCGTCTGGAGGGGACGGTCCCGCCTCTTTCTGCCTTTGACCCCAGGCAGACCAGACATTTCAACACAGACGATATCTTCCTGGCTCCGCTGGGTCATCGGGTCCGCCTACCAGAACCTCTCCCTGGAAGCTTGTGCGCTGGCTTAACTGGGCGAGACAAACCCGAACCTCGTCTCGGCGAGACACCCGAGACAGCCTCGGCGAGATACCCGTACCACCCGTTTATTAGGTTCGGCACGTCTGATCTTGTCTCGGAGAGTTCGCCGAACCTAATAAAGGGGTGGGTCTGGTATCTCGCAGTGACTGTCTCGGGTGTCTCGCCGAGACGAGGTTCGGGTTTGTCTCGCCCAGTTAAGCCAGCCCTTAAGAGGCTAAGGATCAGGGCACACGAGGCCATGGCCACAAGCGTTACCTTCGACCACAACTGCGCCGTCAAGGACATTGTGGCTGCTGTGGGCTGGCGGGCGGAATCAACCTTTGCCCGGTTCTACCTCAGGGACCTCTCGGGCCAACGGGAGAACTTGGCCCTGGTTGGGGACATCGCCGCGGCGCAACACTCCCTCCTGGCGCCTGATGCGCCATTGGTAAAGCTTAGCTGAAATTGTCGGGAGGTTGCCCCAGGGGAGGGCTGGTCTGGCTAGCCCTAATTACTTACTTACTTACGCCTGTCACCCCTCCCCGGGTATAGGCCGTCGACGAGAGACCTCCAGCGACTCCTGTCCTGTGCTTCTCCTTCGATTTTACTCCAGGTGGTTCCCAGATTCTTGATGTCTGCTTGGAGGTCTCGACGCCAGGTGTTTCTCGGCCTGCCTCTTTTCCTCTTTCCCTGGGGGTTCCATGACAATGCCTGCTTAGTGATACTGGAAGCTGGCTTTCTCAGACTGTGACCAATCCATCCCCATCTTCTTCGCCCAATTTCATTCTCTGCTGTTATCTGCTCTGTTCTCTCCCAGAGTCTGATGTTGCTGATCATCTCTGGCCAGTGGATTTTCAAAATTCTTCTAAGGCAACTGTTTATGAAGATCTGTACTCTGTTGACTGTGGTTTTTGTCAATCTCCAAGTCTCTGCTCCTTATAGGAGAACTGCTTTTACGTTGGAGTTGAAAATCCGGAATTTGGTGTGTTGTGACAGCTCTCTGGAACTCCACACTTTTTTCAACTGGAGAAAGGCTGCTCTGGCTTTACCGATTCGTGCTCTGACATCTGCATCAGTGTCGCCTTTTTTGTCTATGATGCTCCCGAGATAGGTGAAGGACTCCACCTCTTCCATCGGGGTGCCAGCAAGCAAGACTGGTTCTTCCCTGGTTGCGTTGAGCCTCATTGTCTTTGTTTTCTGTTTGTGGATGGTGAGGCCCACTGGGACGAGATGTCAGCAAGCCTCGTGGTCTTGTCCTGCATTTGTTGACGAGTGTGGGACAGTAAAGCCAAGTCATCTGCAAAATCGAGGTCGTCAAGCTGTGTCCACAGTGTCCACTGTATTCTACTTTGTCTGTGCTCTGTGGTCCTCTTCATGACCCAGTCTATGGCCAGTAGGAAGAGGAACAGAGACAGCAAACACCCTTGCCTGACACCGGTTCTGACCTGGAGCTCCCTGGTGAACTGCCCTTCGTGGATCACGCGACATGTCATGCCATTGTAGCTGCTCTTGATCAGGCGGACGAGCTTTGTGGGTACACCGTGGTGTCGTAGGAGTTTCCACAGAGTCTCTTGGTCCACGCTGTCAAATGCTTTCTCGTAATCCACAAGTTGATGTACAGCGGGGAGCTCCACTCCAGAGACTGTTCCACGATGATGCGGAGAGTGGCGATCTGGTCTGTATATGATCGGTTTTTCCTGAATCCTGCTTGCTGGTCTCTCAGCTGGGGGTCAACGGAGCTCTTCATTCTCTCCAGGATGATCCTGTTGAAGACCTTCCCTGGTACTGACAGCAAGGTGATTCCTCTGTAGTTGGAACACTTGCTGAGGTCGCCTTTCTTGGGAAGCTTGATTAGGTACCCCTCCTTCCAGTCAGCTGGCATCACCTCCTCTTCCCAGATCTTTCCAAACAGTGGGTACAGCATCTCTACTGTTGTCTCTAGGTCTGCTTTCAGAGGCTCCGCTGGGATGCCATCTGGCCCTGCTGCTTTGCCGTTCTTCAAAAATGCCACTGCTCTTCTGATCTGTTCCCGGCTGGGTCTGTCACAGCTGATGGGTAGGTCGGTCTCTGCTGGTCTGGGGGTCGGGTGGGCTGGGTCTGTTCAGTAACTCTTCAAAATACTCGGGCCATCTGTCGAGTTGGTCTGCTCTGTCTGCAATAGGCTTGTCTTCTTTGTCTTTTACTGGTCTTTCTGTATGGCCATACTTGCCCGACAATCTTCTGGTAATGTCGTAGAGCTGTTTCATGTTGCCGCTGCCTGCTGCCTTTTCTGCCTCTGCTGCCAGGCTGTCTGTGTAGGCCCTCTTGTCTGCCCTGATACTCTTCTTCACCTCGCGGTTGGCTTCCGAGTATTCCTCCTGTGCCCTTGCTTTGGCTGCTCTCGTGCGACTGTTGTTGACAACTGCTTTCTTCTGCTTCCTCACTTCTATCTTCTTCAAGATCTGTGCCAACAGCCAGCCCTTGTGATGGTGTTTCCTGAACCCTACAGTGTCTGCAGGTTGAGTTCAGCGCCTCTCTAACTGCCTTCCACTGCTGCTCTGTGGTTAGCGCCTCCTCTTCATTTACTAGCTCCTGTAGCGCTTGAAACCGGTTGGACAGCACCAGTTTGAACTCTTCTCTCACTCCAGTCTCTCTCAGGAGACCTACATTATAGCGCTGTTTTCTTGTTGTCTCTGTGCGGCTTTTCTTTAACTTGAGCTTTCCCCCACCCAGGTCTGCCCTGGGGGACTTGGGTGGGGTTAGGTACTTTTTAGTTCCCAGGGTCACCCTGGTCAGCCCCACAGGGTGAGTTTTCCTCTCTATTCTGGGGCATGTGTTTCTGTCTACCCGAGATCCATTCACCTGTATTTGCCTTTTTAAAACTCTCCCTACTGTCTGCACTGCCTGTAGCTCTTGATATTGGATGTGTGTTGTTAAATGGTCTTAGCTTTATTTAGGCCCCATGTTTTAGGTTTATTTAACGTATTTGACCGGCTGGCGACATACATTCAATGTTCTGTTTAGTTTTTTTTTTTCACAAGCAGTGCAGGCACGTCCTGAGAAAGCCTTGTTGCTGTCGGGACGTTAAGCAATGTACAATCAATCATTTAACTTGAGCTTTATTCTTAAGGTAAGCAGATGATGGTCTGAGGCGACATTGCTCCCCTCCTCACTCGAACATCTTGAAGGGATCTTCTAAATTTCTTGCTAATGCACATATGGTCTATTTAGTTCTCTGCAGTATGGTCAGGTGATGCCCAAGTTGCTTTGTGTATTCTGTGTGGGAAGATGCTGCCTCCAATGACAAGTCTGTTTAGAGCACAAAAGTCTACAAACCTCTCCCCGTTCTCACTAATCTCCCCTAGTCCCTGTCTCCCCATCACGTCTTCGCATCCGGTGTTGTCCTCCCCTATTTTGGCATTAAAATCGCCCATGACAATGGTGATGTCTCACTCCGCACATTTGTCCACAGCACTCTGGAGTCGGTCGCAGAACTCTTGTTTCACTTCCTCGTCACTGTCATTAGTGGGCGCATAACACTGGATGACGTTCAGCTTGATCTTTTTCTTGGTTCTAAAGGCTGCTGTGATAATTCTTGGCCCAAGAGGTTCCCAGCCCATCAGCGCTCTCTGTGCCACTGCTGACAGCATGAATGCTACTCCTTCTGTATGGGGGTCATTCTCCTCTTCATGACCTGAATACAGAATCATCTCCCCAGCCTTTTCTGGCCAGACTGCGTCCATCTGGCTTCACTGATACCTAGCAGGGAAAGGTTGTACATTTGCATTTTCGCCGCTATCTGGGCGGCCTTGCCGCTCTGGTACATGGTCTTGACATTCCATGTGCCCATGGTTGTGTCCCTGGATAGAGAGAGGTGGCTCAGTCCTGTGGCTTCCGAAGACTTCCGGCTTTCACCACAGGATGTCTTAAATCTTTTGGTAGAAGAACCTTCCTCCTCCAGGAAAGGAATTGCTGTGTGTCTTTTCGTCAGCATTTTTGTAGCTATTTCCTTATTTGCAGGGTGGGGAAGCTACCCCCACGCCCAACCCCCTTACTAGGAGGACCAGGGGTTTTCTGTCGGGGTCACCTTCCCTTAGACCATTTTGGTTCACGGCACCTTATTTCATTCGGTGCACCCCTCTCGCGAGGGACCCTCTATCCACCACCCAGGGGACGCGCCTCAACGCCATATGGTCCCAGCGCGAGGCTAGCCCTAATACAGGGGGTAAAATTGTGGGCGACACCCTCCTCCTCTTCGCTATTCTTCCTAATAGTAATGTCATCGGTAATGTTTTTGAGGAAACAAATGTATTTTTTTCTAAAATGTATTTTTTCGAAAAATACTTACCGATGACATTACTCGAAGGACCCTCCCGCCTGCCCCGCTTGCCGCCAGTATGATAAGCATCAGACTGGCATGATTCCACCTGGCACATAGGGCAGATAGGGAGTAAAGGGAGACTACTCAGGGTCTCTGGGTAAGGTGCCCTAGAGTCGCCTCCCTGGTTGTGTATGTACACAATGGATTCCTAAGTTGAAATTGTTAAGCTAAGTGTACCTTCCTAATAGTAATGTCATCACTAAGTATTTTTCGAAAAACTACATTTTAGAGAAAAATACATATTTTGAAAGATGTTGAAAACTTATGCTCTGATAGTATATTGTTCTTAACTCATTAATAATAATAATAATAATAAGCGCATTAAATAGGCGCTTTATCCCAATTGAAAATCGGCTCAAAGCGCCGCCGCGAACTGAACCCAACAAGCACGCTCACGTGAATCACGCGCATTCACTCACACACTTTACGTAAACACAGAACATTCACGTGGTGCTAAGGGCAAGCTCAAGCGAGCTACTCAGTTTTTTGGAAATTCAAAATCGTTTTGTATTTGAAATTTGATTAAGTGGGCTGAAGCTGATACCAAAGTGGAGGGGGAGGAAGAGCCGGAGTACCCGGAGAAAAAACCCCCGACAGTCCGCCATTAGTCTGTTTTTCTTATCTCTTTATGTCTGTATATATATATATATATATATATATATATATATTATATATATATATATATATATATATATATATATATATATATATATATATATATATATATATATACTGACAAGCAAAAGGAATGAGACATTTTTGGAATCATCGTAAACACTTCAGTCTTTCTGATGATTACAAAATGTCACACTTCTTTTGCTCATCAGTATATATGTCTCTCTCTCTCGCTTTGTCAGCCCAAGCCTGTTGCCCGTCAGAGGGTGAGAATGCCGAAAGACTCCGATCACGATCAGGGTAACCTGGTGCAAGACACCGTGTCAAAGGTCGTTGCCAACTTCATGCCAGGCATGTCTGAGTCAATCTCCTCTGTTGCAGGTGAGTACAGGTTGTATGATTTTCAGTGTCTCAGCCAGCTGCTTTCATCTGTATGGAGCATAGATTTTCCAAAAACCCTGCATTTTAAACCCTAGCTTATGTATTTCTGTCAGTAATCACAAGACAGCAGTTTTGTGTGTGTGTGTGTGTGTGTGTGTGTGTGTGTGTGTGTGTTCACATGTATAACCTTTTCATCCTGATACAACCATCACTGGACATACATTTGACTATGATTGTTCAAGGGTGGTGCCAGAATAGCTTGCCGCCTGAGGCGCCAAGCTATTCTGGCACCACCCTTGAACTAAAATGGTTGATCTATCTCCTAATTTGTAATGTGGTCTTCATAGGACAATAAGCAAATTAAAAAAGTCAGCCTCAGGATGTTATGGGTTAATCCATTTTCTGTCTGTTTCTAGAGCTAAGCACAATACACACAGAGAAAGAGCTCGCTGATGTAGCAGAGGAACAGTCCCCAGCACAGGCAGGAAGTGAGTGTTATATTTTCAGTTTCTTATCTGCCTCATATGAATTTTCGGCAGCATTTACTTTTGCATGTAGCATATTGGCTCAGCGTGGTTTGGTGTGGCGTGGCATTGCAAATTGACAGGGCATACCTTTATATATTTCTGGTGTAATTTTGGTGAATTTGAAACGTGCAGTGTGTGTGTGACTGCGACTTAACGGAGCTGTGTAGCTGATTTATTGGGATAATTATGTGTGTAGTACAATGCGTCGTGTGGAGTTAACCTAATTGATTATGTACTGTGACCTCGGGCCATAACAAATTTGCAGTTTTATTCAGAGTTAATTTCTGAGTCCTGCTACAAGTCAGCCTCATTATATCACCATACCTGGGAGCCATAAAACCAGACTGTTTTATTGGCATTCATGGTGCAAACTCACATAGTCCTATGAAGAAAAAAACAGAAAACAAAAAGTCCTCTGGCAGACTTCAGCCTTAGCACACGGGCCAACTAAGGCTGGAGTCAGACAGAGAGCTTTTTGCTCATTGGGTATCCACGTCAGAGCTATGATATTTTGATGCACATAATACTGCGGCTGACCTGTATTTTATCATATTCAGTCTGGCATCTGGTAGCATCCATTGACATGAATGTCATTTTGTCCATGAGATCCATAAGGCATGGCAAAGTCACAAATTTGCATCAACGTCAAAGTTAGATTTTTGTAATAATGCTTTTTCATCATGTTCAGTCTGAAATCTTGAAGTACCCATTCTTATGAATCAAAGTTTTGTCTACACTGTCCCCATGCGAAAGCTTCCCCTCAGCAGCATTTGCCATCATTTGCTATCCATGAAGCCCACCACATACATGTACTGTGTAACTGGAAATTATGACGTTTTGGAAACGGTATAATTGTCCGTTACACGGGATATGGCTGGCTTGAAAGCATGTTGTGTTTCCCATCAGCTGATAATCTTGGCATGTCTACTTTTCTCTCTCTCTCTCCCCCACCTGCACCCTTGCTACCCCTCCTTTCCCACCCATCGTTACGCATGCAGCACCCCAGGGATACTCCAGTCAGGAGCAGTACTCTACAGAGGAGGAGGAGCTTGTAGCTCGACCCACCCCTCCCCGATCCTCACTCAATATTGAGTCGGGGTCCGCATCTGAGGAAGGTATTAAAAGTGCTTTGGTGTTAGCTGCTTCTGTTTCTTCTTTTTTTAAATTATTTTTATCCTTTCTTCCCTTCCAGCAGCAGCTTTTATCAACTTTTACTTTTCCCCCACTTTTTCAGTTTTCTTTGGTTCCTTTCTCTGTTGCATGTCTTTACTCTTTTCTTTGGTGCAGTATGCATTCTGAAGCTCATGGGTTGGTCTCTTTAGTTTAACTCTGGTTCATCAGGTTTATTTTTGTGAAGAAAACGCACAGTCAGAACTGCAAGCATTAAGTGTGCTCAGTGAAGAGTGTGTGCTAATGTCTGCAGTTCATCTCTGTAAATCATGATGCTGTTTTCGGGAAAGCTTGCTACAGCTGTTGTTTATTGAAAAAAGAATTTGTGGGAAACTTGTAGCCTGTTGACTGCTGGGACACAAGAAACTCAAATGCAAGAGACATAGATCCTCGCGAGCACCCATTTGATTAAATTAACTCATTCGAGACGTGCTGCCTACAGATACGCAGCAAACCGCCGTGTATCCATAGGCGACACACCTCAAATGAGTTAATAAATCTATTAAGTTAATGAAGACAGCAGAAACACAGTCAGTGTCCACTGGCTGTGAAGGGGATAATAGGCAGACAGGGTTATCACACCTTAACTCCTTCACTGCCAAGAAAATTTGAAAACCATCCGAATGTGAAAAGTATAGATCAGCAAGAGGCACAGAACCTCATGAGCCCCCGCAACTGTGGAACCCCCACCCGGGTCTGCCCTGGGGGACTTGGGTGGGGTTATCTACTTTTTAGTTCCCACGGTCACCCTGGTCAGCCCCACAGGGTGGGTTTTTCCTTCTATTCTGGGGCATGTGTTTCTGTCTACCCTTTGTCCATTCACCTGTATTTTCCATTTTTAAACTCTCCCTACTGTCTGCGCTGCCTGTAGCTCTTGATATTGGATGTGTGTTGCTAAATGGTCTTAGGTTTATTTAGCGTATTAGACCGGCTGGCAACATACATTGAATATTCTGTTTAGTTGGGTTTTTTTTCACAAGCAGTGCAGGAATGTCCTGAGAAAGTCTTGTTGCTGTCGGGACGTTAAGCAATGTACAACCAACCAACCAACCGCACCTGCGGGAGCTCATGAGGGTCTCTGCCTCTTGTTGACGCCACTTTGCATCTGTGTTCTTTGGACTGCTTAGGCTCTTCAGCTTTGAATAAACAAAGATTTCAGAGATGCCGTTTGCGTCGACCGGTAGTGAACGGCTTAATGAGCAGACATTGTTATTGAGTTTTAAATCTGAGACATTCCAGTGGCTGTTGGCGTGACAGCAGGGATTTATGGCACCATGAAATATG
Organism: Semisulcospira habei; assembly: GCA_036245525.1. Taxonomy (NCBI): domain Eukaryota; kingdom Metazoa; phylum Mollusca; class Gastropoda; family Semisulcospiridae; genus Semisulcospira; species Semisulcospira habei. The sequence continues at coordinate 160,249,483 of BTPG01000002.1, forward strand.
TGCTTGTAATTTGTTTAGCACTATATCTGGACATTAAGCTTCTGGTTTTTGGGGTTATTACCGATGAGTGTCTTATCCCGTTCTGCTCTGACGCCCTACAGCAGGAGATGGGTCGACCATGATCATTCAAGGGCAGTGCCAGATTAGCATGATCATGGTCGATCCATCTCCTGCAACTGGTGCATAGTCATTAGATGACGCCTCCCAAATTTGGGAAATATGGTCGTCAGGCTGAATGAAATAAAGGTTCTCTCAGTCCCTCGTTTTCAGTTCCCTCTAGAAATTCCTCTGCTCTGTAGACTGAGCTTCTTTTCATTTCACTGTTAGAAAGCCTCATAGAAGAGCGATCCTTTATCCATGTATTTTTATGTTTTGATGGTACTAATTTGTTGTTTTTCTTTGCTCTTTGAACCCCTTCACTGCAAGAGGCAAAGAACTTCAAGAGCCCACGCGTTTGCGTGGGCTCTTGAAGTTCTTTGCCTCTTGCTGACCCTGTTCATATCCATGTTCCTCGGATGCAGGGGATTATGCTGTGTTGAATTTGCCCTGCTTTCAAAGACACAAGTTCACTTCCACTTGCTGTGAAGGGGTTCATGTTTTCAGTTTTTCACAGAAACTGTTGGACCTTTTTCTTCATTCGTGAATATTGAGTGATAACAAACACACAGTGCGGGTAGTTGTTAGATGTTTGATATGGTTTAGTTAGTAACATGTTTGCTAGTCTGTGATTTTGGACCTTGGGGCCATAGGTCACATGGTCTAAAATGACAAACCAGTGCCCATTTTTGCAGATGGGCTGTTTATTAATCAGTTTTTACATGTTTGCGTATGTAGGGAAGTCATCCTCTGTTGTTGCCTTTTTTTTTTTTTTCTTTTTTTTTTTTTATTTCACAAAAAATATTTTGGTATGTTTGTTGGTGGACATTCTGACTCTCATCTCATGCTATTTAGGTGACTCAGATAAGAAACCACCAAAGCCAAAGGCTCGGACACAGGTCAAAAAGGGTATGACATGTTGCATGCAGTCCGCAGAAACAATAATGTGATCATACATGTCAGTATGGTGCATGAACCTAGTTTCTCTGTACCTCTAGTTTACTGTGTCAGTTTCCCTTGCAGAAAGGTCTATAACTGGCTGTGTTATGGTGTAGTGTTATATCATTGTCATTGGGGTGAATTTTTTTTTTTTTTTTTTTAACGCTTGTGGAGCTGGTCCTTCACTTCAGAAACATAGATAGACATTGACACTGCAAGAGGCATGGATCGTCATGAGCCCCTGTGGGGGCTCATGACGATCCACGACTCATGATGATGGACATTTTTTTCAAGAGTTCCAAGCATGCTGATTGCTGATTGTCTGAGGAAGATTGGTGCTTGCATGGAGGCAAATTTGTACGAGAAAATTAGAGTCAACAGAGGCATAGACCCTCATGAGCCTGTGTGGGCTCATGAGGATCTTTGTCTCTGGTAGATTGACCTTCTTTGAGAGTTCTGAGTATGCAGAATTATAATTTTCTGGGAAGATGGCTGCTTGCATGGAGGCTTCAGATATGGTTTTGTTACTCCAGGTCTCTAAACACGGTTTGACTTGCATTGTTTGTGACATTTGTCTTGTGAATCTTCTACCTGTACATTCATCTTTGTCTTTATGTTAGATTTTGTGTAGTATAATTATCATTTGTCCTAACTGTGACTTGTTTTCTGGGATGGTGGACAGATGTACACAATTTCCTTTTGCCGTTCTCTCGAATTTCTACTGTATGTGTACTTGTAGAAACAATATGTATCTCGCTCAGCCGTATTTCCTGTTCAGCTGATAACATTGTATACTAATATCTGTAATAAACGCAGTAGGTCTCTTACTGTAGTGATGCTTGTTAGAAAATTAACGATACTTTTAGTGCATGGAGTAAAATGTACTCACTTGCTCAATTTTGTAATTGCCCTATACATTCTTAAGAAATGTACATTATGGATGGTAAGTTGATGTGAGTGTGCGTTACTTATGTACTGGTACTATGGTCTAAGTGTACATGCATTCAAAAATTAAAGCTGAACTGGTCGGTGATTTTTGACCTTATGTCTTAGTGTATTTACACACACTGGTCATCTCCCTCGATTTGCTATCGCAGCAGTGGTAGCGAATTGAGGGAGACAACCAGAGTGGTTTTGTTCTCCACAGAAAATTCTTCGTCAACAGGAACAACGAAAACAGTTTTGTTTCATCATGAAATACACCTTAACTTTCTCCATTTGCATTTTTTCTAAATGTGCACAGTATGGATTAACACATTTTACCCCAGGACCAAAATCTCAAACTTTTGAAGTTGTCCTGTGAAGGACTGTGTTACAAACCTAAGAGACAGATCGAGCATCCTAGTTCAAGGGTGGTGCCAGAGTAGCTTGGCACCTATGGGCGCCAAGCTATTCTGGCACCACCCTTGAACTAGCATGCTCGATCCCTGATTTGCTGTGGTGTGTCAGGGCTGAATGAGTTGAAAACGCACCAAGAAACTAAGCGTGTGTGCTGGTTTGATACCAGGTTCAGAACTTGTCTTCAGACGAAGGACAACTACAAGAATAGAATATAAGTGTTGCCACGCAGGTACCAAAGCTTGGGTGTTCAGTTACAGTTATGTTGTATTTACCACTCTCACTGTTTGAAACTTTTTTGTGGGGTGGGCGTTGGTGGAGGTGGGGAGGGGGGGGGGGGGTGCGGGCTGTTTTTTGTTTTTTTTTTGTTCTTGTTATTTTTTTGGTTTTGTTTTGTACACAGACTTTCTGTTGTTAACACGTTTTGCCCCAGGAGCGAAATCCCCAGATTTTGAAGTTGCCCTCTGAAGATGGCATTACACTTTTGGAAATAGATCAAGCATAATAGTTCAAGGGAGGTGCTAGAATAGCTTGGCGCCTATGGGTGCCAAGCTATTCTGGCACCCCCCTTGAATTGTCACACTCGATTCATGTCTGGCTGTGGTGTGTCAGGGCTGAATGAGTTAACATTCAGTTTTTGTATGATCAGAATATACCGTATGCATATGACATGGTGTCTTGGGCTGTATTCAGTGCGTCTAGTACAGCCACTGAGTGTAGTAGGGTAGGGTTGAAGAAATGTGTGTACAAATTATGCACAGTGATAAATCTTTCAGAATGAGAAAAGGTTTAATTAGCCCCTTTGGCTGTTCGTAGCTCTTTTTTTGCAATGATTCCTTCATTTATCACTGCGACAAACACCGCTACCAACAGCCAGAGTACTAATAGTGGTCTCGCTAATGTGAATTCAGTATGTGTAAAACTTCTGCTCATCTTAATACTTCTCCATGGTGTCTGCCTTTATACTCAAATTAGTTCCAGAGCATTAACAAAAATGAGTGCATATATTGATTTGGTTCTGCATCTGATAGACAATTATTTGAAATAAAGCAAGTTGACCGTTTGGCTGTTGGTAGCGATTTTTGTCCAAGTGATTCCTGCAGGAATCATCTGGACAAAAAATCGCTGCCGACAGCCATTGGGATAAGTCAGACTAGATTTTATCAATTACTGACTCCTTTGTACATGACGCCACCAGTACTATTGACAGTATCATGTGGCTGCGTGTACAGCGGGGTTAACCCTTTTGGCCCCAAGGCCACATTTCCTTAATGTTGGAGGTGTGACTTAACGATTATGTACCAGTTGCAGGAGATGAACGGACCATGATAATTCAAGGGTAGTGCCAGATTGGCTTGGCGCCTTCAGGCACCAAGCCATTCTGGCACTTCCCTTGAATTATCATGATCCATCCATCTCCTGCTGTAGGGGCTAAATGGGTTCAGTCAATTTACAGTTCGTTAACAACTTCTTCTCGCACTCTAATGCCCCAGTGTATGTCTTGACAATGTTCATTTAGTCGTTACAGGTCATAGCATAGAGCAGCTTCTTCAACAGAACTCATTAGTTGCATCTGATACGCTTGTCCCATTCTCACAGAAAGATCACCAATCAAAGTTTGCGTGTGTTTCAGACCGGGTTGGTGGCAGGCAGCCTCTTCAACGGGTAGGTGAACCATCGCAATGGGTATAGGCTGTTTGACACCGGGGCGCACAACACTTTTTTTCCCCAGATATCTCTGCAGAGAAACACTTTACTGTACCATTTTAAGAACAAACATCATTTAGTGCCAGTTGACTTAATATGGACTATTTTTACTTAACTCGTATGGTTTGTTGATTTTGCTCTATATAGTCGTAAAAAAAAAAAATCAGTGAAAAGACAAAGGGTATTTCCAGTACCCTAATAGAGCCCCGGCCAGATTTCACTATCGATTTCAAGCATGTAGACTTCATAATATGCCTGCGCTGTTTCAGATTTAAAAACTTGGTCGACTTAATCATTCATGTGAAAGTGATCTTTCTTATACTGGGCTGAATATATCTGGGGCACATTTAGAGATGTAAAATCAGTCATTTCATGAAAAATATTCTGAATTTTTATGACTGCACAGCAAAACTGGCACATTTTTCTAGTTTATTGAATAAATCATATTATTAGGTTAACGGGCACTGAATGTTATTTGTTCTAAGATTGGTACAGAAAAGTGGTTCTTTGCGAATATATTTGTGAAAATGTTGTGCGCTGCGATGTCAAACGACCTATATGTGACCCATCACACCTGATATTTATATTTGGCAATATTTAGTTGAATCTGTAATAATGTTTCACTGAGAGATAGTCACCTGTACCATGAAGAAAAAGACATGCTGCATACAGATTGATGGCACATTAACTTAAGAAGTTTCTCTGACATTCATTTGCTCTTCAATGTGCATCTGTTGTCATTGTTTTTATTGTTTTAGTGAAATGTGTGATAAGGATACTTTCCATAAATTGTCTGTTTTCCTCAGCAGGTTCCAAGAGCGCATCCTCCTCCATTGCAGTCTATGGAGGATGATGAAGGTCTGTAATTAAGTCTGCTTATTTTTCAAACCACATCGCAAGCAACAACAAACAACATCCATCTGCAAGAGGTTCCTCATGTGCCCCCACAAGAGTGAGGGCTCATGAGGATCTATGCCTCCTCCCAGCATCACTTACATCTAGCTTACGAGGCAGAAGGTGGTGTCGCTAAAAATATTAAGAGGTCAATCAGCAGTGGCTTAAGTTGTTAGTGTTGTTTTTAACAATCCTTTTAGTTGTCAGAGAAGAACCCAACTTTGTCAGTAGCTCGTTTTGTCGAGGTGATTCCTGCAGGAGTCACTTCGACAAAAAGCACTACTGACAGCCAAAAGTTATTACGATTTTAGTAGTCACTTCACTGGCAGTGAAGGATTTAATTAAGAGTTATTTTGCTGTGAAAGTGAAAAGGTTAACACGTGGAAACTGAAGGTGTATATTTACAGCTTGGGCAGCTTTCTTAACCCTTTGGCTGTCAGTAGCACTTTTTGGTGAGGTGATTCCTTCAGGAATCACCTCGCCAAAAAGTGCTGACAGCCAAAGGGTTAACAGACTCCAATTTAGGAGACATACTGTCCATGATAGTTCAAGGGTGTTGACAGAGTGGCTTAGCACCTATAGGCGCCATAACATCCTGCCAAGTTCATGAGGCGTATCAGGAGGCATATCAACCGTGATAGTTCAAGGGTAATGCCAAGTAGTGCCTCTGGCACCACCTTTGACCTGTCATGGTCAATCCACAGCATGCTGCAGAGTGCTGGTCTGTGACAGCCACACTGTGTCTGCCGGTATGCACTTATAAAAATGTTGTGTCCCCTCTTGTTTTACTGTATCTGAAGTCCAGTGTGTTTGTTTAGAGTCCATGGCTGAAGAGATAGAGGAAGATGTAGCAGAGGATGCAGATGATGCTGAAAGCACACTACGGGAGGAAGAACATCTTCATCAACAGGCAACCCGGAAATCGGTCCACCCTCCCCATGGCCTGTCGGATGCCAAAGCCTCAGAGACAGAATCGGAGCCACCTCAGATCGAGTCGGACAGTGAGGGAATCACCACCGTGGCACCACCTGCTAAACGCCGTTCCAAATTGCCTAAACCGGTAAGTTTAATTCGGTTTTCTCGCTTCTGCGTGTCAAATACCATTTTCAGCTTCAAAGACCTTCCTGTGCATACTAAATTGGGCAATCCCACTCAAAGATTGAGTCACAATAGGTGAGGAAATACTTGAAAAATGTCTGTTTTGGGAAAAGTTATAAGTTTTAATTGGCACTGTTGCAAATATTTCAGTCACACACGACTAGCTGATGATAAGACTTTGCTATGCATTCTGATTTGACCGACTACTTATGAAGGTCAAAGGTCAAGGGAGCTTGACAAATGTGTGCAAAATGTGCATATGTTGACAAGCCATAGGACTTTGCAGATTCTGTTGCCACTTGACATTTGAATATCTGCTCATACAAGTGATCAGTCAGAAAGGTCAAGGTCACAGAAAGGTCAAGGTAAAATGGTCACAGCCACAGAAGATCAGATACATGATGTGAATCAGTCATACACATGAGCCATGTATGTACAGTGTGTGAGTGAATGCGCGTGATTCACGTGAGGGTGCTTGTTGGGTTCAGTTCGCGGCGGCGCTTTGAGCCGATTTTCATTTGGGATAAAGCGCCTATTTAATGCGCTTATTATTATTATTATTAGCCATGAGGGCTTTGCCATTCTTGTTCTTGCAAAACAGGTGATTGCTTTGAGCAAAGTCTGCTGTGTTTATTTTTTAATGCCCCAGTGTAGGCTTTATAGCGTTTATGTTCCCTAATAAAATATCTACCCCAAGCCCTGTTTTATACCAGAGCGACCAGGTCACAGTTGAGATTTCCCACCTGTCACTGGAGGAGGATTCACCTGTGATGACTAACCCAGCCATCCAGAAGCTGTTTGTGGCGTACAACTTTTTGGGGCTGCCCCCACAGGATACTGAGACACCATTTTCCCTGCCCAAACCCAAGCCAAACCGTCAGATACAGTTCAACTTCAGCAAAAGTAAGTCAGAACAGATCTCCCATGTGAGACAGTGAGCCCATTTTCATGAAAAGCAAGATTTGCATTGATTCAACGAAAGTCTTGATTTTCACACAGTTGGACTCGCTATCGTTTGCTATTGCAGGGCAGAACTTTTGTTAACCCATTTAGCCCCATGTCTTAAATTTTGGAGGTGTTAACTAACTCCTATCTACCAGCTGCAGGAGATGGACTGAGCATGATAATTCAAGGGTAGTGCCAGATTGGCCTAAGGGCGCCAAGCCAATCTGGCACTACGCTTGAGTTATCATGCTCGGGCTAAATGGGTTAACACGTTAGAGTTAGGTCATCTGCCACAGTTTTTTTTCACAAAATTCAAAGGGCACGCAGAATTTTTGTTTAAAAAGAATTAAAATAAACTATGTATGATAGATTTCATGTGTCAGTGATATTTTATGTATGTGAACATTTTAAATGTTCACAGTTACGCTGCTTCATATAAAAAAGAGGTTAACTTCTCATGCCTGTCACGTTTCTCATTTCGTGTCTGTAGCCGTGCCAGTGGACATGGAGCGTCATTATGAGCAACGCCAGCATCTTGCGGCCATGTTGTTACCCGATGATCCAGAGCAGGGCAGGTATGTGTTCTCAAATGGTGGGTGCAACCCTCATCTGCAACATATGGTCACCATATGACTTACTACATTCAGACTTAGCACGTTCAAAAATCAGTTGGACTGAGTATACAGCAGACCTTGTTCTTTCCAAGTAAGGAAAAGTCCTTGGGCTGACATAATGTCTGCTAAGGACTTTGTTTCCTCAAAAACATTACCGATGACATGACTTAGTGGAAATGTCTACTACTAGCTCAATTTGAGCCTACTTACCCGTTGCGTGCCTACACAACCCGCGAGGCACTCGGGGAACGCCAGAGGGGCCGAGAGTTATCTCCCGCTCCTTCCTTACCGGTTCCTGTCACAAGACCAACCAGTCTTGCTACTTCGCTTGTGCAGAGAAGACGTGTCTGGCTTTGCTCCGCTGTGCCTTGACCAGTCTTCGTCTTGCCTACGCTCATTGCCGACTTCTCTTCCGTGCCTGCCGCCTTCTAGCGCTGCCTGCTTCTTCCTTTGCGCTGTTCCGGGTTTCCTCGGCTCTCCTCTGTGCGGTGACTAGTGTATGGCTACACTTCCCCCCATTCCCGCTTCGTCTTGGAGGTAAGGTAACAGTAGCTACCCACAGCCGGGCCCTCGGGTTGAGAGCCGGCTGCCGTTGGACTCGTCTTTCGTTGTGGATACGACATAAGGGCACCAACTATTGACCTTAATTTTCCGTGCCTTGCACAGCCTTCTTGCGACTCTCCTAGCGGGACGTCGCCTTCTCTCTCCTTGTTATGCCTCGTTAGCTTACGAGTAGACTTTTGCCTTTTAGACGCTGGTTTTCGTAGGGCCTGGTGGCACCCACGTTCCGTTCATCCAGCTTAAAGGCCCTTTAGCCCTTGGAGAGTATAACCACTGTTTCACGCGCCGGCGGTCACGGCGCCTGGAGTACCTTGGTTTGGGGCTCGGCGCCCTCTTGCCTGTGTTTACGACCTTGCTATGCCCTTTGTCTGTTACAGAACACAAATGCTTATGTGCTCCCAATGTGGCAACTTCCAGTGGCCGACGGATGACCATGCGGTCTGCCTCCCTTGTGTGGGCTGCTACTCGGACCACCTTTGTGATGTCTGTGCGACCTGGCCGGAGATGCTTTGGTCGGACCTCAGGAGCCTTTACCGTCGAGAGCGGCCTCTGCCTGCTTCCTCACGTCCGGCTCCGGTTGACTCTTCTGCCGCCCTTACGGTAATGACCGCCCATTCCCGCCCTGGCCTCACGGAACAGAATTCCCGTCGGGACTCTGCGTTGCTGGCTGACCAGAGGACTGCCACTGCTGCCACGCCCGCTGACCCTTCCGGAGGGTCTGTTTGCCGGCAGAGCGCCCACCTCACTGAGCCCGGCCTGCAGCAGTCCGCCAGGAGCCGTCACACGTTGACTGGCCTTCCTCACCCATCTCTCCCCATAAGCCCGCTGATCCTTCCGGAGGATCTGAACGCCGGCATAGCGCCCTGCTCACTGAGTCTGGCCAGGAGAGGCGTCAGCTCTAGCTTGCGCGACGCAGTCGCGCCCCGACTCCACCGTTCCACTTTCAGTTCACTTGCTGGCTGACCAGAGGACTGCCACTGCTGCCACGCCCGCTGATCCTTCCGGAGGGTCTGTTTCCCGGCAGAGCGCCCGCCTCACTGAGCCCTCTCGGACAACACAACGTTGGGGGATTATTTCCAGTTACAAGGTGGCACATGCTCTCCCGACCTTGGTATGCTTCTCTACCAGAGGATGCGTTGGTGCGAGGACCGGGCTTTTCTTGGCGAGCCCGACACATTCCCGGACACCTGAACGTCTGGACCGACTCGCTGTCTCGCCACGGCTAGCTCTTACACGCGGAATGGACCCTTCCGCAGGACATCTATCGGTTGCCCGCGCCCGTTGGTTGTCTCCCCAGGTCGACTTGTTCGTCACAAGGTGGAACCATCGGCTTCCCCTCTTCGTCTCCCCGATTCCCGTGCTTGGGCTGTCAATGCGCACTCCATTCCCTGGGACGGCCTGGCGGCCTACGCTTTTCCCCCGACGGTCCTCGTACCCAAAGTCCTCCTCAACCTTCGGGGCTGCTCGGCGGCCCTCCTGTTAGTCGCTCCGTTCGCCTGGATCCGCCACTGGAACACCGACCTTCTCAGCCTCGCCACGGCCCCCCCCCCCCCACCCCATGCGCCTTCCCACTCCTCGCACCATGCTCAAGCCACCGCGCCAGCCGCTGTTCCTCCCTGCCCAGAGCGGCTCATCCTTCATGCCTGGAGGTTGTGCGGCAAGCCCTCGGTGCTAGAGGCTACTCGGGTACAGCGGTGGAGGCGATCGCTGCGGCCCGCAGACCTTCAACCATTCGAGTCTACGAGGGAAGTGGCGAGTCCTGTGTTCCTGATGCCCCGAACACGGCCTGAACCTCACGGATTTGTCGAATCCTCAGCTGGCGGACGTCTATCTGGCTCGGCTGAGACCTAGACCTAGCCCCTTCACGGGAGGGGTCACCTGTCCATGATCGCTTACACTTTGACACCGCGGACACCCAGACCCGGGCTCCTAAACAGACCTCGCCGACCTTATGGGACACTTCGGCAGCCTGCGCCCGGCCTACCGCTCGCTCCTCCCCCGCTGGGACCTACCCTGGGTGCTAACCTGGTTGAATTCTGCCTGATTCGAACCCTTACAGTGGCCGTTCGCAGATGTGACACGCCACACATGCTTCCTGCTGGCCCATGCTACCGCCTCACGGGGGAGCGAGCTACACGCGCTTAGGCGCGTCCTATCTGCTTACAGGTCTGAGCGGACGGGTCCGTGATACTTCTCACTGCCCCGGCCTTCCTTGCCAAACAGGTCTCCTCTGACCGCGCCTCAGGTTTTGTTTTCTCAAAACACATTACCGATGGTATTACACTTAGGAAATGGCTCTTAGCTGGCCTAATTTTAGCCAAATTTTGGTTGTGTCCGTATAAGGGGGTGTTGGCAGGAGTGGGGCGCCATAGACCATGCCAAACCCGAATAGCCTCCCCTTACTCACATCCGGTACAAGATTACCCAGCATACCCCAGTTTTAGTTCTTAGCTGGCAGAAGTAGGTTGTGTCTGTTCGAGCTCCGCTTTGGTTCTTGGCCGGTCGTTTTCGACCTTGACTGTTAGTTCGTTGGGACTTGAACTGTGGAGATGGTGGCGTGACTGGGGGTAGTAGTGCTCACGCTGTGCCGCCTCGTCGACCTGTGTGTTCTACGGGCCTACGGCTTGTACCATGGAGACTGTGACTGGCGGCTTCCGGACGCTGCTTCGGCCTGCGCTCCGAACCGGTCGGGCTGTGTGGCGTGCTGTTACGATATGATGATACGTGGGTTTGCTCCTTTTTTCCGCCATGGCCAGGTAATATCTCGGTGAATGCCCTCGACCGGCGCCCTTGGGTGGGAAGGAGCGCCGAGCGTCGGCACGCACTGTACACTCGTTTGATTCGACTACATATTCAATTATGTCCGATTCGCCAGCGCGCGCGCGTTGTTATTGTGTGACCTTAGAGGCCACGCTCGCTCTTTCATCTTGTACCCTCTTGTTGCAGTAACTAGGCTCGGATCTGCACGATGTGTGGCGACTTTCAGGGCCCCTCGGACGAGCATGCGGAGGGCCTTCCCTGAGCAGGAGGCGAGTCTACCCGCACTGGTGAGGTTCCGCCTCATGACTGGAAGAGAGATGGTTAACGCTGGGGGGCTTACCTCCGTTTGCGTCCTACTCTATCAGAGGTCGGCCGACAGTGATGTCCAAGCTAACAAGGAGGGACCCACGTCAGGAACAGGGACTTCGTTGTCCCGCACAGAGATAGGGACTTCGTTGTCCCGCAGAGAACGTTCGACGTCTCAAGTCAGAAACAGGGACTTCGTTGTCCCGCACAGAGATAGGGACTTCGTTGTCCCGCAGAGAACGTACGACGCCTCAAGTCAGAAACAGGGACTTCGTTGACCCGCACAGAGATAGGGACTTCGTTGTCCCGCAGAGAGCGTACGACGCCTCAAGGCAGGAACAGGGACTTCGTGGTCACGCACAGAGATAGGGACTTCGTTGTCCCGCAAAGAGCGTATGACGCCTCAAGTCAGGAACAGGGGCTTCGTTGTCCCGCACAGAGATAGGGACTTCGTTGTCCCGCAGAGAGCGTATGACGCCTATCCGAGATCGCCGGGCATTGATGTCCGAGTTTACATGGTGCGACCCAAGTCAGCAGCAGGGACTTCGTTGTCCCGCAGAGAGCGTACGACGCCTATCAGAGACCGCCGGGCATTGATGTCCGAGATGAACAAGGTGGGTCCCAAGTCAGAGGCAGGGACTTCGTTGTCCCGCAGAGAGCGTACGTTGCCTATCAGAGATCGTCGGACACTGATATCAGAGTGTAACAAGGCGAAACCCAAGTCCGAAGCAGGGACTTCGTGATCCCACAGAGAGCGTACCACGCCTATCAGATCCCCGGGCAGTGACACCCGGCAGGGACAAGCTGGGACCCAAGTCAGAGCAGTGGCTTTGTTTCCCCACAGAGAGCGTACCACGCCTATCAGATACCGGGCAGAGACACCTGACAGCCACAAGGTCGGACCCAGGGCACAAGCAGTGGCCTTACTGTCCCACAGAGAGCGTGCGACGCCTATCGGAGATCGTGGCCACGGAAGCAGTGGCTTGGTTGCCACTTCCCTCATACGAAAGTAATAAGTCGTGGCTGATTCTCTGTTTGTCTATTGACAAGGGGTATTTACCTAAATATTACTAAATTGCGTTGCTACCTTAGTGGCTTGGTTGCCCAGACCTGTTTACCATACACATTCGGCGTATTGAAGTACGCTATTTTGCTTGGGGTACACATACATGTGCACGTTATACACAAATACACATTTTGGAGAAACTGACAACTCACTGGCTTGTGAATAATACACATGTGAGTCCAAAGTACACTTTTAGTCAGTTGAAAGTACACTGACTGCACCCAGGGGGTAACCAGGTCGGCAAGTGTCACTCAGAGAGCGGTCGGCGTCTTTCAGAGCTCGCCTGTCAGACGCCCAAGAGTAACAAAGGGGACCCCAATCAGAAGCAGTGCCTTGCTGTCCCACAGAGAGAGTATGTCGTCTGTCAGAGATCGCCGGACAGAGACGCCCAAGTGTTTTAAGGTGGGACCCAAGGTGGTCCCGGACCTGTAAAGCACAAGATACCTTGTTCTGGGCTCTGGTCAGCAGGAGAGGTAGCTGACAACCTCTACTTGCATGGCTAAACCAATGATTCTTCCACCGGCCCGGGACCCGGCCTCAAGAGTGACCCGCCCCACTGTCCTTCCGCAGGCCAGAGTGGACAAACAGCAGGTGGACAGAGCATCACGGTGGGGCCCATGTCAACGGCAGTGACCTAGGCGCCCCGGCCCAGTAAGCTTGTAGTCACTGACTGCGGAGGGCTGGCGTCGGCTACCGTACCTACGATGCTTCCAGTCCCGGGCCAGACGTCAAGTCATAAACGGACATGCAGAAGCGACTGCTCGGCTTCTCAGGCGCTGGACAGTGTCTAGTGTCTGTGAGAGCATGTGGGCGCGGTAGCAAACACGTATGAGTATGTACGTTTATCGTGGTGCGCGACACAGGGGTTAAAAGGTTGCTTTCCCAGCGGCTCAGCGGTTCGCCAGGCCGCTGGGGCGCGACACCTCTTATCCTTCCAAGGTTAGGTTCCTGGAACCTCTAATCCGATTTCTTTGCTTTGGGCAATAGAGATGAGAAAACAGAGGGGTATTCTGTCTCCCATATTTTAATCTAATTCAATAACTTGATTATCCCTTAAGGGCTATTACAATCAAATTGTGCTCATGCATTAAGCATTGATTAATTTTTCTTATTATTAGGTTGGGCGCCCTCGCCCGGGCTGCTCACCAGTTTTTTATGGCTTGTGGCGACCGCAAGGGCTACAGGACCACTGCACTTCGCACTGCAGGATCCCGGCTCGGGATGTTGGGCCACGCCTCGCGCCGACCATGCAGACGAGAGCCGCTCTAGATGCAGTGCAGAAGAGACGACCTCACGATGGGATCCGGGTTCCGGCGTTCGCTCATGATCTTCAGTTCCCCTTTGGAAGCAGGGACTCGCCTCACAGAAGCCAGGGGTACGAGAGGAACTGGAGACGCCGTCCCAGTTCCATGGCTCGCTACGCAAGGGAAAGACGGGCTCTCCGAGTTTTCGCCACCGTTCGGGGGAGCAGCCCCCTGAGACTACGTTGTTCCTTCCAAGTGCGGGGTCCGCCTTCGTTGGATCGCCGCCGGCCGGAGTTCCCTGGACTTCGGAGGGGTTGGACATCCCTTCGCCTGCGAGCGGAACATACGGTTCCCGCTGGACGCCAGAGGACGTCATTCGCCGTGGCTGGACGAGGTTAGCTTCTCTACGTCACTACGCTCGCAGTTCCGAGAGGTCTTGCGTTCGCCGTCTACTGCGAAGATTACAGGAGAGTCTACTCGGGCCGGGGACTACGCAGGTCCCCTCATCGCGTCCAAGCATTCAAGTCCCTGCCACTTCTGGTCGGCTTCTGTCTCCGCTTCAGGGCGCCGGGGGAGGCGCTGGTGGCTTCAGCTGGATCCTACTTTCTTCCGCTGCCAACGGTTGCTGCGTCCGTCCTGATCGACTACGCGCGGCTGAGTGGAGAGTCGGCCACGCAGGGCACCGCGCAGTGGAGAACTTCTTGGCCCCCTGGGCAGACCGACAAGGAGGCTTTCAAGGCCTGTCACTCAGCTGGTTCACGCTGCGGGCGCCGCCGGATGTAGCAGCCTTCTTACAACACTGTGGACCGTCAGACAGGATTGGCAGGGACCACTCTTCCGCGGAGGCGTGGTTCGTCCGATGCACCGGATTGGGCGACTTACATCCGAGAGACGGAGGCGGCGACGGGACGCCAACGGCACACTCCTGTGAACGTCAGGGACAGCATACTCCAGGCGCGCGAGGGATAGAGGTCAGTGCGGGTGGAGGACTGGTCCGACAGACTTCACTGCGGACGCCGTCTTTATCGGGGGTATGCACACAGTTCAGATTAGCTCCGCCTGAGATGACTTGCGGCTAGTCGCTTCAATTCCCCGACGGGGTGCTACTCTTCGCTTGGGCCTGGCCGTAGTCAGCGGTGACCAGGCACGCTTGTCGCCTCCTTAGACGACAGCTTCGGGACCTAGCGGAAGCGTTCGCTTCCCTGGGTGGCGGCGACTTCGAGTTCCGGCAGGCTGCAGCGCCGGACCGGAGCGGATGGACTTACCCTCGGTAGCGCCTTCAGGAAGTTACCCATTCGGCGCTGTGGATTCTGTGGCCGGGGGCGCAAGTACAGGGAGTTAGACGGGACAACTTGGCAGGAATTAGTTCCTGAGAGGTCGTTGCGCTCGGGCCTGTGGCAGTAGGGTCGACACAGCTCTTACACTAGACGGTAGATTGGAGCACGATCTTCGTCCTTCGACTCGACACAAGTGCCTCGTCATCTCGGCAGATACCAGACAAAGACCTGAGAGCAGCGGTGCGTCTCCAGGACCTGGGACAACTCGAGTTTCGAAGTCGTAACCAGTTGGCAAGCCGGGCGGTAGGCTGGGATCATGCCCACTTCGCCGTCGACTAGAGGGCCGACGCTACGGGACAGGTACTACGTGTTTTCTTCGCCGGGATTCCGTCGAGGATGGAGTGCGTGGTCGTCCTGTTCGAGTGGGACTCCCAGTAGACGGGAGCAGGACAGTGTAGGAGGGACTCTCAGTCCCTTCTTCAGCTCTCTTAGGACGGATGACTTACTAGGGGATCACCGTTCAACCTGACACCTCCTCTGCTTGGAGAAGGAGGGCGTAATTGGGAGAGGCTAGTGCGCTGGAGGCCTGCCGCGCGGGGAGGCGTCGCTGTGGCCAGATCTTCCAGCTCCACTGCTCGCCATCGAGATTGAATGCCGAAGTATACGCTTGGTTGTCCGCCATTACTTGTGTTGCAGGTTGGTGGATGTAGGTGCGCACCCGGAGATTGGGCAGCAAGCCCTCTTCCACAGAGGCTTCCTACGGCAGCCATGGGTGCTATGCTGCGCTACCGAGACAACCCGCAGACCCTCAACCAGTCGAGTTGCGAGGGTAGATGTCGAGCGCTGTGTGACGGGAATGACAACCTTCTTCCTTCCGAACTGGACGAAGCCCCAGCTGGCAGGGTGCTTCCTCGGGGTTTTTCATCTCCTAAGGACGGCCCCCCTTTCACCGTTCAGGACTATCTCACCATGATCGCCGACTCCTACAGGCGATTTCGCTCATCAGACCCGGGTAGCTGCAAAACCTCACTTTCAGGGGCTCCCTTCGCTTGGAATGCCCCGCTGTGCTGCGCAGGGACCAAGTTCTACCTTGGGGGCTTACGGGATCTCAACCTCGTCTGTTGGAACCCGGCACTGACGCGCCTGACGGATGTTTCAAGGAGGAGAGCTTCAGGGCAGTCCTTGACTCAACCTCCAGGCTCAGTACTATGCACGCTGTCCACACACCCGGGTGGCTGGCAGTGCCAGGCGACCGGTTCATGCTACAGCTACCTGACACATCTGCCTGGACGAGACGCGGCCTACATGACGGCGACAGTGGTTTCGCCCTGCGCGTGTTGGATGCCACCCGGGAGAACAGACTTCAAAACCCGGTGACAGCCTTACCTCTTCCAGGGTCAGTATCCGTACGCGCTGTCGTCACACACACACAGATGGCTGGCTGTTACGGACGGAAGGCGCCGGGCAGCTACTACGGTACCAGCCCTCGGGGCCAAGTCGTGGTCGCCTTGGCTGCCCTACAGTCTATGTCTGTCTGCCCGTACGAGTGTCAGATTCCACTCAGTAGCCCAGACAATAGGAACCGGTGAGAGTCTTCCGTGTGTACCTGCGCCGGACCAAGCTGGCGCAGGGGGACGCACACACCTGTTTTCTCCCTCTGTCCACAGGTAGACGTGGTATCTCAGCCCAGACCTGCTCCTCCTGGTTCCGGGGAGTTATCCGCCCGGCCTTCCAGGACGTTGACCTGTTGATGCCACATGTTGCACATCGCGGCGCACGAGGTCAGAGCCATGGCCGCAAGTTCCGCTGCGACAGCGCCGGTGCAGTCAAAGTCTTGTGGCGGCTATGAGATGGCGAGCGGAGTCCACTTTCGCCCGCTGCTACCTGAGGGACCTCTCCTCCCAGCGACAGATCCTCTCGCTGGTGGGAGACACCACAGCAGCGCAACACTCCCTCCCGGCGCCCTAGGCGCCGCAGGTATCTTAGCTAAAATTATCGGGAGTGTGCTGCAGGAGGGCGAGTTTGTGGGCAATGTGGTTGGCAGTAGGGGCGCTATAGCGGCACCCACCTCCTCTTTGTGATTCTTCCTAAGTGTAATACCATCGGTAATGTGTTTTGAGAAAACAAATGAATTTTTCAATTAAAATGCATTTTTTTGAAAAATACTTACCGATGGTATTACTCGAAGGTCCCTCCCTCCGGCCCCGCTTGCCGCAGTTTCTTGGCACTACCCTGTCATGTGACCTTAAGTGGGAGGTAAACACTCGCCTTATCGTCCAAAAAGCACAGCAGCGCTTGTTCTTCCTGCGACGTCTGAAAAGTTTCGGTCTCGGTGCCCACATGTTGATGCAATTCTACCGAGCTGTGATTGAGAGCGTGCTCACCTTTTCGATCACAGTTTGGTATGGTTCCATCACGGCCAAAGAGAAAATCAGACTGAGTAGGGTGGTCAAGACCGCTTCAAAAATCATAGGCAGAGATCTTCCTAGCCTGGACTCACTGTACCAGCAGCGTCTCTTACGTAGAGCACGTCTTATCTCCAGTGATTCCACCCACCCCGGCAATGAGCTTTTTCAAATTTTACCATCAGGGCGCAGGTACAGGTCCATCAGTACCAGGACCAGCAGATTCCGCAACAGTTTTTTCCCTCTTGCTGTTCACGCTCTCTCTGATCAACCGGACTAATTGGAGAGAGCGCGAGTGGCGAGTGAGAATGATTGTGTACAGTCAGTTTTTAACTGTATCAGATCTCTCTCTCTCTCTCTCTCTCTCTCTCTCTCTCTCTGTGTGTGTGTGTGTGTGTGTGTGTGTGTGTGTGTGTGTGTGTGTGTGTGTGTGTTTAGTCTTAGTAACTGACATCAAGACAAATTCCAATGTTTTTATTGTTTTGTACATGGAAACATATGGCAATAAACCATCTTATCTTATCTTATCTAAGAACTAAACTGGGGTATGCTGGGTAATCTTGTACCGGATGTGAGTAAGGGGAGGCTATTCGGGTTTGGCATGGTCTATGGCGCCCCACTCCTGCCAACACCCCCTTATACGGACACAACCAAAATTTGGCTAAAATTAGGCCAGCTAAGAGCCATTTCCTAAGTGTAATACCATCGGTAAGTATTTTTCAAAAAAATGCATTTTAATTGAAAAATTCATTTCACCTTACGGCCGCTACGAAACAAACCCCTGTCACAGGAGACCAGGTAACAGGATCCCGTGCGCACCTTTTGACTTATCTGCGAAAATCTAAAGCCTTCCGCAAAGGGCGTTCACGCCTCTCCCTACCTCTGAGACGGGCGGAATGACTAACAGCCCAGACGATCTCTTCCTGGCTCCCTGAGTCATACGCTCCGCCTATCAAGATATCTCCCTGCAGGGAGCGAAGAGGCTGCACATATGCGCACACGAGGTACGAGCCATGGCCACGAGCACCACGTTTGTTCGAAACTGTACTGTCAAGGACATCGTGGCTACCGTGGACGGGAAGACTGAATCTGTATTCGCCCGCTTCTACCTCAGGGTCCTGGCGGGCCAGCGAGAGAATCTCGCAATGGTGGGGGACATCGCCGCGGCGCAACACTCCCTCCCGGCGCCACCAGCGCCGTTGGTATGCACTTCGCTAAAATTGTCGGGAGTTTGTGACTGGGAGGACGGCTCTGTTCCCTCCTAGGGAGTTGTTATGCGGCACCCTCCGCCTCATCGCAATTCTTCCACTAAGTCATGTCATCGGTAATGTTTTTGAGGAAACAAATTCATTTTTCTCTAAAAGGTATTTTTTCGAAAAATACTTACCGATGACATGACTCGGATAGCCCTCCCTCCTGCCCCGCTTGCCGCTTTCGAGCGAAGTATCTGACTGGTTGGTCTCGTGATAGGAACCGGTAAGGAAGGAGCGGGAGATAACTCTCGGCCCCTCTGGGGTTCCCCGAGTGCCTCGCGGGTTGTGTAGGCACACAACGGGTAAGTAGGCTAAAATTGAGCTAGTAGTAGACATTTCCACTAAGTCATGTCATCGGTAAATATTTTTCGAAAAAATACCTTTTAGAGAAAAATGAATTTTCCTTACTCGGTATCAACAACCTTTTGCTCAGAGAGTAGTGTGTTCAGGTGTCGGCAATGATCACTGTTGCAGACCAGTCAAAAGAGGAACCAAGCGAAAGCCTTTTCATTCCCCAGTAAGCAAAAACCAGTAAGCAAAAGGTCCTCAGGCTGACATCAGCCACAGTTGACCCACTCACAGCTGTGCTGTGCATGAACAACTGCAGGCCACGTCAGCCCTAGCACCTGTTGCTTACCTGGTCAGTGTCCTGTTTTGTTTTGCTGTATTTGACAACACTTCACCCCATACAGGCCCCAAGCTAATCAGTCTTTTTAACCCTTTGGCTGTCAGTAGCACTGTTTGTCAAATGATTCCTGCAGTAATCATCATGACAGAAAGCATTACTGACAGCCAGAGGGTTAACACTAAAAGCTCTCATAGTAAGTCTTTGTGAACTGTTCATACCTTATGCATGGGTAAAAGTGTGTTTTTGCAGTTGGCAATTTTTACCCATGTCGTATATTAATTTTGTATCATTCTGACATTGTGTTTGTCTATTTTCTGCCAGAATCAAATTCATGGTTGTGAGTGAGCCACCAGACGAGGACCAAGAAGCAGACTGTGAGGACGTTGGGGAGGCTTACGTCAGCTTGCTTGACATCTTGAAAAATAAAAGGGACATCAAGGACGAAGACATCGACAGTATGTCACGATGTTGAGAAATCTGTTTTTGGATTATGTGCAGTGACATGCAGTCTATGTTCTGAGCATCATTTGACACCAGCGCTGATGTACATTTCACAAACCTATGCAGTATTGTGTCTAAAACAATGGTGTTGCTTTTTCTACACGGACAAAACTCAATAAATGAACGGCTGTTAACCCCTTCACTGCCAGTGATGATGAATTGTATGTCTGAAACCACTGCGCACTCACTGAAATTTGGGTGAAGAACGCAATGTAAATGGGACCAAACATAGGCACAAAGAACATGTGACTAACAAGAGACATAAATCTTCATGAGCCCCCGCAGCTGCAGGGGCTCATGAGGATTTATGTCTCTTACAGATGGGTAGGGTTTGCCGTGCCCCAGCAGTTAAGGTGTCTATAATGCCTTTAAATTCTGATGGTATACTGTGTGTGCTGGTATGTGATCATGAATGCTGTGAGGTCCAAAATCACATAGAAAGTAGAAGTTAATTTGAACACTTTCAGACATTGTCAATATTTTGGCGCCCTTAGTAGAAATGTGATGCATGATAGAGAAAAAGACAAGTTCCTACACCTTCGTGTTAACTCTTAGGCTGTCGGTAGCAGCTTTTGTCACAATGATATCTGCAGGCATCATCACCACAAAAACCACTACTGACAGCCAAAGGGTTGATATTTTGGTACTCGTTGTCAGCATACATATCTCTTTAAACATTTTCCTGTGTCTTTTTGTTTCAGTCGTGGACGTGCATGACCACAGTAAGGTGATCGGCCAGCTGCATGTGACTGTGGAATGTCTGGCCGCTCTGCAGGCTGTCGACTTAGAGATGCAGGTCGATGGCACATACTGAAAGTGCTCACGCCACAATCCATGTAGCATGGTCCTCGAGAGCTGAATTCTTCTTCTGCAGGCTGTTGACGTGGGAGATGCAGGTTGATGGCATGTAATAAACACTCTCCCTGTCAAGAGCTAACAGCACATCATCACTCGAAGGGTGAACTCGTTTGCGGTCAGCTGCATCTGGATGCGCGGCATAAGCAGCGCATCAGAATGCGGCTGACCGCGAATGAGTAAATCTTTTGTGCACGCAGCCACCGGTACTGTTCACAGTACTACGGTACGCACGAGGAGTTACATTTTTGGGACAGTCAAGATCTTGGTTGTGCTTATCCGAAATGGGTGCACTTGGTGCATGCGATATGTATAATTGTTAAGTGCTGGTCTGTGATTTTGGACCTTACGGCCACAGGCATTATAATTGTGTCTGGTTATAGTGTTGTTCATCTAATGTAATAAAATGTGCGAGTCAAGAGTACTCTGAATTCCAAATGACCCCAACCCTCCCTTTATCCGAGGGGATGAAACGTCGTTGCGAATGGCCAAATGATTTAGTTGCTGCGGCAGCTCTTGTCTGTATTTGGCAGGAAAGAGAGGGTTTGGTTCATTGAAAGTTTAGTTTCCCATGTTAATAGTATATTCGGCACACTTAAACCCATATCAATTTATTGTGAAATTCCATCACAGTCTTAAGCCGTCCAGCAGTATTCAGAAAGTGTACACAGATGAATTTTGAATTATAGCCTCAAACATCCAGCCGTATCTGGTACTGATGATAAATTGTGTTATGTTAATTTATTAGTCATGTGGCGTCAGTATTTTTTGTCAGACGATTGACTCCTGTAAAAAATGATGTCAGCAAGAAATGCTCCCAACTGCCTTATAGTCAAGTTTTTCATCCCATCCAGGTGTACATGTGCGTGTCTTTACTATAAATTGAATTTATACAGGAGAGCATTTCCTGTCATGTGCTACATGTAACTGCAAACATGCACTTGTTCATAATAACTTAATTGTACCCATTCATAGCAGTTGTGTGCTGGTCTGTGATTTTGGAACATGTGGCTCAGACCGTAACATCTAAAATCACAGACAAGCAGTTACAAATTCATGTATATTTCTGTAGCTTTGCTGCTCCCCTACTGCAGCTGCTGTGCTAATTTTGTTATAACAGGAGAACCTCTTTTGAACGACCACCCTTAAGGGAGATCACGTGTCATTAACCCATTACAACCTGAGGCTTACTTTTGGTATTTGCTTATTGTCCTATGAAGGCTACATTACATATTAGGAGATAGGTCAATCATTTTAGTTCAAGAGTGGTGCCAGAATAGCTTGGCGCCTGAGGCGCCAAGCTATTCTGGTACCACCCTTGAACTATCATAGTCAAATTCATTTCAAGCTACAGTGTTTGAGGATGAAAAGGGTTAAAGACCATCATTTAGATGGCTGTTGTCGCCTACATGATGATGGTTAATGACAGGCGACACTCTTTGCCCTTCAAGACTTCTCTTGAGAGAGCACCTGTCTTTTAGGAACACTTTTTTAGTGGTTGCACAAAACAGGTTCTACTGTAAATATATTATTTATCATGAGCTGGGTCCCATACCTCACTCCTTCCCATTCGCATACCAAATATAAAGCCTGCCTTACGTCGATCTTTACTCGTAGCTTTCAGATCTAGCTTCCAGTGCATGTGTTGGGCTGTGATTTTGAACCGCATGGCTTGGAGCCTAGAAATCATAGTCAAACCTGTGTAAAGTGACCATCCCAGGGACTGCCAAACTGGGTGCCTTAGGAGGTTTCCTTAAATGAGGACATCTAAGTATCCGAAGGAGGATGTCCACGTAGAACAGATAGTCACCTTATACAGGTGCTCACCTCAACTCATTCATACATTTGTTTTCTTTTTAGCATGTTGTTGTACTGCCCTGCTGTCGCAGGATCCGTTTGTTTGCTGGAGTGTGATTTTGGATGTTACGGATTGCAGCCCCTTAGTCCAGAATCACAGACCAGCACACATTTGTAAGTGTGAAATTGTTTGGTAAAGTATTTTTATGGTGCGTTCTGTGCGTACGTCAGTTGTATATATTTACAGGACGAGGGTCCGCTTTTTTACCACCCACCTGTGATATTTGTATGAATGTGTAGGTTTGTAGGGGGTGCATTGTAATCACCTGAAAACAGTTGCCGGCAGAAGTTTTGAAAAACCTGCAGATGGTAGTTGCCAAATTCTTGTGGTCTGATTTTTTGCATTATGGCTGAAGTTGTAACGCCTTTAAAAAAAACAAAAAACCCAGTACATATGTGACCCTCTCTCATGAAACCAGTCTTAACTCGCAGGGAACCAATCAGCACTATACGCAATAATATGTGGTGGGGGTCAATCTGGGTCATTTTCACTTTTTTGCAGAAATGTATTCTACATACACCAAAGTATCATATGGTTAAAATCTTTATCATGAAAAATGCCATTAAATAGGTTAAAAATGATTTTAAAAGTCTGCCCTTGGCCCCAATTATACTGCACACAGAAACTTCAAACGCTGTTTTCTCAAAATGGCCGCCGTAGGCTTTAACAACTTTATATACTAACAACTTCTACAATTTTTGCACTACAGCATACAGTCATATATCACAGTAATCAGCAAACACTGTAGTTTTCAGAAATGTATATATGTCAAAACATCCAAAATGCGAGTTAAGACTGATTTTGTGAGAGAGGGTCACATATATTATGTCTGTCTCCAGTTCAGATCTGTTTTATTAATTGTCAAGTGGTATGCATGATAAGTTATGTATGTTACTAATGTTTATAAATATCTGTAGAGTTAAAAGAATTTTTGTAGTTAATAAAAACATTTCCATTTTATTTGAAACAGGATATTCCTTTTACTGTATGTTAGTTTCATGTCTTTCAGGTTAACCCATTTAGCCGCAGGACCCTGCAGCATGCAGGAGATGGATTGATCATGATGATTCAAGGGTAGTGCCAGATGAGCTTTGCACCACGCTCATCAGGAACTCCCCTTGAATTATCATGATCAATCCATCTCCTACAACTGGTACATAGTCGTTAGACAATGCCTCCAAAAGTTTGGAAATGTGGCCGTGGAGTGAAGAGGGTTAAACTTCTGTCATATCACACACACACACACACTGAAGATGCCTACAAGAATGCACTTGAGAAACAGTTTACATGATTGTACGTTTAGATTTTACTGACATCACAAATGCACAATATCTATGTGTACAATAAATCTTAATTTGCCAACACAAAAACAGATATTTTCGCTAAACAATGAAACACAAACTTGATTTGTAAAATGCCAGCCCAGCCACATAAGAAGAAGCAAGAAAGCATGTAAACATACCTTTCATTATCATACTGACATCACTTACTCTTTCTCATGTCCACAACTACGTCCGACTTTAATAACAATGGCAGACTAACCCAGACAATATTTAAATTGCAACCTGCAGAAAAAAAAGTGTATTTCTGCAGAAAAGAAGTATAGATTCTCACGAGCCTCTGCACCCTGCGGGGACTGACAAGAATCTATGCCACGTGCTGGGACTGAACAAAGGACTAAACATGTAGCCCTTTGGCCGTCGGTGGTGCTTTTTGTTTTTGATGATTCCTGCAGGAATCATCGTGACAAAAGCACTGCCGACAGCCAAAGAGTTAATTCTAGGGCTGTTTCACAAGCTGTGGCATCCTCAAACTACCATATCATTTGCTGGAGACGGACCAACCACAACAGTTCATGAGGACAAAGACCTAAATAGCTTGGTGCCAGTTTGGGCTAGTCTGTCAACACCCTAGAACTATCGTGTTCCACCTGTTTCTTGCTATAGCGTGCAAGAGTTGAATGTTTTCACAATGTGAACTTAACCCTTAGACTGTCGGTCACATGTCTGGTTGAGATGAATCTTGCAGAAATCAGTTCGACCAAACATGATAGTCAACCAACAGCCAAAGGATTAATATTAAGATTTTTTGACGACAGAGAGTTAGAATCAGAAAGAGCACCAACATGATAACTGAAAATTAAATGAATGTACACTGTAATGTTAGAACGGATTAAATACTAAAAGTGTTAAAGCCTCAGCGGGCATACAAGATGTACACAATCACAGTACATCATTTGAATCCTGGGCATCAGTGTAAAAGCTTAACACTGGCTGTGCTGCATCTGTCTGTAAAGATCACCACTGAGAACCAGAGCTCTAATCCCCTTGTGCATACAGCTATCAGTACTGTTTACAGTACAGATGACTGCATGCACAAGGGAGCTGATGACTGTCACTAGTGTCAGAAAATGTTGCTTGCAGAACAAACACTACAGATACGCTCCTCCGCCAGACCATTCCATACGCTGAAACAAAGAGGAAGAAAAATTAATTTTTCTCTAAAATATATTTTTTCGAAAAATACTTACCGATGACATTACTGTCTGGAAGTGTCTACTACTTACTCAATTTTAGCCTAAGAACTTGTTGTGTTCCTTCACCACCCGGGAGGCACTCGGGGAACCCTCATTAGGGCTGAAAGTAGCCTCCCGTCCCAGTCCAATCAGGCGTCCACTACGTGGCCCAATCACAAATCAGTCGTGATACTTAGCTTACCAGCGGCAAGCGGGGCAGGTGGGAGGGTCCTTTGAGTAATGTCATCGGTAAGTATTTTTCGCAAAAATATATTTTAGAGAAAAATTAATTTGTTTCCTCAAAAACATTACCGATGACATTACTGTCTGGAAGAATGGCGAAAAGGTGGAGGGTGCCGCACCCAAATACCATCCGAAAGGGCAGACGACAGAGCCCCACACCCATTCGCCAAACTCCCGACAATTTTAGCTAAGTGCATACCTACGGCGCTGCCGGCGCCGGGAGGGAGTGTTGCGCTGCGGCGATGTCCCCCACCAGTGCGAGATTCTCTCGCTGGCCCGACAGATCCCTGAGGTAGAAGCGGGCGAATGTTGACTCTGCCCGCCAGCCCACTGCTGCCACGATGTCTCGAACTGCACAATTGCGATCGAAGGCGACACTCGTGGCCATGGCCCGAACCTCGTGTGCGCGGATCCTGAGCCGCCTCGCCCCGTCAGGGGAAAGATCCTGATAGGCGGACCGAATGACCCAACGTAGCCAGGAAGATATTGTCTGAGCTGTTATGTCATTTCTTTTGGGGTTCAAAGGTAGAAAGAGGCGTGATCGTCCTCGGCGGACGGGCTTGGATCTGCGTATGTAAATGCGTAAGGCGCGCACGGGATCCTGCTGGCGCGTCTCCTTAGAAAAGGTCGCGTGTTTCAAAGGTCAAATATTTATGACCTGGGGGGCAGTCAAAGGAGACCGGGTCTTGGCGAGGAAGGCCTGGTCTGTGAGTAATTGTACAGAACCATTCGCTCGGAATTGGAGGCAGGTAGAACTCGCTGACAGAGCGTGTAGTTCGCTTACCCTGGCCGCCGTGGCTAAGGCCAAAAGGAAGCATGTCTTCGTGTCACATCCGCGAAGCTAGCCAGTGAAAGGGGTTCAAATCTGTCCGAATTAAGCCACGTCAAGACCCAGGGTAGGTCCCAGCGAGGAATCAGAGAGCGGGGAACCGGACGCTGCAGTCCAAAATGTGCCATCAGGTCTGCGAGATCTTTACATGCGCCAGGGTCCGGGTGGCCTAGATGACGGTAAGTGTCCGCAATCATGGACAGGTAACCCCGTATCGTGATGGGAGCGAGGCCGAGGTCTCCAAAGAGCCAGATGAAGAAGTTTGCGAGTTGTGGAGTAGTTAATTTGAGGGGTGAGAGATGTTGGTCCGAGCACCATGACTGGAACACTCGCCACTTGCCCTCGTAAACACGTCGAGTCGAGGGTCGACGGGCTGAAGCGATCACCTCCACTGCAGCACCCGAGAAACCTCTTGCGGTGAGGGCTTGCCGGACAATCTCCAGGCGTGAAGAAGGAGTCTCTCCGGGCACGGGTGGAACAGCGGCTGGCGAGGCTGCTTGAGCATAGTTCTCGATGTGGGGAGACGAAGGGGCGGACCCGTGGCGAGATAGAGAAGGTCGTTGGTCCAAGACCTGGTCCAAGAGAACGGGGCGATCAAGAACAGGATCGCGTTGCAACCTCTGAGCTTGATTAGGACTTTGGGGACGAGAACCGTCGGTGGAAAGGCATACGCAATCAGTCCGTTCCACGGAATGGATAGCGCATCGACCGCCCAGGCGAGAGGGTCTGGAATGGGGGAGACGAAGAGGGGAAGTTGATGATTCCACCTTGTGGCAAATAAGTCGATCATGGGAGTCTCCCAGTGATCGCAGATCAGCTGAAAGATGTCCGGGTGAAGAGTCCATTCCGTGTGGAGAAGTTGGCCGCGTCGAGAGAGGGAGTCGGCCAAGACGTTCAAGCGTCCGGGGATATGTCGAGCTCGGAGAGAGATGCCGCGGTGCTCGCACCAGCACATCAGGCGGTAGAGGAGAATGCAGAGATCCGGAGAGTGGGTACCTCCCTGCTTCTGAATGTATGAGACGACCGTAGTGTTGTCCGACAGGACAAGAAGCGTCTGGTTGCAAAGGTGGACTTCCCACACCATGAGCGCCTGCCACACTGCTTGTAGCTCGAGCCAGTTGATGTGTCTGTCTGTCAGGTCCGGGGTCCAGAGGCCGGACGTCGAAAGGAAACTCGGAAGCAGGTGTGCACCCCACCCAGCGAGACTCGCGTCCACACAGAGCGAGAGCTGAGGGGGCGGTGAGGCAAGAGGGACTCCCGAAGCTAGCCAAGAAGTGTCCATCCAACGCCGTAGGTGAGAGTGAAGGATTGGAGACACCGGCACCAGGGCATCGAGGTCGCTGGAGGATGGCCTCCAATGAAGCAGGAGGTGTAACTGAAGTGGGCGGGAGTGAAGACGACCCAGGGGGAGGAGATCCGCCGCTGCATTCATCAAGCCGAGGAGTTGTAGCCAGACTCTGGCGGGAACGGATTCCGACCGGGCAACCCGAGAAGTGAGGGAGGTTAACTTCGTGATCCGAGGTTCTGGTAAACACACACGGTTGAGGTCGGTTGCAAATTCCATCCCAAGATGAATAAACCGGCGAGATGGAGAGAGGTCCGACTTGCGGGCATGGAGTAGAAATCCCAAGCGGGACAAGAGCAGGAGTAGAGCGTCCCTGTCCATCCGCAGCACCGACTCCGACGCATTCCTCATGAGAAGGTCGTCTAAGTAGTTGGAGATCGGACTGGAGGAGGACTGTCGAGCCTTGGCGACGACTGCATCCATGATGCGAGTGAAAACCCACGGGCTGAGGTTGAGACCGAAGGGAAGGGCGCGAAACTGGTAGATCACGCCTTCGAAAGCGAAGCGGAGATACCGTCTGGATGCCGGATGTATGGGAACATGGAGATACGCATCTGAAAGATCGAGGCTGACTGCAAAATCCATAGGTTGCACAGCGGCCCGGAGCGTCCGGGTGGTCTCCATGCGAAAAGTCGGAGCCAGTATAAACTTGTTCAGCGCCGAGAGATCGATGACAGGACGCCACTTTCCGTCTGGCTTCGGAACTACGAATATGTGGCTGTAAAATGCCGGGGAGTGGAGACGAGACACTACCTCCGTGGCAGCCTTCTGTAGAAGGGAGGCCACCTCTCCGCGCAAGGCGATAGCTCTTAACTCGTCGGATGGAATGTCTGTCCATACCGGAGATCGTCTCAACGGCGGAGGGGAACGGAACGAAATCGAGAGACCCTCGGAGATGGTAGTAAGGACCCAAGGGTCGTCCGGTAGCAGCGCCCGCCATACGTCGCTGCAAAGGGCCAGTCTCCCGCCGACCGGAGACTCCCGAGGGGTCGGCGGGAACTGGAACGGAAGGCAGTCATTGAAACCTGCCGCGCCCTCGACCCGGGCGGCGGGCAGGCTTGGGCCAGGAGGGGATAGAGGTCTGAACGGGTTTACCGCGGCTGAAAACGGGAGCCCTCCTGGGCGCGTTGGAATGACGGGGAATGAAGGTCGAAGAGGGTCTGGAGTTCCGCAGGGCGCGACCCACGGCCTTGCGGGCGGCGTGAAAGCGAGAAGTGGTAAAGCCTTTGGGCCAGCGGTCTAAATTTCCATCCTTCACTTTCTGCCAAGTCTCCCCAAAGAGGAGACGTCCACCAAGAGGAGCCCGACGCAGTTGAGACTTCAAATCAGGGGGCAATCCACGACAGGCTTGTAGAACAGCATCCCGACGCATGAGATCGCAGTTAGCAGCAGCCGCCATCGCGTTGACGGAAGAGTGATAAGCTGCCCGGTTAGCCGCGACCGCTAAAGTGAGGAGATCACCAAGAAGGGGTGAAGATTCTCGTGAGTCTTCAATGCGACGAATAAAAGCTTGTGTGATAAGCTCCAGAAAACCCCCACAGGCCAAGGTGTTCCGCACTAGGGACGCCATCTTATCCAAACCACGCGGGAAAGTGTAACGTAGCTTAGAGTTGCCGCCAAGTTGCGCCACAACTGGAGGGTCCAACGTGGGAAGTGCGCACTGAAAAGACTGTGAATGGCCCGCGTACCAAGATTGGCGGAACGCGATGTCAAGGTCAGCCGGCCACTTGCGGTCCGTAAAAAAGGAGGGATCTTGTGAATCCGTGTGTAGATGAGCGGAGAATGAATCCCGCATATCTTGAAATCCAGGCGGTTGAGGCAGCGACTTGAATCTCTTATGTTGCCGGTCCGAATCAACAAAGGCGGACACCTTCCGTTTGAGCGGGGGGGACGGAGGGCATTCGTCTTTCGGTAGGGCGGCCACGACAATACGAGCCGCTTCATTAATGCCAAGAAGCGTTTCCGTGCGCGACGACGAAGGGAGTGTAGTCGACACAAGCGCATCCGATATATCAGAGTGCGGCGAAAGGGAGCGGCCGCCAAAGTCGAGGAGATTAGAGACCGAATCCTCAGGAAGTAGACTAAGGGTGTCCTCCTCGCGTGTAGGGAGGGAGATCCGATGGAGGGTCCGTAAAGGAGAAACGGCGCGGAGCCCGTCCGGATGAGAAATTGTAGCCACCGGCGAACGTCGTACCGCGGGAGGATGGCGAAGCGGGTGCAGGGGAAAGGTATAAACGGGAGGGGGGGACCTAGAGGGAACCGTGTGACGTGAACGGGGAGAACGACTGCGATGACGGGAGCGGCTGCGATGACGGGAGTGGTGGACACGGTGAACTTTTTTACCAGCGGAGGTCCGAATACGGGGCCGAGGAGGGGAAGGGGACGGGTGACGGGACGGAAGGGGAGGGGCAGACCGAGACAAGCTGGAAGCCGAACGGGGAACCGAAGCGGGAGAAGGAGATGAAAGGGAAGATGATGATGAATGCCGAGGACGGCGGCGATCGGAACGGACAGTAGAACGATGCTCCTGACGGTAGTCACCCGACGCGTGAGTGTGTGGAGTATTGGAGGTCACGTGAGAAAGAAGAACACGGTCATCAAACCGATGACGCCTGGACCGGGATCTCGCGCCAGTCTCTGTACGGCGGGTACGTTGCCGCATAGGCGACTCTCCGTAAGAGCACGCAGACTTGTGCAAATGAGATCGCATACGACGATTTTCGGACAATGGACTGCGCAAAGCATGTCGTGTAATGCGTGCCCCCGGAAGGCAAACGCTACGCCCTAAGGCGGACTCCCCGTAAGAGCCAGCAGGCGTTGTCCGTTTAGAAATCTTTGTGGATGAGCCAATGTGCAGCGGCCGACAGCGCAGTTGATCGTCACGGTCCATTAGAACGCGACTAGCTGCGGACAACGTACTACGCGAATTATGTCGCGGTATGCGCGCCCCCGTAAGGCAAACGCTAAGCCCTAAGGCGGACTCCCCGTAAGAGTCAGCAGGCTGTGTCCGGTTAGAGAGTTTGGAGGATGAGGAAATCGCCAGCGGAGGATGATTCAGCTGATCCGCACGGTCTCCAGAAATTCGATTAATTTTGGACAACGTACTACGCGAGGGAGGCGGTGTCCGATTAGAAGTGAGGGAAGATGAGCGAAGCTCAAGCGGCCGACGGCTCAGTGGATCCTCACGGTCCGCGCCCACACGTTTGGAAACAGCGCCAAGCACTGATGTGGGCTCTAGGAAAGAAGCCCTGTCACTAGGCGAATGCGGACGCTCGCGCCTGTAAAGACTCCAAAGTTGCGACCATTGCTGCTCGGGCCAGGCGGCGCAGACGGTGCAAGTATGGTCCGAATTGCATCCCGTACAAGGAAGGCAAAAATCATGATCGTCACACGGCCACCGGAAAGATCCATACTTGTCGCAGGTACGCACGGGGTTACTGCAACATACAAACAGAAATAGCAGGCGACTGTGCGCAAGCACTCGGAATGCGCGAAAACGAGAACGAAAGCGATGCGCGATCCGACGAAACAAACGGAAACAGGCACCCGGGCCGGGGCCTTGTGAGGGAGGGGCCAAGACCTTACCTCTCCTGCGACGTGGCGACGGATGGAGGAATCTCCATAGCCGGAGCAGTAAACACCACAGGGAGTACCTTCCTTTGTTTGTTTTGTTTTAGTTTTTTTTTTTTTTTTTTTTTTTTTCCGTTATCACCAGAACGAAGAAAAACACAGTTCACTCGAAGCACAATCCTTGAAAAACACACACAGGCACATAAATCCAAGCACACAAGTCGGAAGGAACACAGTAATCCACAAAAAGAAGAGCAGGGAAAAAACCGTTAGCAACGGTCGGTGGAGCGATAGGCTAACACGTCTAAACTTCAGAGCTAAGTAGAAACGACTGATTTGTGATTGGGCCACGTAGTGGACGCCTGATTGGACTGGGACGGGAGGCTACTTTCAGCCCTAATGAGGGTTCCCCGAGTGCCTCCCGGGTGGTGAAGGAACACAACAAGTTCTTAGGCTAAAATTGAGTAAGTAGTAGACACTTCCAGACAGTAATGTCATCGGTAATGTTTTTGAGGAAACAAACTATTTTGTGGAAACTGGAAATCTGCATACATGCCCACAATTTACAACTTACAAAACTGAGATCTTGACCTGAAGAAATCATCAGCATTATGCACAAGGCAGCTCATACCACAGCATTAGTAAAGCAGCAACAAGTTTAATTACAAATATGTGATCATACCCATAGGAACTACAACCATTTACATTTCAATATTCAGTGATATTTCACATATGGATATGGACCTGTAACAGTAAGAAGATACAACTGGCTACGTCAATGACAGCTGACTCTTTTTTACCACTTCACCGACAGTGGTCACAGACTGTTTCTGAAACTAAGCTTTGTTAATTCAACACCAAAGAGCCCGAGCCATCAAAACAACATGGATATCAAGTGGTGTCAGCAAGAGGCATAGATCCTCATGAGCCCCGCAATTGTGGGGGCTCATGAGGACACATCTCTTGCAGTTGGGTGGTGTTCAAATTTTCTTGGCAGTGAAGGGGTTTAGTACCAAAAAAATCTGATCTAAAAAGCAATGTGTAAATGAAAGGAACCTGACTGGAGAATTATAATATGATCATTTACCTGCTGTGGCTGAGCAAAGGCGAGCCAGTCCGAAGCATGTGTAGGTAACAGTCCCATGACCTGACACTTATAGACAGCCATAGCCAGACACACCAAGTTGCCAAAAATATACACCAGTTTCTGGAACGCTGCCTGCTGGCCCTCTATACTTTTGAATGCTGGAACACATCACAGGTGTCATTCAAAACAGTGAACTCAAGCAGTGAATGAAATACAAACCTGTCAAGGAGCCCACCTGTACAACTTATAAGGTGACCACCCTGTCTTAAGCATTTTTTGTTCCACAGTCTTCCTTCCATTACTTACGAGACCCTGTGCACAGAGACCACCTGTCTATGGTGACTACTTTTTGACAGTCCCTTGGGTAGTGACTGTATGCATATAAGGGCATGAAGAAACTGAAGCGGGTGAGTAAAGAAATGTAATCCTTTGGCTGTTCAAATCCAAGTTTTTGTCAAGGTGATTCCTGTAGGAATCACCTTGACAAAAACTTGGGTATGAACAGCCAAAGGGTTAAACAAAAACTCCAGCTTACTGTTTTGTACGGCGAGCATGGCCTGTATGGGTCGGAAGAACATCATGCCTACCATCATGATGGGGAAGATGGAGATGGAGCTGCCAGCCATCCACATAATGAACATGTTCATTGGCACCTGCTTGATAGGGCCTAACGCAATATCCCATGACCTCTGCACAAATAAACAATGCATACTGACATTACTACTAACAATAAACTCATGCAGCCACCAGTGCTGTAAACAATATTGGTGGCGGCAAATTATGAAAAATTACCCTTTCAGTATCCACGTTCAATAACGAGAAACATAAGCACCTTGACAATAAGGTTTGGGTCAACATCTTTGGTCCTGTCTACCACCCCTGCGGTGTCTGTGACACAGCCTACTGGAGCGGGTAGAGCTTCGTTGTGCGCAAGAACCACTGCACCACGGTCACCACGTGATCTGCAACGTGAAAGCAAAATAATTAACAGATACCAAAGGAAGTGGATATCTGACAAACCATATGATGACAAAATGCACACGCAAATGGAGGTCTAACGGCAGCATGAAATGTCACTTTAAACCGAATCCTTAAGGATGACGTGGATGTGCATCTAATATTAATACATAGTGCTAAATACATAAAGTAAACACTTAACAATATTGCACATTATGAATTAATTACCTGCTAGATCCGGCAAAGTCGATTGCCCACTTGTGGGACTTTCTTTTCGTAGCCATTTTGGATCACTACAACCGGAACTGGCCAATCGATAAATACACTTATATAATACAACAAATTCCTTCTCTCTTGAGAATTTCTTTTATAAATATGTATCCATAATATCTTTAATCATAGCTTGTTAATAATCTGTTACTTGTCACATAACATTTTAAAATAAAAGTGTGGTTTTGAAAACATGCATTCTCCCTCGGATAAGAACTGCTACTCTCAATACTGTTTACAAAATGGCCGATCCGGTAAGTTTACTCGTGCTTAAAATTATAGGTTCTCCCTGGTAGGAATTGAGCTCAGTGCGCGGTGACGTTCTGTGCCGACAAAAGTTAAAATTATGTTTAAAACTATTATTTGCGGGATGATATCAGATGACTTCAGGGAAGGAGGAAACGTTAGAATACAGGTTGTGGAGGCTGCACTCCAGTCCATGTGCTAATCAGTGTGTACAACATGTTTAAGAGGTGGTGGTACTGTGGTTAAGCATGTGAAATGGTTGTACTGCTTAGGTTAAGCATATATGCAATGTGATGCTACTTAGATTATGCGTATGAAAAATACTTAGGCTAAGCGTATATATAAAAGAGTTTAGGTGATAGTACTGGTCAGCAGAAGAAGTCTCTACACCCTATTACACAGGATCGGATGTCCCCCCCCCCCCCCAAGCTTCTGAAGGTGGTCACATCCTTTCATGATGAAATGAAAGGTACCATACAGGATGATGGCTCATGCTCAGAACCCTTCCCGATCCGAAGTGGCATGAAGCAAGGCTGCGTACTCGCCCCTACACTCTTCGGCATCTTATCCCTGCTAATAATAATAATTAATAATAATAATAATTACGGTATTTATAATGCGCTTATCTTATAATAATTATAACTCTAAGTGCGCACTCACAACTCGCACACGCATGCGCACGCTTTAGACAATGACTCACGTAACACAAAAAGTGAAAAAAAAACATTACGACGGTCAGCTTGGGGTGGGGAGTGTGGTTATATATAGTGCTAGAACTGTTGAAAGAGGTGAGTTTTGAGGGCGGACTGGAAGGAGGAGAGCGAGTGTTTCTGACGGAGAGAGAGTGGGAGAGTGTTCCAGGTGGATGGACCGTATACTGAGAAGGAGCGGGGGCCGAAAGTGCTGAGTTTGGTGTGGGGGATGAGGGGTCGGAGGCAGAGCGGAGGGAGCAGGGAGGAGTGTAGGGGTGAAGTAAGATGGAGAGATAGGCAGGAGCGTAGTTGTTCAGGGATTTGTAGCAGAGAGACAGAATCTTGTATTGGATGCGTTGGGGGATGGGGAGCCAGTGAAGGAGCTTGAGCAGGGGAGTGATGTGGTCGGATTTTTTCTTTCTGAGACGAGGCGGGGCAGCATTGTTCTGGACGTGCTGGAGAGTGAGAGTGGTGGAGTGAGGAAGGCCGGAAAGAAGAGAGTTGCAGTAGTCGATGCGAGATAAGATGAGAGAGACAGCGAGTTTGGTGGCAGCTTCGGTAGTGAGGTATTTTCTGGTCTGACTGATGCGGCGGAGGTGGAAATAACATGCCTGGGCCGTGGCGGAGACGAAGCTGGTCATGGAAAGAGAGGAATCGAGGATAATGCCAAGGTTCTTGACCGAGTCAGAGAGGGAGATGGGGGTGCTGTCGAGTTGAAGGTGGAGAGATGGAGGGAGCTGGGAAAGTTTCTGGTGAGTGCCTACCAGCATGGCTTCCGTTTTGTCGTCGTTCAGTTTGAGCTTGTTTGCTGTCATCCAGTTTTTCACGTCTTCATAGCAGTCAGCTGTGCGAGTCAGTAGTGTCTGAGTGTTGTCGAGTTTGTCTTTGTCTAGTAGTTGTGAGTCATCGGCGTAGAGGTGGTGGTGTATGTGGTGAGACTGGATGATGTTGGACAGGGGGGAGGTGTAGAGTGTGAAAAGGACCGGGCCCAGGACGGACCCCTGTGGAACGCCGCAGGAGAGCCTGACTGGGTTGGAGGAGACGCCGTCGATGGTGACGGACTGCTGTCTGTCGGAGAGGTAGGAGAGAAACCAGGAGTGAGCAGAGTCAGTAATGCCAAAGGAGTGGTGAAGGCGGTGGAGGAGGATAGAGTGGTCTTTGGTGTCGAAGGCGGCAGAGAGATCGAGTAGCGTAAGAAGGGAGATGTTGCCCGAGTTAGTGGAGAGAAGCAGGTCGTTTAGGATATGTAGAAGGGCTGTTTCAGTGCTGTGATGTTTGCGATAGGCAGACTGGAAGGGACTGAGGAGGTTGTTGTCGGTGAGGTGGAGGTTGAGTTGGTTGAGGACAACCTTCTCAAGAAGCTTGGACAGGAAAGATAGATTGGAGACTGGGCGGTAGTTCTTGAGTTCATTTGGGTCGAGGTTGTGTTTTTTGAGAAGAGGACGGACGATGGCGGACTTGAAGATATCGGGGACGGAGCCATTCTCTAGAGATGTGTTGATGATGTCACTAATGCGCCATGCCTTCAGTCAGTTAGCAGATGGCGTCTTCATCCACACTAGGGGTGAAGGCAGCCTCTTCTACCTTTCACGTCTGCACACAAAGACCAAGGTGCGCAGGGTCCTGATTAGAGAGATGCTGTTTGCTGATGATGCTGCCCTGACTGCCCACACTGAGGAAGCACTACAGCGTCTCATCAGCAGCTTCGCTCGTGCCACCGATGACGAAGACAAACATCATGGGCCAGGATGTCAGCAGCATCCCTTGTATCTCTATAGGCGATCACACCCTCGAGGTAGTGGAGAACTTTACATACCTTGGCTCAACTATCTCCAATAACCTCTCTCTGGACGATGAACTCAACTCCAGAATCGGCAAGGCATCAACAGCGATGGCTCGCCTGACCAAAAGAGTGTAGAACAACAGCTTGCTTACCATCAACACTAAGATGAAAGTGTACCGGACCTGTGTGCTCAGCATTCTTCTCTACAGCAGCGAGATGTGGAGTTTGTACACCCGTCAAGAGCGCAGACTTAACTCTTTCCATCTGCGCAGCCTGAGGAGAATCTTGGGCATCACTTGGAAGGACCGTGTTCCAAGCACTGAAGTGATGGCCCAGGCCAACATTCCTAGCATGTACGCACTCCTTTCACAAAGACGCCTACGCTGGCTCGGTCATGTCTGCCGTATGCAGGATGGTCGGATTCCTAAGGACATCTTGTATGGTGAGCTCGCATCCGGCACCAGACCAAGAAGCAGACCAGCACTTGGATACAAAGATGTCTGCAAGCGTGATCTGAAAGCTGGAAGCCTGAATCCCGCAGACTTAGAAGCCACCACTGCAGATCGTGCCAGCTGGCTGCTTGCAGTGAAGACCAGCATAAAGCTGAGCGAGGAAAGGAGAGAAAGCCAGTGGGAGGAGAAGAGGCAGCACAGACAAAAGAAAGAAGAGCCAGTGCCCACAGCAACAGTCACAGGCTTCACCTGTAGCAAATGCAACAGACACTGCCACTCTTGCATTGGACTGATTAGTCACAGTGGGCACTGCAAATCTTAAAAACGGACTGACCCAGCAAGCACATATACTCCATTGTCTTCCAAGACAGAATGATGCCAACAACTGATACTGGAGGGAAATCAAAATGTGTGTGCACTTCCTCTTCTGCACTTCATCAATAAGTAAATAGTGTAATGCAGACAAAATCGATTCAAACCTTCCATTGTCGGCAAAAGAGATGCGTATCGCTTTGCTGACTACTATGTGTCAGATTGCCAAGTTTGCGTCTTTACCCCTCTCGTGTTACTTCTTTACACTGAATTCAAAAGTGAGCGTAATCGTGTGAAATCTCTAGTGCGGCAGGCTTAAAAATCTTTCATTGATCGCTTGATTAACCCTTTTCATTCTGATACACCCATTGCTTGAAAGAAATTTGACTGATAGTTTAAGGATGGTGCCTAAGAAAATTTTACAAAATCAGCCTCAACATGTAAATGTAATGGATTAAAGAGGCAGATATGTCCACGCTCTGGCGCGATATGGCTGTATAGAATATCCCTGTAATACTCTCAAACCTGACAGCTGAAAACTTAGTTGCCACATGGCCTTTGCGCGATGTACAGACACATGGCTAAGTAAGTTCAATGAACCAGGGCAAGTTTACAGGTGCTGTTTTCATAGACCTTCTAAAAGCGTTCGACCTAATAGATTATCATATTATGACATTCTTCTTTTAAAGCTCTATATTCATCTAGACAGATCTTTTCCAAGTAAATGTATTGATATTTCAGACACCAGCACTTATTCCTCTCCTTACCCCTTGGCTTCTATTCCATTTTCACTTCCTATCTCAGAGACAGACAGCAGTATGTCATGGTCAATGGTTTGTAGTCAAGCAGATTACCGATTAGTGACAAGAGGATTGCCTCAGGGCTCTGTCGTAGGGCCTCTTCTCTTTTGTGTATTTATCAATGATTTCCAGCTGGTGCGAAAACAATGTAAAGATCCTTAATCCTTCAAAAACAGAATGCATGACGATAGCATCAGAAGCATCAGCTCAGGCCATTTACGCTCAGCCTGGAAATCCAAGGCCATCCATTACACAAGTAACTGAACATCGACTACTTAGACTACTTAGAGTTATTGTTGATATCAGATAAAATGGCAATGCCACATCATTGCTGTTTGTAAAGTTGTGTCTAGAAATGTGTAATATATGCTATCTAAACTAAAATGCCTCATCGATGTCAACGCTCGCAAACTATTTTACAATGCCCATGACAAATCTTATATTGAAAATTTGTCCACAATATCATGATATAAGGGACGGTAGTGGTGACATACACTTGAAGAGGATTAACTCCTTGCATCGAAGGGCAGTGAAGCAGATCCTGCCTGATCCAGCCCTTTTCTAATTTCATTGACCAGAAACATGAAAAACTAAGAATGCTACCTTTGGACAGGCGTCATTTCTATAACAAAGGTGTGACCATGTATAATTAAAAGCTGGAATGAAATCCGCCCAGAATACTTGTGTAAACTCTTCACCAAGGCAGCTTCTGGTTATTGAATGTCAATGCGTAATTTTATCATGCCACGCCCAAGGATAGATTTATTTTAAACCAGCCTTTCTTTCTCGGGTGCCTCCCTTTGGAAAAAAGTGCCAGCGCACATAATGCATGATAGTTCACTGTCTTCTTTGTTTCCTCAAAAACATTACCGATGACATGACTTTATGGAAATGTCTACTTGTAGCTCAATTTTAGCCTACTTACCCGTTGTGTGCCCACACAACCCGGGAGGCACTCGGGGAACCCCCCTAGAGGGGCCGAGAGTTGTCTCCCGTTTCCCGCCTTACCGGCTCCGGTCACGAGACCGGCCAGTTTTGCTACTTCGCTCGTACAGAGAAGACGTGTCTGGCCTTGCGCTCGCGCCGCTTCGACCGGTCCTTCTCTTGCCTACGCTCGTTGCCTCTTCATGTGCCCTGCCTCTACTGGCTTCGTTCTGCTGCTCTCCTCTACGCTGTGGAGGTGTATGACTACCCTTCCCCCTGTTCCCGATTCGTCTCGGAGGTAAGGTAGCGGTAGTTTCCCACAGCCGGCCCTCGGGCCGAGAGCCGGCTACCGTTGGGCTTTCCTTTCGGCTTTGCTACTACGTGGGCGCCAGTTGTTGAGCTTACGCTTCGGCGCCTTGCACGACCTTTTTTACGAACCTCCTCGAGGGACGTCGCCTTCTCTCCTTTGGTATTTCACTGTTACGAGAAGACGTTGCCTTGTAGACTAGGGTTTCTGTTCTCGTAGGGCCTTCGGGCACCCACACGCCGTTCGTCTACCTTAAAGGCCCTTTAGCTCTGGGAGACTGTAGCCACTATTTACGCGCCGGTGGTCACGGCGCTTGGAGTACCTTGGTGTGGGGCTAGGCTCCCTTGTCCGCCTTTGCGACCTTGTGCTCTTTGTCTGTTGCAGGAACCAAATGCTTACCTGCGCTCAAGGCGGCGACTTCAAGTGGCCGACAGACGACCATGCGGTCTGCCTCCCCTGCTCGGGCTGCGCCTCGACCATCTCTGCGATGTCTGTGCGACCTGGCCGGAGTTCCGTTGGTCTGACCTCTGGAGTTTTTTACCGGCGAGAGCGACCTCCGTCTGCTATCTCTCGTCCCACTCCTGTTGACGTCGCCCCTGTGGTAACGACCGCTCTTCCTCGCCTCGGCCTCTCTGAACGGATTGATCGTCGGGACTCTGCGTTGTTCGCTGACCAGAGGACTGCCACTGCTGCCACGCCCGCTGACCCTTCCGGAGGGTCTGTTTGCCGGCAAAGCGCCCGCCTCACTGAGCCCGGCCTGCAGCAGTTCGCCACGAGCCGTCCCACGTTGACTGGCCTTGCTCCTCTCTCTCTCCACGATAAGCCCGCTGATCCTTCCGGAGGATCTGTACACCGGCATAGAGCCCTTCTCACTGAGTCCGGCCAGGAGAGACGTCAGCCTCAACCTACGCGACACAGTCGCGCCCCCGACCTTTCCCATTCCACCGTCAGTGCTAGACACTCGCGCTCGCCCGCGAGCGCCGCCGGAAGGATCGTTCCCCCCGCCGGGAGCGTCGCCGCTCCCCCCGCCACTCCTCGTCGCGCGCGCTCGGTCGCGCTCGCCTTCGCAGTTCGATGCGTTCGCCGCGTCTCCGCCGTCGTCGACCTTCTTCCCGTGATCGGCACTCCTCTTCGGTTGTCCGCCGTACTTCACCCAGAAGAAGCCACGCACCGGACAGGACCCCTCCTCGCTCCTTCCCGCGGTCGCCTCGGCGATCCCCGCCTCCGTCGTCGCTGCCGGCTCGTGCCCGGGCTTCCCGTGAGGTTCGAGATGCGCCCCCGCCCAAGCTTCGACCTTCCTTGGTGCCTCACCCGCCTTCTCGCCACCCCCTGGACGAAGAAGCCCTCAGCGTGCTGCCCGAAGACTCCGTCTCAGCCCTGTTGGAGGAGGATGCTCGCTCCCTTTCGCCCTCCGACGTCGGTGATGATGTCCCCTCGTCCCTTCCGTCGTCGTCCCGGGCGGAGACCCTCCTAGCCTTGGATGAAACCGCCAGGATCATCGCGGCCACTCTGCCAGCGGACTCCTACCCAGCCTCTCCCCCCCTGAAGAGGAAGGTCTCGGCCTTTGTGGATGCCGAGCGTCAGGTGAAGAGGTTCAAGTCGCTTCCCCAGCCGCCTGGATTTAAGGAGCTGCGAGATGTCTTCTCAGCGCTCCTGCAACTTCCCGCGTCTCGAGAGCCGGTGTTCTTCTCCGATCGTCGCTGGCCGGCTGGCCTGGACATCGCCTTCCGGCGGGATTGGTATGCCGGTCATTCCCAGGCTTTCTCCATCCCTCTTCCTGCGATCGACCCCCCGGCCGTGTCGCAAGCTGGCGGCTCCGCCCTCCTTCGCCGTTCCTTCCCTCGTGGCCTGGATTGACTGCGTCTCTGGTGCGGAACACCTTAGCCTGCGCTGGGTTCCTGGAGCTGCTCACTCAAGCCCTGGTTCGTCGTGTGGAAGACGCTTGGCAGCCTTCTATCACGCCTCTCCTTGGGGATTTACTCGTCTCAGCGGAAGTCGCCAACCGAGCCGCCTACCACTCATCCGTTAAGGTGGCACATGGCGTGCAAAATCGTCATTTTTTTCTTCAAAACATTGTTCGAAAACTGTTTGACCTATTATTCTGAAATTTGGCACATAAAACAAAGACAGCATAATGAATGTTCACACCAAGTTTAATCATCCTAGCTCATAGAATTCATAAGTTATGACATAATCACTAAAAAAAATGGGTAGCGATTTTGCCCCCTACACCATTACATAATGAGCAGCCTGTTCACCATCTAAAATGGTTTGAAATGAAGGAAAAGGATTATACTACACAATAAAGCATGATAACTGTCCTTGTGATGCATGGAAATGTCTCTGGTCATGTGTCATATTGTTGCCAAGAAAAAAAATTCATAGCATGACTTGATCAACCTAATGGATCACAGAAACCACTAAAGGTACAATTTTCTAACTAGTCTTATTGTGTTCAGCAACTATTTTTACATCTGTGTGCAAAATTTCAGCTTGATATCTTTATCCAAAGCAACATTTTTTCAGGGGGCAAAATCATCGCTGTTGCAAAAAAAGCATGTTTTCAGAAAATTTACTTCAAAGTTGGAGACAGGTAAACAGTTTGTCTATAAGTCAAATTGTTCATTGTAAACACTTGGAATGGTTCCTGTGGAAACTAAGAGAGTCTGTACTGACACTGGAACAGTCTCTAAGCACACAGAGAGTTTAGAAGGCTCCAGGATTATACTGCACTCCCTCCCGTCCCCTGCGACGAACGCGTTCTTGGCGGTGAAGGTGAACATCGTCAATCTTCTTGCCACGAGCTCCTGCATGGAGAGTCTTCTGGTAGTGCTGCCAGGTCTTCAGGTGGATTGGGGGAGGCATGTTCAGCATTCTCCAAAAACAGGAAAGCTGGGTGAAGCCAATGGCGTTCATAGCAGCAGCAGTCACCAGGCGCCGGTTTATTTCGTAGCCAGTGTACACGGTGCCCGTCTTCTGTGATGTCATCACTTCACTGATGATGGTGCCACAACCCGTGCATTGCACTTTCAGCTGGCAAGAGGTCCCCATCCTTGCAGATTTGTCTTCAAAAAGGCAATACTGAAAAATAAACAGAGAAAAATCCTTTAGTACGATATACATGAAAAGTCATGGTACTCTTACCCAATGTCACCAAGTCACAAACACAAACAAGTAAGCAGTAATGAGGAAACTTCACTTACCGATTGCTCACAAGTATCACACTGTACAGGAGAGAAGAGCTGGTTTAACTTTCCGGGTTGATGATAATATTTATTGCCTCAATGGGTGCAGCTTCACCGGTCTCTTTTTCACGATCGTCTTGAAAAAAATTCCGAAGTTTCTTGACGGAAGCAACTTCTGCCGATGTCAAAGCCGTCACAGTCGCATCGATAGCCGCACTCTCTGCAGCTGCATTCGGTGACTGCTGCTTTTTCTGTTTGCTCCTCTTTCTCTTCTTGCCGTACTGGTGCTTGGTAGCCCATTTGGTCCCCTTTTTTGGGTCATTTCTGTCGCACTACATTGAGTTTATGACAAGACTGTCGCACACGGCTTGATAACGACGCCATTTTGAGTTATTACAAACACGCGTGTTGCCGAGGACGGAAACTGCCGAAGTGCTCTTCGGCCGTGATCACGCGCTGCGCCGTGCGCCGCCGGCCAATCAGAAACTTCCATTCAAACGGATGACGGAAGCGCTTATGTTCCGAGGGTTTCGATTGGTTGTAAGCTGCTCTGATAGGCCTCGGGTTTTCTCTTCGTGTGTCTCCGTATCGCATTCTTTGTTTCCGAAACAGACCTCAAAAGTAGGCCAAGACCGTGACCTTTCCACTCGTACCAAACACATGGGGGTTCTTTCAAAGGGACATGCCGTAACCAGGCACTCAAAATTGAGTTTTTGACGGCCACGTTAGTTTTTCTTTTCACTTCCAGCGATAGATACATCACTAAAACATCCAAAATAGGGGTATAAATCAATAAAATGGACAAAACCAATCACACACATGCATAATACAGACATCGTAGGACCCATTTCTGGGTCAAACTGGAAACACATTTTTGAACGATTTTTGACGAAAATTACATGCCGTGTGCCACCTTAATGCTATGGCTGCCTCCGCCAACTGTGACCTGATGCGTCGAGACGCACTTCTGCTTGCCTGCCGAGGGATACCACCTGACCTGCGTGCGCAGCTTCGTCGTGCTCCGCTGGGTGGCCCCCTGCTTTTCGGCGACACCTGGTCATCCGTTCGAGCCTCCAACCCCGACCGCTGGCCTGTGAGTGCTCCTCCTCCCCGCCGCTTTCCGTCCTCCCGACAGGC
Organism: Semisulcospira habei; assembly: GCA_036245525.1. Classification (NCBI taxonomy): domain Eukaryota; kingdom Metazoa; phylum Mollusca; class Gastropoda; family Semisulcospiridae; genus Semisulcospira; species Semisulcospira habei. The sequence goes on from BTPG01000002.1 coordinate 160,292,482, forward strand.
TAGGGGTCGCGCCTCGCGGTCGGTTAGACCCGCTGCTGCGTCAGCCCTGCTTTGGCCCTGAGCAGGCCCCCGCCTTGGCCGTCCTAGACCCTCCAGGGCCTGTGTCCCTGCCTGGCCCCGTCCCGCCCGGCGTCCGGGTCGCGGGCGGGCTACCTGACTGCCCCCCAGCCTTGGCCCCACCGACCACTTCGGGGTCTCCGGTCGGTGGGAGGCTAGCCTTTTTCAGCGAAAATTGGCTCACACTCTTTCCCGACGACCCCTGGATTTGCAACACCGTCTCGGCCGACCTCCGGATCGCCTTTCGCAGCCCGCCTCCTTTGCGTCGCTCCCCCCTTTGGACCGAGATCCCCAGCGACCCGTTGAAGGCCTCCGCTCTTCGGGGAGAGGTCTCCTCCCTCCTGAGGAAAGCCGCCATGGAGGTGGTATGCGTCCCCTACTCCCCAGCCTTCTACAGCCGCTTGTTCGTCGTTCCGAAGCCTGGAGGGAGAGGGCGACCGGTATCGATCTCTCGGCCCTGAACAGGTACATTACAGCCCCCTCCTTCCGGATGGAGACTGCACGAGCCCTGTAAGCCGCGGTCCAGCCTCTGGACTTCGCAGTCAGCCTGGGCCTTTCAGATGCGTACCTGCATGTCCCGATGCACCAGGCCTCCAGGAGGTTCCTCCGCTTTGCGATCGACGGCGTGGTATACCAGTTTCGCGCGCTCCCGTTCGGTCTCAACCTCAGCCCCTGGGTGTTCACCCGGCTGATGGACGCCGTAGTCGCCAAGGCCCGACAGTCCTCCTCCAGTCCGACGTCGAATTACCTAGACGACCTCCTCCGACGCAACCAGTCAGAGACCTCGCTAGCGTCGGACAGGGATGCGCTGCTACTGCTTCTGGCACACTTGGGCTTCCTAGTGAACGACGGCAAGTCGGATCTCTCGCTGTCCCGCCGCTTCGTGCACCTGGGCATGGAATTTGCGACCGACCTCAACATGGTGCGCCTCCCAGCCCCCCGGATCCAGAAGATTGCGGACCTAGCCGGTCAGTTAGCACGACAGGACGTGGCCCCCGCCAGAGTCTGGCTCCAGCTTGGGCCTGCTGAACGCCGCAGCGGACCTTATCCCCCTAGGTCGTCTCTACTCCCGGCCGATCCAGCTGCATCTCCTACTCCATTGGCGCCCGTCGTCAGGCGACTTAACGACGTTGGTTCCGGTGCCCCAGATGCTGATGCCTCATCTTCGTCAGTGGACCGACCACTCGTGGCTAGCGTCGGGAGTTCCCCTGGCCGCCCCTCCACCCCAGACCTCGCTTTGTGTCGACGCCAGCCTCACGGGGTGGGGCGCCCTTTTCCTTCCTCGGTTCCTCTCGACTTCGGGGCCCTGGCCCGCGGACTTAGCGCACACTCACATCAATTGGCTGGAGATGCAGGCTGTGTGGCAAGCCCTGCAGTTCTGGGAGGATCTCCTCAGACACCAGGAGCTACTCGTCCTCTCGGACAACACGACTATGGTGGCTTACATCCAGAAACAAGGTGGCACACGCTCCCGACCTTTGTAGGACCCTCTACCGGATGTTGCGTTGGTGCGAGGACCGGGGTATTACCATTCGAGCCCGACACATCCCCGGACACCGGATTGTCTTAGCCGACTCGCTGTCTCGCCGCGGCCAGCTCCTGCACACGGAATGGACCCTTCGGCAGGACATCTTTCGGATGATCTGTTCCCGGTGGGAGACTCCCCAGGTCGACTTGTTCGCCACGAGGTGGAACCATCAGCTGCCGCTCTTCGTCTCCCCGATTCCCGATCCACTTGCCTGGGCGGTCGATGCACTCTCCATTCCCTGGGACGGCCTGGTGGCTTACGCCTTCCCCCCGACGGTTCTCGTACCCAAAGTCCTTCTCAAGCTTCGGGGATGCTCGGCGGTCCTGCTGTTAGTTGCGCCGTTCGCCTGGAACCGCTCCTGGACCACCGACCTTCTCAGCCTCGCCACGGACCCGCCCCTGCTGCTTCCCGCCCCACGCACCATGCTCAAGCAACTGCGTCAGCCGCTGTTCCACCCCTGCCCGGAGCGGCTCCTCCTTCACACCTGGAGGTTGTGCGGCAAGCCCTCGGAGCTAGAGGCTACTCGGGTGCAGCAGTGGAGGCGATCGCTTCGGCCCGCAGACCTTCCACCATCCGAGGCTACGAGGGAAAGTGGCGAGTCCTGTGTTCCTGGTGCTCTGAGCACGGCCTGTCACCCACGGAACTGACTAATCCTCAGCGGGCGGTCTTCTTCCTCTGGCTCTTTCGAGACTTAGGCCTGGCCCCCATCACCGTGAGGGGTTACCTGTCCATGATCGCTGACACTTATCGACACCTTGGACACCCAGACCCGGGCGCCTGCAAAGACTTAGCCGACCTTATGGGTCACTTCGGCATCCAGCGCCCAACACACCGCTCACTCCTTCCCCGCTGGGACCTGCCCTGGGTGCTAACGTGGTTAAATTCTGACAGATTTGAACCCTTACCTTGGCCCGTTTCGCAGATGTGACACGAAGACGTGCTTCCTGCTGGCCCTTGCTACCGCCTCTCGGGTGAGTGAGCTACACGCACTCTCGGCGCGGCCTACCTGCCTACAGTTCCGAGCGGATGGGGCTGTTCAACTCCTCACTGACCCTGCCTTCCTGGCCAAGAACAGGTCTCCTCTGACGGCACCTCAGGTTATCACCTTACGGCTGCTAAGAACCAACCCTCTGTCTCAGGAGACCAGGCAACAGGATCCCGTGCGCGCCCTTAGAGTTTATCTGCGACGATCTAAAGCCTTCCGCAGAGGGCGTTCGCGCCTCTTCCTACCTCTGAGACCCAGCAGGAATGACATAACAGCCCAGACGATCTCGTCCTGGCTCCGCTGGGTTATACGCTCCGCGTATCAAGATATCTCCCCGCAGGGAGCGAAGAGGCTGCACATTCGTTCGCGCACATGAGGTACGAGCCATGGCCACGAGCCTCGCATTTGCTCGAAACTGCGCTGTCAAGGACATCGTGGCAGCCGTGGGCTGGCAGACTGAATCTGTATTCGCCCGCTTCTACCTCAGGGACCTGGCAGGCCAAAGAGAGAATCTCGCACTAGTGAGGGACATCGCCGCGGCGCAACACTCCCTCCCGGCGCCACCGGCGCCTATCTATGCACTTCGCTAAAATTGTCGGGAGGTTGCGACTGGGAGGACGGCGCTGTTTACCATTAAGAGTTGCGCGGCACCCTCCTCCTCATCGCAATTCTTCCATAAAGTCATGTCATCGGTAATGTTTTTGAGGAAACAAATTCATTTTTCTCTAAAAGGTATTTTTTCGAAAAATACTTACCGATGACATGACTCGGAGGACCCTCCCTCCTGCCCCGCTTGCCGCTTTCGAGCGAAGTATCACAAAAAACTGGCCGGTCTCGTGACCGGAGCCGGTAAGGCGGGAAACGGGAGACAACTCTCGGCCCCTCTAGGGGGGTTCCCCGAGTGCCTCCCGGGTTGTGTGGGCACACAACGGGTAAGTAGGCTAAAATTGAGCTAGAAGTAGACATTTCCATAAAGTCATGTCATCGGTAAGTATTTTTCGAAAAAATACCTTTTAGAGAAAAATGAATTTCAAGGAAAGCCCTTTCAGGTGGCTGTTATATCATACTGAGACTAACAGCTTCAAATGTGTACACTGCCATGCTACATTATAGTACTTAAGTGTAACTTACAGTTAAGGATATAGACCAATGGCTTTAGTTCAAGGGTGGTGCCAGAAAAGCTTGGTGCCTAGAGGTGCCAAAATATTCTGGCACTACCCTTGGACTCTTTTAGTCAGACTTATTTCACACACTGGTGTATATTCCAAATGATAAGGGTTATCTAACAGCTGAGCCATTTGTAAGGGTATCCGCATCGTTTATGCCTTTATATTTACCAGGCATGGGAATTGTCCGTGAATTCCGCGAAAAAGAAGAGATCGTCCGTGAAAATAAAAAGGTGTTTCTGCGAAAAAAACATGGGTAGCAAAACCAGCAGAGCACCGGTTGAACATGGCGGTCAGTATATGACGCGGCAGGCTGTGTCCGCGACCCGCACTGGTGGTCGAGCCATGCGCCGCGCTGTGCAGTAAACCTAGATGGGCAGACGTGCATTGTATTTGCCTATTTTTCATTTCGGTCCCTGAAATGAAGGCGGCGTGGATTTTACGGCTGCAGGAAGAAAGGTCTAGTTTCAGATGATTTTTGTTTAAGCAATTCCCATGCCTGATTTACGCTGAGCGTAAGGGTGCAAATACGTGTGTAATTTTGTGTGTGAGTGTTATTGTGTGTGTGATTTTAATGAGGTAATAATTACGACAATATTCTCCTGCTTTTCACATTACCAGCCATTGTTGCCAGTGATCTCCATTTGTTATCTCAAAAACATTACCGATGACATTACTTAGGAAGATATGCCTAGCTTACCAATTTCAGCCTAAGAACCTGTTGTGTGTTCCTACAAAACCAGGGAGGCAACTCTAGGGGGCCGTAGCCAGGGACCCTGAGTAGCCTCCCATCCCAGCCCATCTGGTCACGTGCCACGTGGTGTCACGCCAGTCTATTTGCTTAGCTTACCGTGAACGGTGGTCTACTAACTTCTAGTTCTAGCCTACAGGACCTTTGGCTGTGTACGGTGTGACCGGTCGTTCTTGGATTATGGGTGTTCCCTTTGGATTACTTGTGTTCCTTTGGATTACTTGTGGTTCCCCTTCGTTGCCTTGGATTTTCGTGGTTGCGGGTGTGGTTCCCTGGGATTACTGTGTGCCTTCTGGGACTTAACCTTCCTGCCCGGTGCGTTCTGAGGGCCGCCGTGAGATGGCCTTAGTCGCCTCTCGGCGTTAAACACCAATAATCAAGCATTCTGAGGGCCGTGTGGCTGGTCCCCACCCCCCAACCCCCCTGTCCCTGCAGCCATGACAAGGTAAGGCCTCAGTTCATGCCCTCGACCGACGCTTGTGGCCGGGCGGCGGCTTCGACCGTGGGTGTGCTTTTCGTATTGCTCATATGACAACCGCGTCGAACGCTCAAACTCATTTGGCGGGGCCGCGGGGAGCCCCACCTGGTCGCCTTTTACGTCTGATATGTGTTGCAGCTGCCAAGTTCACACCTGCCTGCAATGCGGCGACTTCCAGTGGCTGAGCAATACTCTCGTGGCCTGCCTCCCCTGTTCCGGCTGCGCCTCTGACCACTCTTGCGATATTTGCACCGCCTGGCCAGAGGAACTTTGGTCGCAGCTCTGGAGTTTTTACCGACGCGAGTGCCCTACGCCGGCCCGTGACCGCTCACCTGCCATGGCACCCCCCTCCTTGCCAGGAGAAGAGACCAGACGCGCCCGCTCGGACCTTGGGGAGAGGACGACACATGGGGCCCGTACTTACACCTCAGGTCCCACGACTTCGTCTAGTCTACCACTGGTCCCACTGTGCCCCCTCGGACCTGGCCCGCCCGCTCCTCAGAGGAGACCGGCCAGCAGCGCGCCTACCTCATTGAGGCCAGCCCGCAAGTACCCTGCATTGTGGTGACTGACACCCTGGGCCCTGATGTATCACACAAGGACAAGCCCGCTCACTCCCCCAGGGAGTCTAGCCGGCAGAGCACCCGCCTCATTGAGGCTGGCCCACAGCGACTTCCGTCACCCCATCCCACGACTGCTGGCAGACCTGGTGAGCCGCAGGACGCCAGGAGCTCCTTGCACGCCCGCTCTTCGGCCATTACTAATAGGAAGGACCGTGATGCGCAGCGTGATGGCGGACGCAGCCCCCCGCCCTCCTCGTCCTCCTCTCGTGCGGCGACCTCATGCCTCGAAGCCGTGCCCACCCTCACGCTCGTCTCGGCATGCCTCTCCTCGCTGGCACCGATGTCCGTCACCTTCCACCTCTGGGAGGAGATCGCCCATTCGGGCCCGACAACCGTGCCCACTTTATCGCAGTCGCTCCCCCCGAGACAGGCAGCCAGCATGCACCAGCAATGTATCGCCCCAGCGCTCCCCTCGGCGTGCCTCTCCCCCTGCCGTACCCCACCATCAGCGGAGGAGCTCCTGGGTGAGTCGTTCTCATCCTTCCCCCAGGCCCAGACGTCGTGATGATGCTAGCGAGGCCCCCGGCGCCCACGCATCCTCCCCAAACGGTTCCTGGCCCCCCCGCCGATCGAATTGCCCCCTGATGATGATGAGGCCCTGAGCTTGCTGCCAGAAGACTCCATATCGGCTCTCCTTGGCGCGGACAATCGTTCTCCCTCTCCCCGCTCATGTCCCCAGGACATCCCCTCGTCGCCCGTAGCCCTCATGGCTACGAGGGCAGAGACTCTCCGGTCCTTGGATGAAGCGGCTCACCTGAGTGTGTCCTGTCTTCCCTCGGAGGCCTGCCCGAAGTCCCCCCCCCCCCCTCCGCTCAAGAAGGTCGGGCTTTCGGGACCTCACGGATGCCTTCTCCTCACAGCTGCAGTAGGGTACCTCCCGCGAGACCGACTTCTTCTCCGACCATAGCTGGCCTCGACATCGCCTTCCGCCAGGCCTGGTATGCAGGGCATTCCCAGGCTTTCTCCTGTCCCCTACCCACAGTGGATCTGCCGGCGCAAGTGCAGGCAGGCGGCCCTGGGCCGTCGCAGCGTAACATTCCCCGTGGCTTGGACAAGACTGTGTCCCTTATCCTCAACGCCTTGGCATGCTTGGGTGTCTTGGAGCTCGTGACAAGTGTTCGTCCGTCACGTCGAGGAAGCCTGGCACCCTTCCATCTCGCCTCTGTTCGGGGACCTCCTCGCCCTTGCGGTGGCGGCTAACCGGGCAGCGTATCACTCCTCCGTCAACACCATGGCCGCCGTCTCGTGACGCCTTCTCCGCTCTCCTGCAGCAGGGTTCAGGCTCCGACGCGGCCTTCTTCTTCTCTGACGCTCGCTGGCCGGCGACTTGGACATCGCCTTTCAGCACAGCAGATATGCCGGACACTCCCAGTCCTTTGCTACTGCCCTCCCCGTAGTGGATCCTGCCACTCAGCAGCAAGCTGGTGGACTTCGTGCCTCCCGCCGTTGCATCCCTCCCGGCCTGGAGCGGACAGCGATCCTCATTCGCAACGCCCTCGCCTGTGCTGGATTTCTCGACTTGGCCACGCAAGCGGTCATCAACCTTCTGGAGCAGAACTGGCACTTCTCCATCTCGCCGCTGTTAGCGGACCTCCTCGCACTGGCTGTGGCCGCCAACCAAGCTGCGTACCATGCTTCTGTCAACACTATGGCCGCTGCCGCGAACTGCGACCTGCTCCGCCGGGATGCTGTGCTCGCTGTCTGCCCCGACCTCCCACAGGACCTACGGAGACAGCTGCGACAGGCTCCACTCGGCGATCCCCTCCTCTTCGGTCCTACCTTGCAGTCGGTAAAGGACGCGAATAAGGAACTGTGGCCTGCCCGCGCCACCTCCTCCCGCTTTCAAGCCGCCCGCAAGGCCCTGGGTCGCGCCCTGCGGACCGCCAGACCCGCCCAGCATCCGCCCTCCTGGCGTCATCGCCTTCCGCGCGTCCCCGCCGCCCGCCCACCCCATGACCCCGCCTCCGACCCCCGCCTGGCCCAAGCCCGCCTGTCGCCCGGCGCGGGGCCGGGCCCAGTGACTCCCGCCCTCCTGCGCCCCCGCCAACCGCTCCCGGGTCTCCAGTCAGCGGGAGGCTTGCCATCTGCAGCGACGTGTGGCGGTCGCTGTTCCCAGACGACCCGTGGATCCAGTCCACCGTCTCCGAGGGCCTACTGCTCTCCTTTCGGACCCCGCCGCCCCTACGGTGCAGCCCCGTTTGGACGTCTGCCCTTCCGGATCGCCTCAAGTCTGCTGCGCTTCGAGAGGAGATCTCCGCCCTGCTGCGGAAGAACGCGACGGAGGTGGTGTCGTGCCACGACTCACCCGCCTTCTACAGTCGCCTCTTTCTCATCCCCAAGCGCGGCAACAGGTGGTGTCCGATCATCGACCTTTCAGCGTTGAATGAGTTCATCGCAGCGCCGTCCTTCCGCATGGAGACCGCCAGAGCCCTTCGCGCCGCGGTGCAACCCATGGACTTCGCTGTCAGCCTGGATCTAGCAGACGCTTACCTACACGTTCCCGTGCATCCGGCTTCCAGACGCTATCTGCGCTTCGCATTCGACAGCGTCATTTACCAGTTCCACGCCCTCCCCTTTGGCCTCAACCTCAGCCCCTGGGTGTTCACCCGTCTCATGGACGGCGTCATCGCCAAGGCCAGGCGGACTTCGTCGAGTCCCTCCTCGAACTACCTCGACGATCTGCTTCTGCGCAACCAGTCAGCACCCGCCCTGGAGAAGGACCGAGACTCCTTGCTGGCCCTCCTCCACAGCCTCGGCTTCATAGTCAACTTAGGCAAGTCGGATCTCGCCCTGTCCCGCCGCTTCGTCCACCTTACGGACCTCAATTTGGTGTGACTCCCGGAACCACGGATCCAGAAGTTGGCGAACCTGGCTCGTCTAGTTTCTCAGAAGGAGGCGGTCCCCACCAGAGTCTGGTTACAGCTCTTAGGCCTGATGAGCGCAGCTGCGGATCTCCTTCCTCTTGGCCGGCTCTACTCACGCCCGCTCCAACTTCATCTACTTTTTCACTGGCGTCCCTCGACTGGCGACATCGAGGCTCCCGTTCCGGTACTTCCCTTGCTCGTTCCACACCTCCTCCGCTGGGCAGATCCTGTCTGGCTAGCGACTGGAGTTCCACTCTTTACGCCGCCCCCCCCCCAGTTGTCCCTTTGCGTCGACGCCAACTGCTCCGGCTGGGCGCACACCTGCTGCCGACGCTCGCCACGGCTTTCGGCAGCTGGCCACCAGACCTTGCGGTCAAGCATATCAACTGGTTGGAACTACAGGTGGTGTGGCAAGCTCTCCTCGCATGGGAACTGACTCTCGGACACCAGGAGCTACTCGTCCTTTCCGACAACTCCACTGTAGTGTCCTACATACAGAAGCAGGAAGGGACCCGCTCCCCTTCCCTCTGCATTCTTCTTTACCAACTCCTCCGTTGGTGCGAGGATTGCCGCATCTCTCTCTGAGTGAGACACATCCCTGGCCACCTGAATGTCCTCGCGGACTCCCTCTCCCGGCGCGGTCAGCTCCTCCATACCGAGTGGGCGCTTCACCCGGACATCTTTCGGAGGATCTGCGTCTCTTTGCGACGAGGTGGAACCGCCAGCTTCACCTCTTCGTCTCTCACGTCCCGGACCCCCTAGCCTGGGCGGTCGATGCGCTCTCCATTCCCTGGGACGGCCTCTGCGCTTACCCTCCCTCGGTCCTTGTCCCCAAGGTGCTTCTCAAGCTCAAGGGATGCAGCGTGATCCTGTTGCTAGTGGCGCTGTTCTGCTGGACCGAATCTTGGACGACCGACCTCCTGAACCTCGCCACGGGGCCTCCGCTGCAGCTTCCCACACCTCGCACGATGCTCAAGCAGCCACGCCAGGCGCTCTACCATCCGTGCTACACGCTTGGAGATTGTGTGGCAAGCCCTCTCCGCTAGAGGTTTCTCGAGTGAGGCAGTGGCAGCTATCGCTTCAGGCCGCAGTACCTCGACCCTGCGTGTCTACGAGGGAAAGTGGAGAGTACTTGGAGCCTGGTGTGACCTCCGTCGCCTCTCCCCTACCGATCTGACTTCCCCACAACTGGCCGAGTTCTTCCTCTGGCTCTTCGCCGAAGAACACTTGGCACCGATCACCATCAGGGGCTACCTTGCTATGATCGCCGACACTTACCGGCACCTGGGCCGAGCGGACCCCGGCAAGTGTAAAGATCTCGCTGACCTTATGGCCCACTTCGGCATACAGCGACCTGCCCTCCGCTCCCTGATCCACGCTGGGATTTACCCTGGGTACTCACCTGGTTGAACTCTAAGCGTTTCGAGCCGCTTCCCCTAGCAAGCCTGGCCGACGTTACGCGAAAGACCTGCTTTCTGCTCGCCTTAGCCACAGCCTCCAGAGTGAGTGAGCTGCATGCGCTCTCTGCGCGCCCCGCCTGTCTGCAGTTAAGGTCGGATGGTTCCGTGCAGCTACTAACGGACCCGGCCTTCTTGGCCAAGAACCAGTCCCCGTTGGCAGCCCCCCAGGTGATCACTGTACGACTGCTGAAGCCAATCGACCCCAACAAGGAAGTCAGACAACAGGACCTGGTGAGAGCCTTACGCGTGTACCTACGCCGAACCAAGCCGCTCCGCCGGGGATGCACCCGCCTCTTTCTCCCTCTGTCCCCAGGTAGAAAAGACATCTCAGCCCAGACGATCTCTTCTTGGCTAAGATGGGTGATACGCTCCACCTACCAGGACCTCTGCCCCGACGCTGCCAAGCGACTACACATCAGGGCCCACGAGGTCAGAGCCATGGCTGCTAGCGTTGCTTTCGACCGCAACTGTGCTGTCCGAGACATTGTGGCTGCCATAGGCTGGTGGACTGAGTCGACCTTCACCCGGTTCTACCTCCGTAACCTGGCTGGCAAGCGAGACAACCTGGCCCTGGTGGGGGACATCGCGGCGGCGCAACACTCCCTCCCGGCACCCTCGGTGCCGTAGGTAATCCTTTAGCTAAAATTACCAGGAGCTTGCACCAGGGACCTCGCGCTGGGACCATATGGCGTTGAGGCGCGTCCCCTGGGTGGTGGATAGGGGGTCCCTCGTGAGAGGGGTGCACCGAATGAAATAAGGTGCCGTGAACCAACATGGTCTAAGGGAAGGTGACCCCGACAGAAAACCCCTGGTCCTCCTAGTAAGGGGGTTGGGCGTGGGGGTAGCTTCTCCACCCTGCAAAAAAGGAAATAGCTACAAAAACGCCGACGAAAAGACTAACAGTAATTCCTTTCCTGGAGGAGGAAGGTTCTTCTACTAGAAGACTTATGAGGTCCTGTGGTGAAAGCCGGAAGTCTTCGGAAGCCACAGAACCGAGCCGCCTCTCTCTATCCAGGGACACAACCATGGGCACATGGAACGTCAAGACCATGTACCAGAGCGGCAAGGCCGCCCAGATAGCAGCGGAAATGCAAAAGTACGACCTTTCCCTGCTAGGTATCAGTGAAGCCAGATGGACGCAGTCTGGCCAGAAAAGGCTGTTAAGTGGGAAGATGATTCTGTATTCAGGTCATGAAGAGGAGAATGCCCCCCATACAGAAGGAGTAGCATTCATGCTGTCACCAGTGGCACAGAGAGCGCTGATGGGCTGGGAACCTCTTGGGCCAAGAATTATCACAGCAGCCTTTAGAACCAAGAAAAAGCTCAAGCTGAACGTCATCCAGTGTTATGCGCCCACCAATGACAGTGATGAGGAAGAGAAACAAGAGTTCTACGACCGACTCCAGAGTGCCGTGGACAAATGTGCGGAGCGAGACATCACCATCGTCATGGGCGATTTTAATGCCAAAATAGGGGAGGACAACACCGGATACGAAGAGGTGATGGGGAGACAGGGACTAGGCTCGGAGATGAGTGAGAACGGGGAGAGGTTTGTAGACTTTTGTGCTCTAAACCGATTTGTCATTGGAGGCAGCATCTTCCCACACAGAAAAATACACAAAGCAACTTGGGTCTCACCTGACCATACAACAGAGAACCAAATAGACCATATCTGCATTAGCAAGAAATTTAGAAGATCCCTTCAAGATGTTCGAGTGAGGAGGGGAGCAGATGTCGCCTCAGACCACCATCTGCTTACCTTAAGAATGAAGCTCAAGCTAAAGAAAAGCCGCACAGAGACAACAAGAAGACAGCGCTACAATGTAGGCCTCCTGCGAGAAACTGGAGTTAGAGAAGACTCAAACTGGTGCTGTCCAACCGGTTTCAAGCGCTACAGGAGCTAGTAAATGAAGAGGAGGTGGTCACCACAGAGCAGCAGTGGAAGGCAGTTAGAGAGGCGCTGAACTCAACCTGCAAAGACACTGTAGGGTTCAGGAAACACCACCACAAGGACTGGCTGTCGGCACAGACCTTGAAGAAGATAGAAACGAGGAAGCAGAAGAAAGCAGCGGTCAACAACAGTCGCACGAGAGCAGCCAAAGTAAGGGCACAGGGGGAATACTCGGAAGCCAACCGCGAGGTGAAGAGGAGTATCAGAGCAGACAAGAGGGCCTACACAGACAGCCTGGCAGCAGAGGCAGAAAAGGCAGCAGGCAGCGGCAACATGAAACAGCTCTACGACATTACCAGAAGATTGTCGGGTAAGTATGGCCATACAGAAAGACCAGTAAAAGACAAAGAAGGCAAGCCTATTGCAGACAGAGCAGACCAACTCAACAGATGGGCCGAGTATTTTGAAGAGTTACTGAACAGACCTAGCCCACCCGACCCCCCCCCCCCCCCCCCCCCCCCCCGACATCCAGCCGGCAGAGACCGACCTACCCATCAGCTGTGACAGACCCAGCCGGGAAGAGATCAGAAAAGCAGTGGCATTTTTGAAGAATGGCAAAGCAGCAGGGCCAGATGGCATCCCAGCGGAGTCTCTGAAAGCAGACCTAGAGACAACAGTGGAGATGCTGTACCCACTGTTTGGAAAGATCTGGGAAGAGGAGGTGATGCCAGCTGACTGGAAGGAGGGGTACCTAATCAAGCTTCCCAAGAAAGGCGACCTCAGCAAGTGTTCCAACTACAGAGGAATCACCTTGCTGTCAGTACCAGGAAAGGTCTTCAACAGGATCATCCTAGAGAGAATGAAGAGCTCCGTTGACCCCCAGCTGAGAGACCAGCAAGCAGGATTCAGGAAGAACCGATCATGTACAGACCAGATCGCCACTCTCCGCATCATCGTGGAACAGTCTCTGGAGTGGAGCTCCCCGCTGTACGTCAACTTTGTGGATTATGAGAAAGCATTTGACAGCATGGACCGAGAGACTCTGTGGAAACTCCTACGACACTACGGTGTACCCACAAAGCTCGTCCGCCTGATCAAGAGCAGCTATGATGGCATGACATGTCGTGTGATCCACGAAGGGCAGTTCACCAGAGAGCTCCAGGTCAGAACTGGTGTCAGGCAGGGGTGTCTGCTGTCTCCGTTCCTCTTCCTACTGACCATAGACTGGGTCATGAAGATGACCACAGAGCACAGACGAAGTGGAATACAGTGGACACTGTGGACACAGCTTGACGACCTCGATTTTGCAGACGACTTGGCATTACTGTCCCACACTCATCAACAAATGCAGGACAAGACCACGAGGCTTTCTGACATCTCGTCCCAAGTGGGCCTCACCATTCACAAACAGAAAACAAAGACGATGAGGCTGAACACAACCAGGGAAGAACCAATCTTGCTTGCTGGCACCCCGTTGGAGGAGGTGGAGTCCTTCACCTATCTCGGGAGCATCATAGACAAAAAAGGCGGCACTGATGCAGATGTCAGAGCACGAATCGGTAAAGCCAGAGCAGCCTTTCTCCAGTTAAAAAAAGTGTGGAGTTCCAGAGAGCTGTCACAACACACCAAAGTCCGGATTTTCAACTCCAATGTAAAAGCAGTTCTCCTATATGGAGCAGAGACTTGGAGATTGACAAAACCACAGTCAACAGAGTACAGACCTTCATGAACAGTTGCCTTAGAAGAATTTTGAAAATCCACTGGCCAGAGAAGATCAGCAACGTCAGACTCTGGGACAGAACAGAGCAGATAACAGCAGAGAATGAAATTGGGCGAAGAAGATGGGGATGGATCAGTCACAGCCTGAGAAAGCCAGCTTCCAGTATCACTAGGCAGGCATTGTCATGGAACCCCCAGGGAAAGAGGAAAAGAGGTAGGCCGAGAAACTCGTGGCGTCGAGACCTCCAAGCTGACATCAAGAGACTGGGAACCACCTGGAGTAGAATCGAAGAAGAAGCACAGGACAGGAGTTGCTGGAGGTCTCTCGTCGACGGCCTATACCTGGGTAGGGGTGACAGGCGTAAGTAAGTTGCACCAGGGAGGACGGGTCTTGCTAGCTCGGTCGGTTACTGGGTTACGCGGCACCCTCCTCCTTTTCGCTATTCTCCATTGTAGTAATGGCATCGGTAATGTTTTTGAGGCAACAAATGAATTTTTCTCTAAAATGTATTTTTTTTAAAAATACTTACCGATGCCATTACTCGGACGGCCCTCCCACCTACCCCGCTCGCCGCTAGCCAGCTAAACAAAAAGAACTGGCTTGGCTTGGCTGCTCTGGCAGTTACCTATATGGGGTGGGAAGGGAGGCTACCCGGGTACCAGGTCATGGCACCCCTGGTGGCCTCCCTTGGCCCTAAAGGTACACATCATAAGTTTTTGGGCTAAAATTATGCAAGCTATAGGTTGTTCCATTGTAGTAATGGCATCGGTAAGTATTTTTCGAAAAAATACATTTTAGAGAAAAATTCTTTTTTTTTAAAAAAATACTTACCAATGACATTACTAGAAGGACCCTCCCACCTGCCCCGCTTGCCGCCAGTAAGCTAAGCATTTCCGACTGGCGTGACACCATGTGGCACAGGGACGGGAGGCCACTCAGGGTCCCTGGTTATGGCCCCCTAGAGTTGCCTCCCTGGTTATGTAGGAACACAACAGGTTCTTAGGCTGAAATTGGTAAGCTAGGCATATCTTCCTAATACTAGTAATAGTAATGTCATCGGTAAATATTTTTCGAAAAAATACATTTTAGAGAAAAATTCATTTTCATCAGTTGCTTAAATGACTTGTGTTTGTACAGTGCACTCTGACTGTTGTTTTATGTATGTGAGTTAATAGCTATACACTTTGAGTAAAGTGGCAATGGCAGGCATAAAAAATGGCGCATGTGCTTACTGCTTCTTCCATTAAGAAAAAGTTTCATTTCTTTACCCTCCTTTCTAAAAGCACCATGAACATTTGATTTATGGACCCTTGTTGCATTACATAAAATGGGCATGGACTGGATCAGTTTCTATGATTTCTACATCGGTGTTGACGTTTGGTTTAAACATGTGTTGATCATTAAAATTGACATAACTCTTTGGCATTCGCAAACTATTCATTACATTATCAATACATTCCTTGACGTATCTGTTGGTTGCTTTATTTTTTTTTGCAGGAAGACTTGGTGAAAGCACTGCTGGAGAAGATCAAAACCAACAGTGGGAATGCCTTCCAGGTCTTTAGCTCACTACTGGAGAGTGACACCGTGAATACTTCACATTCAGAGGTCTGTTGTGCTCTGATAAAATTTTGCATCCAATTCCATTTAAATATATCTGTCATGTGGCAGTGTGCCCTACATACACTCTTCAGACCAAAGAGTACTGTTGGTGTTATTCCAGTTAAATACAAGTACTTTGAAAGAACCCATTACATCCTGCGAATGCTTTTAAAAAAATTGTTTTTTGTCCTATGAAGGCTAAATTACAGATTAGGAGACGGATCAACCATTTTAGTTCAAGGGTGGTGCCAGAATTGCTTGGTGCCTCAGGCGCCAAGCTATTCTGGCACCACTCTTGAACTATCATAGTCAAATTTGTTTCAAGCAATAGTGTCTCAGGATGAAAAGGGTTATAGAGTAAAGTACAAATCAGACATTTATCATATATCCAGTTTTCTGTGTGCATGTGTAGGCCGTCAGATATGAATGTGAACAACCCCCCCCCCCCCCCCCCCCCCCAACCCGCTGCGGATTGGAGACAACTTTTTTTCAGAAGCCTATCACCAATGAAGACAAAACAGTGTTTGCCAAAAATAAATACCGTGGCATGTACTATGGTCATATTTTCCTTCTTTGGGCCCTATATTTTGCTTTTGGGGGTAGGGTTGGTGTTAACGATGCAGTTCCCGTTAAAAAAAGCACACAGAACTAAATGACTGGTGTCTTTGGAGACATAATACATTTAGCTACCATTTACGGTGTATTTATGGTGACGTCATCACGGCGCTATCTTTTTTACCTTTCATTATCTACGAAATATCCTTCTTGCCATAGGTGTCCAATCTTTGACATACTATGATGAAAACATATATACCAATGTTATATCATCAATGAAAACGTAAATGATTCAATGTTTTTGACTGTTGACCTTGAAAGGTGTTATTTAAAGGATAGGTCACCTAAAGTTGTACTTTATGAAAAAAAAACATCTTTTAAAATGTGATTAAAAAATCTTACTGAAAGTGATAACATTTAAGGGATTGCTATGAATAGTTGAAAAATGATTAGACGTGACCTTAATAAAGGTCAAGGTCACAGTTTTCTAAGAGTTCCTAAGAATATTCAGTTTACAATAGAGCCCAAACATTTGCTCTGATTTTAGGAACATTTGCTCACAACACCTATAGGATCTCTCACTGCTGAATCATGTTCTGTTGAGTTGAGATTATCAGGAGCATCATAATATAGATACCCTTTATAATTAGGTCAAGGTCACAATATGTACAACTGTGCACCCCACCCGGGTCTGCCCTGGGGGACTTGGGTGGGGTTAGGTATTTTTTAGTTCCCAGGGTCACCCTGGTCAGCCCCACAGGGTGGGTTTTTCTCTCTATTCTGGGGCATGTGTTTCTGTCTACCCTTTGTCCATTCACCTGTATTTGCCTTTTTAAAACTCTCCCTACTGTCTGCACTGCCTGTAGCTCTTGATATTGGATGTGTGTTGCTAAATGGTCTTAGCTTTATTTAGGCCCCATGTGTTAGGTTTATTTAATGTATTTGACCGGCTGGCGACATACATTCAATGTTCTGTTTATTTTTTTTCACAAGCAGTGCAGGCACGTCCTGAGAAAGCCTTGTTGCTGTCGGGACGTTAAGCAATGTACAATCATTATTACAACTGTGCACTCAATCTGATAAGTTAACTGTTTCATTGTCCTGAAAATCTCTCTCTCTCTCTCTCTCTCTCTCTCTCTCTCTCTCTCTCTCTCTCTCTTCCTCTCTCTCTCTCACACACACACACACATACACACACACATACACATAAAGATAAAGAATCTAATATAGGTAGTAGAAAAGAAAAGGATCTCATTCATTGTTTATGTATGGTCCATTTTGATAAGTATGGAACTTCTGCAGAGCACGTAGCCCTGACAAGTAATATGCGAGTCAACAGATCAGTTTCTTAAGCCAACTATAAGACGGTAGTCATGTAGTTTCTTCCCCCTACCCCTCCCCCCCCCCCTCCCCCCTTCGCCCCTCCTCACACCACCTCGCGTCACACCGACCCCTTCGCAAGAAACACTTAAACTGGACATAACATTGAAACATTAAGCTATCTGGATTGTTCACACTACCATCAAGTCAGTGCATGGGCTGACAACACAAAACACTGTTCAAGCATGTTATGAGTGTTCGCAAGGAATGTACATATTAGTTTGAAACATGGCGCATGCAAATGGATTGAGGTTTATTGGTCATGTGAGTAATAACACTGAGAGAAAAGACATTTCGCAGACCACAGGCAATCCAAAGTTAATTTGCTTTTGTTGTTGTTGAATATTCTTTAAAACGCTATAACAAAGAGTCCCTTTATAGGGAGTTTTGGACACCTTCCTCAAAGGTCTGAATTGTTCCTCCGTTTCGAGGATTTCCTCGGTAATCTCGCCGATTCTTCCTCAAACCCCTGTTTACACCTTTTAATTTCCTCTTTTTTTTTCAAAGTCAATTCAGACCTTTGCTTCCTCCCCCGACACCCGCACCGTGTTTATTTTGAGAGCAGTGGGAGTCCCTACACACGTCCCCCCCCCCCCCCCCTTTTTTGTTTTCGGCCATTGGAAGCAAGGGGAGGCCTTTTGTGCCAGGTTGAAGGTCCCAAACAAAAGGTTGGACCCCCCTCCCCCCTTTGTTGTTTGATATTTTGTATTTCGGCGACTGGTGAAAGTTTTCGGCCTTTGTAAGCAAGGTCGGGAGGCCTTTTCTGCCAGGTTAGAGGTCCCAAACAAATAGTTGGAACCACCCATGAGGTAACTGTTCCGCCCCCGGTGTGTGTGTGTTTTCAAACGCCCAAATAGCGTACACAGGTGATTTGATGGGGAAAATGTTAACAATCTATGATACCATACACACTGAATATCAAACGCGCCATAGTTTAATGTGCTCCTGACATTAGACCATCACAAACATTGTCTCAAGCATATGGCTGTTTGGGCTTACTGGACAGTCAGCTTGGCCGTTGGCCCACCACTTGAGATATTTCAAAAAGGGCTAAATTCCTTTTAGCACAGTAATATTCTTTCATTCTATTCTGATTGGGCCAGCACAACTGTAGGCATACATAAATGTAGTCTCAGTCTTACACTAATTAGAAACATACTGTAAGCTCTGTGTGTGTGTGTGTTTATTGCCCCCATTTTAAAAATTTATTCCCAGCATAGTATTCACATTCTTAGCATAAACTGACTAATTTCCTTCAAAACCTGAAAAATTACAAAAACTTTAGCTGTAAAAATTCATATTCTGGAAATGTAATGAAAATCAATCCACTTTCAGCTCAAGGTACTATTATGACGTCACCAGATTTAACAAACTGTGTAAATATGAAGTGCACATAAAATTCTGGAAGTATTTTAGCACATAAAAAGTCTTTTGTGTGCGTGTAATTCCATTAATCACCGCACCTAAAAAATGGTGCCATATTCATAGGGTCCAAATATGGAATGCTGTGACATCATTATGTATAAAAAGAAGAATATAATAAAGTTTATTATTTTCTGAATGCCCGATAAACGACTAACACACCGATACCAAATAATTATTTTCTTGTAGTCATCATAGCTTTACTGTCTGTCCATCTAGTACCCCTACCCTCCAAAATTATGACCCCTTTGGGGGATGGGTTCTTGAACTGTTATGGCAAATTTATCATGATTTGTCAGGCTTGCAATGGGGTAATATTTAGAAAAAGACATAGTCTCATCCCCTTCAATGCCATTGGATGCAGACTGAGTTTCTGAAATCTTTGTTAATCCTTATCATTGGGAATACACCAGTGTGTGAAATAACTTTGACTAAAATAGTTCAAGGGTAGTGCCAGACTAGCTTGGCACCTAGTTTGACTAAAATAGTTCAAGGGTAGTGCCAGAATAGCTTGGCGCCCAAGCTATTCTGGCACCACCCTTGAACTAAAGCCATTGATCCTTATCTGTAAGTACTGTAATGTCGCTTGCATATGGCAGTCAGTGTACAAATTTGAAGCTTTTAGCCTCAGTGAATGCTCAAACAGCCCCAGCCATCACAGGAACATGGGTACAAGGTGGTTTCAGCAGGCATAGATCATTACGAGTCCTCACAACTTGCAGTTGGATTGTGATCACGTTGTCAATGCAGGGAATCAGGTAAGTGTGTTGAAAGCAGGCATTTGCTGATGTCTGTACCGCAAAATTATTAGTTTCTAATCTTTACAGCGCTGCATGTTATTCTTGTTTTACAGGGGATCAGTTTCCTTGGTGTGAAGAACCACGTCTTGCTGCAGTACATGATTGACCTGGTCATTCTCATGAAGCACAAGACAGGCGGGCAGTCCATCGATGGACACCCTGCTGTATTTCGCTTGGTAGAGAACAGAACTGTAAGTATGGCACTATAATTCTTTTGTTAATAACCCCTTCTCTGTCAGGAAAAATTGAACACCTTCCAACTGCAAGAGGCATAGATCCTCATGAGCCCCTGCATTAGCAGGGGCTCATGAGAATCTATACCTCTTGCTGAGATCACTTTGTATGCGCATGTTCCTTTGACTGCAGAGGATCTTGCATTTTGTATTTACAATGATTTCCTAAACATAATTTGTATTTACTGGCAGCGAAGGAGTTAAACATACCAATTTAGTGTTGATGGATTTTTTTTTAAAAAGTGCTGTCAGCAGGAGGTTGATTAACTCATTCGCACCCACCCGCATCCGGATGTGCGGCATAAGTATGATAAGTATGATAGCTGAAAGAACAGTGCTAGATAACAACTTGTTAGCATCACAGGCTGTGTATCTTACATGACTTGTAAATAAATATGCATGTATTGCAAAATGTGCAGCAGTTGATGAGATGGTGATGATTTTACAGTATCTGTTTTTTTAGTTCTGCCATTTAAACAAATTAAAGGATTACAAATGTAGAAGATGTATTGAGCAATTCATTTTGAGTACTCCATGGCATTTAAATAATTATTGTTATTTTCTGCAGGTACTTGAAAAGATGCGGCCGATAGACCAGAAGCTGAAATATCAAGTTGACAAACTGGTCAAAATTGCCAAAACTGGAGCTGCAGGTAATAAAGTAAATGTTGCAGCTAGGATGGTGTAGAGGGGACGAGGGGGGGGGGGGGGGGGGTTGTAAACAATGTTAAGCAACCCTACAGGTGTGATACTGCTTGGAAAACTGTTTGAGCTGTTTGTTGTTGTTTTTTTTTAATAAATTTAACAATAATTTGCATCATTTGTAGAAAGCTGATTTTTTAAAATGACATTTTTTTTTTTTTTATCAACTTAATTGTTCCATTAGAGAAAATTTGGGCTGCCTTCCCTGGGGATGACACGTGACCGCTGTGGCTCCCCACTCTCTTTTTATTTATTTTTTATTTTAATTTTTTTACATGTTCGTCTTTGACAGCCTAAGAAAATATTACTGTTAAATGGAAACTGTGATTGTTGACTAATGACCATTTTGATTTTACTTTCTTCTTAACAGATGAGAATGACCCACTGAGATTCAAGGCCAATATTGACAGTATTGCCAGCAGAGTTAGTATTTTAAGAATTTCAGTATTCCCAGTGCATGCTTGTACTTTTGTGAGGATTGTTATTTTTAAATGATGATTAATGTCTGTATTCAGAAGCATAGACTGCTGCTGCTCTTTTTTCTTCTAAATTTCTTTTGAACAGCTTCAGAGAGAAATGGTAGTTTGTGGGTTTATTTGTAAGACTGTTTTTGATGCATGTAAATGTGTCCTATGTGACATGCATCGTTTCGGAGTTGTTAGTTTAAAAAACCTCACCACCATTTACTTTGTACTGCCATCATTCTTTGAAGTCATGAGGTGACAGTCTTCAGTCCTAGAAACTGGAGACTGATTCAGCATTTTCGAAATGCCAGAAAGCTGAAAGTCAGATTTTTGGTTTAGACAGTACAGTCCTTCAGTCTGTTCTATCTTCAAGAGGCATAAATTTTCATGAGCCCCTGCTTCTGCAGGGGCTCATGAGAATTTATGTCTCTTGCTGGACATGGACCATGGGGCATCGTTAGTTTGTGGACTGTTTTCAGTTATTTAAATTTTTGTATGCTGTCACCCATGTTTGAAGTGCATTTCACTATTTTCCATTGTAGTTTGGTGGTGAAGATGAGGAGGAGGAAGAAGAGGATGATGGTGAAGAGAAGAAAGCCAAGGGAGTGTATAAAGCGCCAAAACTTGCCCCAGTGCCATACAGTAAGTCCTCTCTCTTTTGTCACCTACACTGGTAACCTCCTATTGCATGCAGCCACTGGAACTGTTTACAGTACCAGTGAGTGTATGTACAAATGGGTTAAGTTACAGAGTGATAGGACTCATGTCTTCGAACAAGAAACCTGATAGAAATTTTGATGCATGCCAGCTGCAATATTAGGTGCATCGGAATATCGCAAATTGGACATCATACAGTAATGTCTGTGGCTTCCAGGTAAATACGCAGTGAGCGAAAAAGTCCTCCAACCGTCTTCAGTCTTGAGTGGCTCATGCACAACTCTGTGCAGGACAACTAAGGCTGCTGTCGGCCATAGGAGTTTTTGCTTAGTGGGTGTTTCTTTTTCTGCTGTGTTTGATAAATGTGTTTTTCTGCGTTTCTGTAGCAGATGACGAGACACTAGAGGAGCGAACCAAGCAGAAGGTGGAGAAAATGAAGCGCCGTGCACTGAGCAGCACAATGATGGAGGAACTTAGACGTGACCACATGGAGGAACCAGAGGAAATCGTGGTACGTTAAGCCCTACGCTGCCAGTGATCACGAATTTTGCATCTGAAGCGCCTGCATGCTGGCTGAAATTCACATAGGAACACAGATGTAAATGGGACAAAAATAAGCAACATAACATATAACTGACAAGAGACATAAATCCTCATGAGCCCTCGCATTCGCGGGGGCTCATGAGGATTTAGGACTCTTGCAGATGGGTCGAGTTCACCTTGCTCCGGCGGTTAAGGAGTTATCATCTGAACCTTTAAGCACAAAATCTTTATAATAAGAATAAGAGTACTTTATTATCTCGAAAAGAGAAATTCGGTTGTGGTACATTTATAACAAATAGTACAAACAAGACATAAAAACATTATAGCATAATTATGAACATTTTCTCCCTGCACTTGCACAGCTACAAATTCCAAATGGATAAAGTAAACACTACAAAATCTTTACACATAACTCTTACACATCTCACACAAACATCTTTTATGGACTGAACTGAGCGGCACTTATACATTCACACCCACCTCTACATATGCATACATAATACGCGTGTTTCAACCTAGTCCTAACCCTCACTACTTATTATACAAACGTCTCAGTACATTATTACACATTATTACACAAGCTGCATAATTAAAGTCTACCATAATAAAATAATTAGTGGGTAAACACTCGGTAACAACAATGCCAGTATGTCCATGTTCACCACCAAATGAAACACAATATAATCACTTCTCTAAAATCAACAAGCTCCATTCCTACTGATTGCACAGGTAAAGGGGGATAGGGGGAGGAGTTAGGTTTGGGTATGCGTGGATGTACCTATCTTTGGCAGTTCTCCTCCGAAGACTAATTACCAGTTCATTAGGTAGATCCACCATGATAGTTCAAGGGAGATGCCAGAATAGCTTGGTCCCTGTTGATATCTGATGGAAGTGTGCCATGGCTAAGCGGATTAAAAGAATCCAAAGACAGGTCCCATCCAAATGCACAAAATGTTTGATTTGGTTGTTCAAAGAAATCACAACATTGTTAACTCTTAAACGTTTGGGAAAATTTTGGTGTTTTCTGAGTGCACAATGGGTACTTCGTCAGAATTTTGTTGTGTTTTTGTGTTGTAATCTAATACAGTCATATTATATATCAAATTAAACAGAAATAGATGTAGTTTCACAAAAATGCACTCAACACTTCATTTTTCAAAACAAAACACAGCAAGGTAAATTTAAACCTCATTTGTTTATTGTTTACGAGGTTCAAAATATTCACCACTGAAAAGTCTCAAAGAACAATTTTTTTTCATTTTCAGACTATTACACTTATTTTGCTATTTATAAAATTGTCTAACCAATTCTACACAAAACAAGCCCAAATTGAACACATTTTGATCATTTGTGTGTGTTTGGCATTCAATTTAGTGACGCGACCAAATATTTACAAAGCCTGCAATAGCTGAATGTACAATACAGACTTCTTGAAACAGAGATTCACATTATTGTAAGTGCAATTATTTCCTCAAAAACATTACCGATGACATGACTGATAGGAAGTGTCTACTTACTCTCACAATTTTAGCCTAGGAACCCGTTGTGCCCCTGCACCAACCGGGAGGCACTCGGGGAACCCCCAGAGGGGCCGAGAGTGATCTCCCGTGACTGCCCATCCGGTTCCGAGTCATGTGATGATTACTCAGTTTAGTCTACTTAGCTCGTCTAGTGCAGACGTGTTTTTGCTAGCCTCTGGTCTCGTTTACTTCGACCGGTTGGAACCCGTCTTTGTCTTGTGTTGGGACCTGCTTCGCTTGCGGGCTCTGGCCGTGTGCTGCGTCTTTCGGCTGCTTCTTCTTCTGCCTCTGCTGCCTTCTCGCCTCTTCGGTTGGCCTCTTCCCGCCTTTGGCGCTGTTGTGGTATGGAGGTGTCGTCCCCCGTCCCAGCCCCACCCGGGTCTGCCCTGGGGGACTTGGGTGGGGTTAGGTATTTGTTTCCTCAAAAACATTACCGATGACATGACTTTATGGAAATGTCTACTTCTAGCTCAATTTTAGCCTACTTACCCGTTGTGTGCCCACACAACCCGGGAGGCACTCGGGGAACCCCCCTAGAGGGGCCGAGAGTTGTCTCCCGTTTCCCGCCTTACCGGCTCCGGTCACGAGACCGGCCAGTTTTGCTACTTCGCTCGTACAGAGAAGACGTGTCTGGCCTTGCGCTCGCGCCGCTTCGACCGGTCCTTCTCTTGCCTACGCTCGTTGCCTCTTCATGTGCCCTGCCTCTGCTGGCGTCGTTCTGCTGCTCTCCTCTACGCTGTGGAGGTGTATGACTACCCTTCCCCCTGTTCCCGATTCGTCTCGGAGGTAAGGTAGCGGTAGTTTCCCACAGCCGGCCCTCGGGCCGAGAGCCGGCTACCGTTGGGCTTTCCTTTCGGCTTTGCTACTACGTGGGCGCCATTTGTTGAGCTTACGCTTCGGCGCCTTGCACGACCTTTTTTACGAGTCTCCTCGAGGGACGTCGCCTTCTCTCCTTTGGTATTTCACTGTTACGAGAAGACGTTGCCTTGTAGACTAGGGTTTCTGTTCTCGTAGGGCCTTCGGGCACCCACACGCCGTTCGTCTACCTTAAAGGCCCTTTAGCTCTGGGAGACTGTAGCCACTATTTACGCGCCGGTGGTCACGGCGCTTGGAGTACCTTGGTGTGGGGCTAGGCTCCCTTGTCCGCCTTTGCGACCTTGTGCTCTTGTCTGTTGCAGGAACCAAATGCTTACCTGCGCTCAATGCGGCGACTTCAAGTGGCCGACGGACGACCATGCGGTCTGCCTCCCCTGCTCAGGCTGCGCCTCGACCATCTCTGCGATGTCTGTGCGACCTGGCCGGAGTTCCGTTGGTCTGACCTCTGGAGTTTTTTACCGGCGAGAGCGACCTCCGTCTGCTATCTCTCGTCCCACTCCTGTTGACGTCGCCCCTGTGGTAACGACCGCTCTTCCTCACCTCGGCCTCTCGGAACGGATTGATCGTCGGGACTCTGCGTTGTTCGCTGACCAGAGGACTGCCACTGCTGCCACGCCCGCTGACCCTTCCGGAGGGTCTGTTTGCCGGCAAAGCGCCCGCCTCACTGAGCCCGGCCTGCAGCAGTTCGCCACGAGCCGTCCCACGTTGACTGGCCTTGCTCCTCTCTCTCTCCACGATAAGCCCGCTGATCCTTCCGGAGGATCTGTACACCGGCATAGAGCCCTTCTCACTGAGTCCGGCCAGGAGAGACGTCAGCCTCAACCTACGCGACACAGTCGCGCCCCCGACCTTTTCCGTTCCACCGTCAGTGCTAGACACTCGCGCTCGCCCGCGAGCGCCGCCGGAAGGATTGTTCCCCCCGCCGGGAGCGTCGCCGCTCCCCCCGCCACTCCTCGTCGCGCGCTCGGTCGCGCTCGCCTTCGCAGTTCGATGCGTTCGCCGCGTCACCGCCATCGTCGACCTTCTTCCCGTGATCGGCACTCCTCTTCGGTTGTCCGCCGTACTTCACCCAGAAGAAGCCACGCACCGGACAGGACCCCTCCTCGCTCCTTCCCGCGGTCGCCTCGGCGATCCCCGCCTCCGTCGTCGCTGCCGGCTCGTGCCCGGGCTTCCCGTGAGGTTCGAGATGCGCCCCCGCCCAAGCTTCGACCTTCCTTGGTGCCTCACCCGCCTTCTCGCCACCCCCTGGACGAAGAAGCCCTCAGCGTGCTGCCCGAAGACTCCGTCTCAGCCCTGTTGGAGGAGGATGCTCGCTCCCTTTCGCCCTCCGACGTCGGTGATGATGTCCCCTCGTCCCTCCCGTCGTCGTCCCGGGCGGAGACCCTCCTAGCCTTGGATGAAACCGCCAGGATCATCGCGGCCACTCTGCCAGCGGACTCCTGCCCAGCCTCTCCCCCCCCTGAAGAGGAAGGTCTCGGCCTTTGTGGATGCCGAGCGTCAGGTGAAGAGGTTCAAGTCGCTTCCCCAGCCGCCTGGATTTAAGGAGCTGCGAGATGTCTTCTCAGCGCTCCTGCAACTTCCCGCGTCTCGAGAGCCGGTGTTCTTCTCCGATCGTCGCTGGCCGGCTGGCCTGGACATCGCCTTCCGGCGGGATTGGTATGCCGGTCATTCCCAGGCTTTCTCCATCCCTCTTCCTGCGATCGACCCCCCGGCCGTGTCGCAAGCTGGCGGCTCCGCCCTCCTTCGCCGTTCCTTCCCTCGTGGCCTGGATTGACTGCGTCTCTGGTGCGGAACACCTTAGCCTGCGCTGGGTTCCTGGAGCTGCTCACTCAAGCCCTGGTTCGTCGTGTGGAAGACGCTTGGCAGCCTTCTATCACGCCTCTCCTTGGGGATTTACTCGTCTTAGCGGAAGTCGCCAACCGAGCCGCCTACCACTCGTCCGTTAACGCTATGGCTGCCTCCGCCAACTGTGCCCTGATGCGTCGAGACGCACTTCTGCTTGCCTGCCGAGGGATACCACCTGACCTGCGTGCGCAGCTTCGTCGTGCTCCGCTGGGTGGCCCCCTGCTTTTCGGCGACACCTGGTCATCCGTTCGAGCCTCCAACCCCGACCGCTGGCCTGTGAGTGCTCCTCCTCCCCGCCGCTTTCCGTCCTCCCGACAGGCTAGGGGTCGCGCCTCGCGGTCGGTTAGACCCGCTGCTGCGTCAGCCCTGCTTCGGCCCTGAGCAGGCCCCCGCCTTGGCCGTCCTAGACCCTCCAGGGCCTGTGTCCCTGCCTGGCCCCGTCCCGCCCGGCGACCGGGTCGCGGGCGGGCTACCTGACTGCCCCCCAGCCTTGGCCCCACCGACCACTTCGGGGTCTCCGGTCGGTGGGAGGCTAGCCTTTTTCAGCGGAAATTGGCTCACACTCTTTCCCGACGACCCCTGGATTTGCGACACCGTCTCGGCCGACCTCCGGATCGCCTTTCGCAGCCCGCCTCCTTTGCGTCGCTCCCCCCTTTGGACCGAGATCCCCAGCGACCCGTTGAAGGCCTCCGCTCTTCGGGGAGAGGTCTCCTCCCTCCTGAGGAAAGCCGCCACGGAGGTGGTACGCGTCCCCTACTCCCCAGCCTTCTACAGCCGCTTGTTCGTCGTTCCGAAGCCTGGAGGGAGATGGCGACCGGTGATCGATCTCTCGGCCCTGAACAAGTACATTACGGCCCCCTCCTTCCGGATGGAGACTGCACGAGCCCTGAAAGCCGCGGTCCAGCCTCTGGACTTCGCAGTCAGCCTGGACCTTTCAGATGCGTACCTGCATGTCCCGATGCACCAGGCCTCCAGGAAGTTCCTCCGCTTTGCGATCGACGGCGTGGTATACCAGTTTCGCGCGCTCCCGTTCGGTCTCAACCTCATCCCCTGGGTGTTCACCCGGCTGATGGACGCCGTAGTCGCCAAGGCCCGACAGTCCTCCTCCAGTCCGACGTCGAATTACCTAGACGACCTCCTCCTACGCAACCAGTCAGAGACCTCGCTCGCGTCGGACAGGGATGCGCTGCTACTGCTTCTGGCACACTTGGGCTTCCTAGTGAACGACGGCAAGTCGGATCTCTCGCTGTCCCGCCGCTTCGTGCACCTGGGCATGGAATTTGCGACCGACCTCAACACGGTGCGCCTCCCAGCCCCCCGGATCCAGAAGATTGCGGACCTAGCCGGTCAGTTAGCACGACAGGACGTGGCCCCCGCCAGAGTCTGGCTCCAGCTTGGGCCTGCTGAACGCCGCAGCGGACCTTATCCCCCTAGGTCGTCTCTACTCCCGGCCGATCCAGCTGCATCTCCTACTCCTTTGGCGCCCGTCGTCAGGCGACTTAACGACGTTGGTTCCGGTGCCCCAGATGCTGCTGCCTCATCTTCGTCGGTGGACCGACCACTCGTGGCTAGCGTCGGGAGTTCCCCTGGCCGCCCCTCCACCCCAGACCTCGCTTTGTGTCGACGCCAGCCTCACTGGGTGGGGCGCCCATCTCCTTCCTCGGTTCCTCTCGACTTCGGGGCCCTGGCCCGCGGACTTAGCGCACACTCACATCAATTGGCTGGAGATGCAGGCTGTGTGGCAAGCCCTGCAGTTCTGGGAGGATCTCCTCAGACACCAGGAGCTACTCGTCCTCTCGGACAACACGACTATGGTGGCTTACATCCAGAAACAAGGTGGCACTCGCTCCCGACCTTTGTAGGCCCCTCTACCGGATGTTGCGTTGGTGCGAGGACCGGGGTATTACCATTCGAGCCCGACACATCCCCGGACACCTGAATGTCTTAGCCGACTCGCTGTCTCGCCGCGGCCAGCTCCTGCACACGGAATGGACCCTTCGGCAGGACATCTTTCGGATGATCTGTTCCCGGTGGGAGACTCCCCAGGTCGACTTGTTCGCCACGAGGTGGAACCATCAGCTGCCGCTCTTCGTCTCCCCGATTCCCGATCCACTTGCCTGGGCGGTCGATGCACTCTCCATTCCCTGGGACGGCCTGGTGGCTTACGCCTTCCCCCCGACGGTTCTCGTACCCAAAGTCCTTCTCAAGCTGCGGGGCTGCTCGGCGGTCCTGCTGTTAGTTGCACCGTTCGCCTGGAACCGCTCCTGGACCACCGACCTTCTCAGCCTCGCCACGGACCCGCCCCTGCTGCTTCCCGCCCCGCGCACCATGCTCAAGCAACTGCGTCAGCCGCTGTTCCACCCCTGCCCGGAGCGGCTCCTCCTTCACGCCTGGAGGTTGTGCGGCAAGCCCTCGGAGCTAGAGGCTACTCGGGTGCAGCAGTGGAGGCGATCGCTTCGGCCCGCAGACCTTCCACCATCCGAGTCTACGAGGGAAAGTGGCGAGTCCTGTGTTCCTGGTGCTCTGAGCACGGCCTGTCACCCACGGAACTGACTAATCCTCAGCGGGCGGACTTCTTCCTCTGGCTCTTTCGAGACTTAGGCCTGGCCCCCATCACCGTGAGGGGTTACCTGTCCATGATCGCTGACACTTATCGACACCTTGGACACCCAGACCCGGGCGCCTGCAAAGACTTAGCCGACCTTATGGGTCACTTCGGCATCCAGCGCCCAACACACCGCTCACTCCTTCCCCGCTGGGACCTGCCCTGGGTGCTAACGTGGTTAAATTCTGACAGATTTGAACCCTTACCTTGGCCCGTTTCGCAGATGTGACACGAAGACGTGCTTCCTGCTGGCCCTTGCTACCGCCTCTCGGGTGAGTGAGCTACACGCACTCTCGGCGCGGCCTACCTGCCTACAGTTCCGAGCGGATGGGTCTGTTCAACTCCTCACTGACCCTGCCTTCCTGGCCAAGAACAGGTCTCCTCTGACGGCACCTCAGGTTATCACCTTACGGCCGCTAAGAACCAACCCTCTGTCTCAGGAGACCAGGCAACAGGATCCCGTGCGTGCCCTTAAAGTTTATCTGCGACGATCTAAAGCCTTCCGCAGAGGGCGTTCGCGCCTCTTCCTACCTCTGAGACCCAGCAGGAATGACATAACAGCCCAGACGATCTCGTCCTGGCTCCGCTGGGTTATACGCTCCGCGTATCAAGATATCTCCCCGCAGGGAGCGAAGAGGCTGCACATTCGTTCGCGCACATGAGGTACGAGCCATGGCCACGAGCCTCGCATTTGACCGAAACTGCGCTGTCAAGGACATCGTGGCAGCCGTGGGCTGGCAGACTGAATCTGTATTCGCCCGCTTCTACCTCAGGGACCTGGCAGGCCAAAGAGAGAATCTCGCACTAGTGAGGGACATCGCCGCGGCGCAACACTCCCTCCCGGCGCCACCGGCGCCTATCTATGCCACTTCGCTAAAATTGTCGGGAGGTTGCGACTGGGAGGACGGCGCTGTTTACCATTAAGAGTTGCGCGGCACCCTCCTCCTCATCGCAATTCTTCCATAAAGTCATGTCATCGGTAATGTTTTTGAGGAAACAAATTCATTTTTCTCTAAAAGGTATTTTTTCGAAAAATACTTACCGATGACATGACTCGGAGGACCCTCCCTCCTGCCCCGCTTGCCGCTTTCGAGCGAAGTATCAGAAAAAACTGGCCGGTCTCGTGACCGGAGCCGGTAAGGCGGGAAACGGGAGACAACTCTCGGCCCCTCTAGGGGGGTTCCCCGAGTGCCTCCCGGGTTGTGTGGGCACACAACGGGTAAGTAGGCTAAAATTGAGCTAGAAGTAGACATTTCCATAAAGTCATGTCATCGGTAAGTATTTTTCGAAAAAATACCTTTTAGAGAAAAATGAATTTTTTAGTTCCCAGGGTCACCCTGGTCAGCCCCACAGGGTGGGTTTTTTCTCTCTATTCTGGGGCATGTGTTTCTGTCTACCCTTTGTCCATTCACCTGTATTTGCCTTTTTAAAACTCTCCCTACTGTCTGCACTGCCTGTAGCTCTTGATATTGGATGTGTGTTGCTAAATGGTCTTAGCTTTATTTAGGCCCCATGTGTTAGGTTTATTTAATGTATTTGACCGGCTGGCGACATACATTCAATGTTCTGTTTAGTTTTTTTTTTCACAAGCAGTGCAGGCACGTCCTGAGAAAGCCTTGTTGCTGTCGGGACGTTAAGCAATGTACAATCAATCAATCAATCAATCGTCCCCCGTCCCTGTTGCTGCGGAGAGGTAAGGTAGTTGTTTGGCCTTCGGCCGGCTTCCAAGCGGGTCGCCGGTCGTGAGCACTTCTCAGCCTTTGGTTGTCTAACCTGACGCCGCGCTTTGTTTCTCGGCTTGGCCCCTGGGACCTACGCCTGTCGTTTGGTATCGAGCGCTGGCGCGTAAACTGTCTTTGTGTTTCATGCTGAGATTGACCATTGAAACATGTGTTATGCAAGACGGCTCTCCGTCTTTAGTTGAGGTTACGTTGGGTCGCTGGGTGCTGGCGGAGCGTTGCTGCGCTGCGGACTCTTAGCTTGCCGGCTTCGTGCCTGGGCGCTTGCACCTTGGGGGGTGGATTGTGTTTTGACTTTGTCACCTTTTCCCCTTTCCCCTTGTTGGGCGCGGCCACGTGCTCTCGCTCGTACTCTTGTTTGTTTGTGTGTTGCAGTGGCCAAGTGCGGACCTGCACCCTCTGCGGCGACTTCCAGTGGCCAACCAACAACCACGCTGTATGCCTCCCTTGCTCTGGCGGTGCCTCGGGCTGCTCTTGTGACCTCTGCTCTACGTGGCCAGAACTGAAGTAGTCGCAGCTTTGGAGATTTTACAGGCAGGACCGGCTGTTACCTGTGAGTAACCCTCCCGTCCGAGCGTCCCCCAGTGTGCCAGGAGCAGGGACCAAGCTTGTCCGTACGGACCCCATGGATAGGACGCCGCTTAGGACGCGTACACCCAGCACTGTTCGGACAACTGACCCTGCCTTGCAGACCTCAAGTGCCGTCCTCTCTGAGCTCGGCCCAAGGGGACGCGACCCTCGCCGCCCCTTGTCTGCGGTCAGTTCTCGCTCGTCTCTCACACCCGCGCACTCCTACGAGGAGTCTAGTTACCGACAGGGAGCCCGCCTTTTAGCGCCCGGCTCTCAGAGACGAAGTGCTACGCGACCAAGGACTCACGACTCTAGGGCTTCTCCCTATTCGCCGCGATCTCGCTCGCCGTGGGACTCTCATCGTCGGCATCATCATTCTCGTCGGACACCCAACAGCCCCCCTCGCCTGGTTGCGGCTTTGCTGCGGTCTTCTTCGCGCTACCGGCGGTCTTCGCCCCGTCGCTCTTCGCGTCGGCCGTCTTTATTTCCTCAAAAACATTACCGATGACATGACTACATGGGGGAATATCTACTTCTAGGCTCAATTTTAGCCTACTTGCCCGTTGTGTGCCCACACAACCCGAGAGGCCCTCGGGGAACCCCCCAGAGGGGCCGAGAGTTATCTTCCCATACCTGCCTTACCAGATCCGGTCACGAGACCATTCAGTCTTTCTACTTCGCTCGTGGAGAGAAGACGTGTCTGGCCCGCGCTCTCGCTGCCTCGACCGGTCTTCTGCCTACCGACGCTGGTTGCCGACTTCGTGTGCTCTGCGCCCGCTTCTACCCTGCCTTCTATCTGGCCTTCTCTTCCTGCTTCGTTGGGCCACTTGCGGGGATTCTTCTGCTTCTGTGGACGGCGGTTTGACTGCCCTTCCCCCCCTTCCCTTCGTTGCAGAGGTAAGGTAGCGGTAGTTCCCTCGGCCGGCCCTCGGGCTGAGAGCCGGCTGCCTGTGGGTGCTTCCCTGCTTTTGCTTTGGGGTTCGTTTCAGTGCGTAGTGCCTGATTAGCTCACGGTCGGCTGTTGCCGTGTCGCGCCCGTTTTGCACGTGGGCCTTGGGCTCCGTGTGTGTTAGCCCGTTTAAAGCCCCGTTAGCCCTCCGAGAGTGCCCCATTACGTTTCACCGGGAGCCCGCCTACGCTTCGTTAATGTCGTTGTGCTCCCGGTGCGATGACTTAGCTGGCCGACGGACACTCACGCGGTCTCCCTACCGCGTTCGGTGGTTCCTCGGACCGCAGGTGTAATAATAATGATGATAATAATAATAAGCACGTTAAATAGGCGCTTTTTCCCAATTGAAAATCGGCTCAAAGCGCTGCCCCGAACTGGGCCCAACAAGCGCGCTCACGCGAGTTACGCGCATTCACTCACACACGGAACGTAAACACAGAACTTTCACGTGGTGCTAAGGGCAAGCTCAAGCGAGCTGCTGTAATTTTGGAAGTTCAAAATCGTTGTATTTGAAATTGATTGGGTGGACTGACTCTGATACCAGAGTGTAAGCGGTGTGCGGCCTGGCCTGAGGTTATGTGGGCGGACCTTGGTCCTTTTACCGCCGAGAGCGTGCCCGCCTCGGCTTACGAGCGTTCAGCGCCCTTTGACACGTTGGCCGCCCTG
Source organism: Semisulcospira habei (assembly GCA_036245525.1). NCBI lineage: Eukaryota > Metazoa > Mollusca > Gastropoda > Semisulcospiridae > Semisulcospira > Semisulcospira habei. Next base: position 160,325,133 of record BTPG01000002.1, read on the forward strand.
GCTGTTTCCTCGGCCACTCCCGCACGGAACGGTCCCCGCTTCGGGGTTCGCGGTTTGTTCTGACCACAGGACCGCCACTGCTGCCACGCCCGCTGACCCTTCCGGAGGGTCTGTTTGCCGGCTTAGCGCACGTCTCACTGAGAGTGACCAGCAGCAGTCGGCCTTGAGCCGTCCGTCGTTGACGAGCCGTCCTCTCCACTCTCCCCGCACCAAGCCCGCTGATCCTTCCGGAGGATCGCCATGCCGGCATAGTGGCCTACTTCCGGAGTAGGGCCCGGAGAGACGTCAGCACCGTCCGTCGCGACGCAGCTGCGACCCTGATCCTCACCGTTCCTCCTCCAGACGCCCGCGCTCTCGCTCGCTTTGCGAGCACCGTCAGCGGGATTCTCGACGCCCCCTGCAGGACGATGCGCTCAGCCTGCTACCCGAAGTCTCGGTCTCGGCTCTGTTGGACGAGGATCGCTCGACCTCGCACGCGGCAGCTTCCCCGGAGCTGAAGAGGAAGGTCGCCGCCTTCGTTGACACGGAGAGGCAGGTCAAGAAGTTTAGGTCGCTTCCCCAACCGCCCGGCTTTAAGGGTCTTCGAGACATCCTTTCGTCGCACCTACAGCTGGCCACGTCCCAGGAGCCGGTCTTCTTCTCCGACCATCGCTGGCCCGCGGATTTAGACATCTTGTTTCGGCGGGACTGGTATGCTGGACTCTCCCAGGCCTTCTCCATCCCTCTGCCTACGCTGGACCCTTCGGCGGTGTCCCTAGCCGGCGGTCTGACTCTGCTGCGGCGGTCCCCGATGCGGGGCCTGGACAAGACAGCGACCTTGGTCCGTAACACCTTCGCCTGCTCGGGTATTATGGAGCTCCTCACTCAATCCTTGGTTCGTCAGGTGGAGGTATCCTGGCATCCTTCCATCTCTCCCCTCCTAGGAGACCTGCTGGTCCTCGCGGAGATCGCCAATTGCGCCGCCTACTATTCCTCGGTCAACGCGATGGTGGTTGCGGCCAACTGCGACCTCATGCGTCGAGATGCCCTGCTCCGCCCCTGCAGTACGTTGCCGCCGGACCTGCGAGCGCAACTTCACCGTGCCCCCTTGGGTGGACCCTTGCTGTTCGGCGACTCAGTCTACGGGTCGGCGGTTCGTTCCTCGTGATGTCTGTGCGACTTGGCCGGAGACGTTTCGTCGGACCTCTGGAGTTTTATTGGCGAGAGCGACCTCCGTCTACTATCTCTCGTCCGGATCCTGTGGACACTTCCGCCGCCCCTTCGGTAACGACCGCCCTTCCTCGCATCGGCCCCTCGGAACGGTCTGCTCGTCGGGACCCGGCGTTGTGCGCTGACCAGAGGATCGCCACTGCTGCCACGCCCGCTGACCCTTCCGGAGGGTCTGTTTACCGGCACAGCGCCCGCCTCACTGAGCCCGGCCTGCAGCAGTCCGCCATGAGCCGTCCCACGTTGACTGGCCTTCATCCTCTCTCTCTCCCCGAGAAGCCCGCTGATCCTTCCGGAGGATCTACACGCCGGCATAGAGCCCTTCTCACTGAGTCCGGCCAGGAGAGACGTCAGCCTCAACCTGCGCGACACGGTCGCGCCCCCAACTCATCCCGTTCCACCGTCAGTTCGAGACACTCACGCTCGCCCCTCGAGCGTCGCTGGAGGGATCATTCACCTCGCCGGGATCGTCGCCGCTTCCCCCGGAGGATCTGAACGCCGGCATAGCGCCCTGCTCTCGGAGTCTGGCCAAGAGAGGCTTCTGCCTTAGCTTGCGCGACACGGTCGCGCTCCAACTCCCTCCGTTCCACTTTCAGGTCACTTGATGGCTGATCAGAGGACTGCCACTGCTGCCACGCCCGCTGACCCTTCCGGAGGGTCTGTTTGCCGGCACAGCGCCCGCCTCACTGAGCCCGGCCTGCAGCAGTCCGCCATGTGCCGTCCCACGTGACTGGCCTTCCTCTCCCGTCTCTCCCTGTTAAGCCCGCTGATCCTTCCGGAGGATCTGTACGCCGGCGTAGCGCCCTACTCACTGAGTCTGGCCAGCAGAGACGTCAGCCCTAGCTTGCGCGACTCGGTCGCGCCCCCGACTCCTGCCATTCCACTTTCAGTTCAGGACACTGATGCGCACCGCTTGAGCGCCTTCGGTAGGATTGCCGTTCGGACTCAACCTCCGCCCCTGGGTCTTCACTCGGCTGATGGACGCCTTAGTCGCCTTAGCCCGACAGTCCTCCTCCAGTCCACGTCGAACTACCTGGACGTCCTCCGGTTGCGCACCCATTCGGAGACTGCGCTAGCCACGAACAGAGATGCTCTCCTGCACCTCCTGGCACACCTGGGCTTCCTGGTAGACGACGGCAAGTCGGATCTCTCTCCCTCCCGCCGGTTTGGGCATCTGGGTATGGAATAAGCTACCAACCTCAACACGGTACGCCTTCCGGCGCCCCGGATCAAGAAGATGGCGGCTCTAGCCGACCAGTTAGCTCGGGAGGATGCAGCCCCCGCCAGAGTCTGGCTTCAGTTGCTCGGTGTCATAACCGCCGCAGCGGATCTTATCCCGCTAGGGCGTCTCTACTCCCGGCCAATTCAACTGCATCTTCTTCTCCATTGGCTCACGTCTTCTGGAGACTTGATGACCGCGGTCCCAGTGTCCCAGATGCTCCGCCTGCACCTTCGTCGGTGGACCGACCCTACGTGGCTAGCGTCGGGAGTTACCTTAGCCTCCCCCCCCCCCCGCCACAGGTCTCTCCTTGCGTCGATGCCAGCCTTCGGGGTGGGGGGCCCACCTCCTGCCCGGTTCCTCGCGACGGCGGGTTCCTGGCCCTCACACTTGGCGCACACCCACATCAACTAGCTGGAGATGCAGGCCGTCTGGCGAGCCCTTCAGGCTGGGGAGTACCTCCTCGGACACCAGGAGCTTCTAGTGCTTTCGGACGACACGACGTTGGTCGCTTACATCCAGAAGCAAGGTGGCACACGCTCCCCTGACCTGTGTATGCTCCTCTACAGGAAGATGTGTTGGTGCGAGGACCGGAGCAGTATCCTTCAAGCCCGGCACGTTCCCGGATACCTGAATGTCCTGGCCGACTCTTGGTCTCGCCGCGACCAACTCCTACACACGGAATGGACCCTGCGACAGGACATCTTTCGGATGATCTGCGCCCGCTGGTGACTCCCCAGGTCGACTTGGTCGCCACGAGGTGGAACCACCAGCTCCCCCTCTTCGTCTCCCCGCTTCCCGACCACCTTGCCTAGGCTGTCGATGCGCTCTCCATTCCCGGGGACGGACTTGTGGCCTATACCTGTCCCCCTACCGTCTTGGTTCCCTAAGTCCTCCTCTAACTTGGGGCTGTTCGGCGTTACTCCTGTTGGTCGCGCCGTTCGTCTGGAACCGCTCCTGGACTACCGACTTGCTCAGCCTCGCCACAGACCCGCCCCTGCTGCTGCCCACCCCGCGGGCCATGCTCAAGCAACCGCGCCAGCTGCTGTTCCACCCCTGCCCGGAGTGTCTCCTCCTTCACGCCTGGAGGTTGTGCGGCAAGCTCTCGGAGCTAGAGTCTACTCAGGTGCAGCAATGGAGGCGATCGCTGCGGCCCGGAGACTGTCGACCCTTCGAGTCTACGAGGGAAATGGCGAGTCCTCTGTTCCTGGTGCACCGATCATGGCCTTAAGCCCACGGATCTGACGCATCCTCCGCTGGCGGACTTCTTCTCTGGCTCTTCCGAGACCAAGGCCTAGCCCTCATCACGGTACGCGGTTACTTGTCCATGATTGCGGACACCTATCGTCACCTGGGACGACCCGATCCGGGCGCCTGCAAGGACCTAGCCGACCTTATGGGACACTTCGGCATCCAGCGCCCGACACTCCGCTCGTTCCTTCCTCGCTGGGACCTACCCTGGGTGCTCACGTGGTTGAACTCCGCCCGCTTCGTACCATTACCTTTAGCCCAGCTCGCGGACTTGGCACGCACGACTTGCTTCCTGCTGGCACTTGCTACCGCTTCGCGCGGGAGCGAGCTACAGGCGCCTTCAGCGCGCCCTGCCGGTCTGCAGTTCCGAACAGACGGCTCCGTCCGGCTGCTCACGGACCCGGCCTTTCTGGCAATAACAGGTCTCCTTTAACTCCGCCTGAAGGGATCACCATTAGGCCGCTGAGAGACTGACCCCGGTCCCAGGAGACCAGGCTACAGGATCCCGTGCGCGCCCTTCAAATCTATCTGCGGCGATCTAAGCTCGTCCGCAGGGGGCGGTCGCGCCTCTTCCTACCTCTAAGACCCAAACAGCGTGACATTATAGTCCAGATGATCTCTTCCTGGCTCCGCTGGGTCATACGCTCCGCTAATCAAGAGATAGCCCCTGAGGGAGCTAAGAGGCTGCACATTCTCGCACACGAGGTACGAGCTATGGCCACGAGCGTCGCGTTTGAGCGAAACGGCACTGTCAGGGACATCGTGGCAGCCGTGGGCTGAAACACCGAGTCGGTCTTGCCCGTTCTACCTCCGGGACCTGGCTAGCCAGCGAGACAATCTCGCACTGGTGGGGGACATCGCCGCGACGCAACACTCCCTCCCGGTGCCACCGGCACCGTAGGTATGCACTTCGCTAAAATTGTCGGGAGTGTGCCACGGGGTGGACGGCGTTGTCCTGTTGTGGGAGTTGTGGGCGGCACCCGCCTCCTCTTCGCAATTCTCCCATGTAGTCATGTCATCGGTAATGTTTTTGAGGAAATAAATTCATTTTTCTCTAAAAGGTATTTTTTCGAAAAATACTTACCGATGACATGACTCGGATAACCCTCCCTCCTGCCCCGCTTGCCGCTTTCGAGCGAAGTATCAGACTGAATGGTCTCGTGACCGGATCTGGTAAGGCAGGTATGGGAAGATAACTCTCGGCCCCTCTGGGGGGTTCCCCGAGGGCCTCTCGGGTTGTGTGGGCACACAACGGGCAAGTAGGCTAAAATTGAGCCTAGAAGTAGATATTCCCCCATGTAGTCATGTCATCGGTAAGTATTTTTCGAAAAAATACCTTTTAGAGAAAAATGAATTTTTCCCCTAGTCGTCGCTCCGCGCGGAGCCCTCGCCGGGAGGGTCACCCTCATTCCCGTCCTCATAGTCGCTCTCACTACTCCTCCCGGCTGGACGCCTCTCGGGGACCTCTCCGTTCTCGCCGCTGCAGTCCGCTTGCCGCTCCCCCTCCTCCCCGGGACGACGACGCCTTGAGTTTGCTGGCTGAGGATTCTGCTTCTGCCCTGCTAGGCCCAGGTAGCCATTCCCCCGCCTCCCGCTCGTCCTTTTCGGACATCTCGGACTCTTCTCCGCTGCCTTCTTCTTCTCGTGCGGCTACTTTGCTCGCCTTGGATGAGGCCGCCCGCATCGTTTCCGGCTCCCTCCCAGTCGACGCTTGCCCTCCGTCTCCCCCCCTCAAGCGCAAGGTATCGGCCTTCGTCGATGCTGGTCGGCAGACGAAGAAGTTTAAGTCTCTCCCTCAGCCTCCTGGTTTCAGCGACATGCGGGACGCTTTCTCCGTGCACCTCCTCGCTGCCCCTAGGGAACTTCAGTTTTTCGGCGACCGCAGATGGCCCCCCAGCCTCAACATCGCCTTCCGGCAGGAGTGGTACTCTGGACATTCCCAGTCCTTTGTCTGCGCTCCTCCTCCAGTGGATCCGGCGGATGTTCTTCAGGCTGGCGGCTCTTCGCTTCTGAAACGCGCCATTCCTCGAGGTTTGGATGCTACAGAGGCCCTGGTTCGTAACACCCTTGCTTGTTCGGGCTTCCTGGAGCGTGTCTCCCGAGCGGCAGTGCAGCGGATAGAGGAAGCTTGGCATCCTTCCATCACTCCCCTGTTAGGAGATCTTCTCGCCCTCGCGGAGGTAGCTAATCGTGCGGCTTATCACTCATCTGTCAACGCCATGGCGGATTCCTCCAATTGTGACCTCGTGCGTCGAGATGCTGTCCTGCGGGCTTGCCGGGGTATGCCTTCGGACCTGCAGAACCTGTTGCGTCGTGCCCCCTAGGTGGATCACTTCTGTTTGGCGATACCTGGTCTTCGGTTAAGAGCGCGAACTCGGATCGGTGGCCTTCCAAATCTGCGCCTTCTCGCTTTCGCTCCTCCCGCAAGTCCGCGGGTCGCGCCCTGCGGGGCTCCGGACTTCCTGCGTCCTCAGGACCCCTGGATCAGGACCACCGTTCTCCGATGGCCTTCGGATTTCGTTTCGCTCTCCTCCTCCGCTGCGCCAGTCCCCTGTGTGGACCGCCATGCCCTCCGACCCAGTAAAGTCCAGCGCTCTGCGTTCCGAGGTCTCCGCTCTTCTGCAGTAGTGTGCCACGGAGGTGGTTGTGCTTCACGGCTCCCCAGCCTTCTACAGTCGCCTCTTCCTGGTGCTCAAGCCGGGCGGCAGGTGGCGCCCGATCATCGATCTTTCCAAGCTGAACTCCTTCATTTCGGCTCCTCACTTCCGCTTGGACACCGCACGGTCCCTCAGGGCCGCGGTTCAGCCAAGGGACTTTGCCGTGAGCTTGGATCTGTCGGATGCGTATTTACATGTCCCATTCACCCTGCCTCCAGGAAGTACCTGCGCTTCGCCTTCGATGAAGCAGTCTACCAGTTCTGGGCCCTCCCGTTTGGTCTCAACCTCAGCCCTTGGGTATTCTCTCGCCTGATGGACGCGGTGGTGGCCAAGGCTCGTCAGTCATCATCCAGCCCTACTTCCAATTACCTCGACGACCTTCTCCTATGCAACCAATCGGCGACCGTTCTTTCAGCGGACAGAGACACCTTGATTCGGCTGTTAGCGTGACTAGGTTTTCTCCTCAACAGAGGGAAATCGGATCTCTCGCCCAGTCGCCGATTCGTTCACCTAGGCATGGACTTCGCTACCGATCTGAACTTGGTTCGTCTTTCGGAACAGCGGATCCAGAGGTTAGCCTCCTTGACCGCCGACCTTTGCCGGCTAGACGCAGCTCCTGCCAGGACTTGGCTACAGCTTCTCGGAACGATGAACGCCACTGCAGATCTCCTTCCCCTAGGGCGTCTCTACTATCGGCCCATACAGCTGCACCTCCTCCTTCACTGGCGCCCGTCCTCCGCCGACTTGGCAGCCTCGGTACCGGTCCTGCGCTTCTTCGTCCCCATCTGCTGCGCTGGATGGATCCGGCGTGGCTGGCTTCGGGAGTTCCCCTCGTGTCTCCCCCTCCTCGCCTATCCCTGTGTGTCGACGCGAGCCTCTCAGGGTGGGGTGCCCGCCTGTTTCCGGACTTCCGAACGACGTCGGGAGCCTGGCCGCCAGAGATGTCTGCCCGTCACATCAACTGGTTGGAGCTTCAGGCTGTTTGGCAAGCCATCATCACTTGGGAATCGAGTCTGCTGCACCAGGAGCTCTTGGTCCTTTCCGACAATGCGACGGTGGTGGCGTACCTTCAGAAGCAAGGCGGCACTCACTCTCCCGACTTGTGCATGCTCACCTACCGGCTGATGCTTTGGTGCCAGACCCGCGGCATCTTCCTTCGAGCGAGACACATTCTGGGTCTCCTGAACGTCCTGGCCGACTCGCTCTCGCGTCGTGGTCAGATGTTACACACGGAATGCACTCTTCGCAAGGACCTTTCCAGATGATCTGCGCCCACTGGGAGACTCCTCAGATCGATCTGTTTGCCACGAGGTGGAACCATCAGCTTCCCCTCTTTGTCTCCCCCGGTCCCGGATCCCCTGGCCTGGGCTGTCGACGCTCTCTCCATCCCCTGGGACGGTTGGATCGCGTATGCCTTTCCCTCGACGGTCCTTGTCCCCATAGTCCTCCTCAAACTTCGGGGATCCAACGCCGTTCTTCTCCTGGTCGCCTCGTTTTCCTGGAACCGCTCTTGGACCACCGACCTCCTCAGCCTCGCCATGGGCCCTCCTTTGCGCTTACCGACGCCCCGGACGATGCTCAAACAGCCTCGACAGGCCCTTTTCCACCCCTGCCCGGAGCGTCTCCTCCTTCACGCCTGGAGGTTGTGTGGCGTGCCCTCACCGCTAGAGGCTTCTAGAGTGCAGCAGTGGAGGCGATCTCTTCGGCTCGCAGACCCTCAACGCAACGCGTCTACGAGGGAAAGTGGCGAGTGCTGTGCGCCTGGTGTGAGGACCTCCGTCTTGACCCCACTGGTTTGACTCACCCCCAGCTCGCGGACTTCTTCCTCTGGCTCTTCGGAGACCAGGGTCTCGCCCCTATCACCATCAGATTGCCGACACTTATCGACACCTTGGACGTCCGGACTCCGGCGCCTGTAAGGACATCGCCGACCTTATGTCGCACTTCGGCTTGCGACATCCGGTACTCCGCTCTCTCGTCCCGCGCTGGGACCTTCCCTGGGTCCTGACGTGGCTGAACTCACCCAGATTCGAACCACTGCCCTTGGCCCGCCTTGCGGACGTGACTCGTAAGACCTGCTTCCTTTTGGCCCTTGCCACAGCGGCCCGAGTCAGCAAGCTGCACGCGCTCTCGGCGCGCCCTGCCTGCCTGCAATTTCGTGCGGATGGCTCCGTGCACCTTCTCCCAGATCCCTCCTTCCTTGCCAAGACCAGGTCTCCACTGACGGCGCCACAAGTGTTTACACTGCGACCGCTGCGGGGAATGGACTTCCCTCGAGAGACCAGGCAACAAGACCCTGTGCGCGCCTTGCGCGTCTATATACGCAGAACCAAAGCCGTCCGTCGAGGACGCTCACGCCTCTTCCTGCCTCTTAGGACCGGCAGAGATGACTTTTCGGCCCAGACGATCTCTTCCTGGCTACGCTGGGTCTTTCTGTCCGCCTACCAGGACCTCTCCCCACAGGGAGCAAAGAGGCTCATGATACGCGCGCACGAGGTACGTGCCATGGCCACGAGTCTTGCCTTCGACCGGAACTGTGCGGTTAAAGACATTGTGGCGGCAGTAGGCTGGCGAGCAGAATCGACCTTCGCCCGCTTCTACCTCCGGGATCTGGCAGGCCAGCGAGACAACCTCGCTCTGGTGGGGGGCATCACGGCAGCGCAACACTCCCTCCCGGCGCCACAGGCGCCGTTGGTACACTACTTAGCTAAAATTGTCGGGAGGTTGCGACTGGGAGGATGGCTCTGCAGACCCCCTGGGTCTTTGGGGGCAGCGGCACCCTCCTCTTGCTCGTTATTCTCCCTATCAGTCATGTCATCGGTAATATTTTTGAGGAAATAAATGCATTTTTCTCTAAAAGGTATTTTTTCGAAAAATACTTACCGATGACATGACTCGGAGGACCCTCCCTTCCTGCCCCGCTTGCCGCTGGTAAGCTAAGTATCCTAAACTGAGTAATCATCACATGACTCGTAACCAGATGGGCAGTCACGGGAGATCACTCTCGGCCCCTCTGGGGGTTCCCCGAGTGCCTCCCGGTTGGTGCAGGGGCACAACGGGTTCCTAGGCTAAAATTGTGAGAGTAAGTAGACACTTCCTATCAGTCATGTCATCGGTAAGTATTTTTCGAAAAAATACCTTTTAGAGAAAAATGCATATTAACTTGCAAATAATACAAAATTATATAGAATTTCATCTTAACCATGCATGTGTTCTCATTTCTACATGGACATTTTATCAGTCTGTGTCTCAGTGTTCATACAATATACTGCTGCTGCATATCACTTGACAGACATGTACATAATGATGATCTTTACTGAAGACCTGCCACAAGACAGTTTCTGTTCTTTGTAAAACACAATGGCTTGTTGCAAACATAACACATGACCTGAGTTTTTCTTTCTACCTTTTTATTAGAATAGCACCACTTACAATTAATTTTTAGCGTTAGGCATCCACTGCGGTTGCATGGCGTGGTCAGGCGGTGGCAGAGGGGCAGCAACCTTGCTAGTTTTTTTTTAAAAGTGGCACTTCAGTGTCAGGAGTAATCCCTGCTAACTCCCTTATCAATTCTATGGTAAATCTAACTGATTATATTTTTGGGGTCTCTCTTAACCTGGAACATCCTGATGTTTCTTGCGAAAATCATTGAAAAGAATATAGGAGTTAACCCGAGCAACATCAAGAAAATGATAAAACAATGTTTTCCAGTACCTTCAAGTCTTTCAGAGAGTTTTGTATTTTCCAATCAATTGATCACTTTTATCTACCGCATTCATAAACTTGTTATAACTTTCTACAATTTTAGGTTGGCGAACATGCAATGGTCTAAATTCACCCTTTACTTTCGAACGACGGTTCACATAATTATAAGCACTAGCATTAGTGTGCATAGTTAACATGAAAGTAACTGCTTTATTATCTAACCGCTGTACATACAGTAGGTTGCCTTCTCTCTGCCATCGCATAGAACCCCTAGGAGCCTTAGAAAAGGCTTTAACATCTTTGAATATTTGTGGCACTCCTTTCCTGTTTGCAATCAGAGCACCACAAGCAAGAGTATTATTTTTTTCAGCAGGTCTTTCAACAAAGCAACTCCAGTATAAAAATTATCAAAAAATACATGATGGCCTTGATTGAAAATTGATTAACATAATCTCATGACAACATCCTATGCCAAACCGAACACAGACATTTTTGTAGATTTACCGGTATACACTTCAAAATTATATGTATAGCCTGTCAATGCATCAGCTAGAATCCACAGTTTCATACCAAAACACGTTGGCTTATCCTTGATGAACTGTCTAAAAGTAAATCTACCCTTGTTTCTCACCATTCTTTCATCAACTGAAAGATTTATATATGGATGATACAGCTTCATACACTTTCCTTTTATGTAGTCATGCAATAATCTGACTTTACACAGTTTGTCTTCCTTGTTATTTTCTGTTGTAGCATTGCACACCTTGACAAATGCCTGTAGTGCTTTGAAGCGTGCAAAACTCATGAAATGCCTGGCCCACAAAACACCCCACCCAGGTCTGCCCTGGGGGATTTGGGTGGGCTTAACTACTTTTTAGTTCCCAGGGTCACCCTGGTCGGCCCCACAGGGTGGGTTTCCCTTCTATTCTGGGGCATGTGTTTTCTGTCTACCCTTGGTCCATTCACCTGTATTTGCCTTTTAAAACTCTCCCTACTGTCTGCGCTGCCTGTAGCTCTTGATATTGAATGTGTGTTGCTAAATGGTCTTAGCTTTATTTAGGCCCCATGTGTTAGGTTTATTTAACGTATTGGACCGGCTGGCAACATACATTCAATGTTCTGTTTAGTTGTTTTTTTCACAAGCAGTGCAGGCACGTCCTGAGAAAGTCTTGTTGCTGTCGTGACGTTAAGCAATGTACAATCAATCATGTACAATCTGGCCCACAAACCATGGTACAACGTTGATGTTGACCAGTACGCTGCTTCGTTTGGAGCTTTGAAACATGCCATGTAAAACAAGAGTGCAAAGTATTGGTAGAGTTCATCAGGAGTCACATCCTTCCAGCCTCGATATATAGTTAGTTTCTCTGGGCCATGTTGTCTGGCATAGTCATTAGTCCATTCACAAATGCGCATGACGATGTCCAAAGTAAAAAACAGTTTGAAAAACTTTGCAGGTGTCAAGTAATTGTTGATGTGCTCCCTTGTGCGGCAGTCAGGTAGCTGCACACCAGGCACATTCTTGGGCTGGAAATTCAGCAAGGGGTCAGTAGGGCCATGGTCGACGTTTCCATAGCTCAAGGCACTAAAACAGACAATGCAAAACGAATTCTGCAATGCTTGTCATTTTTATTTACTGCATTACATGAAGCAGTCATTATCACCAGAAAGGATGCGTAGGAGCCTGCAGTGATCAGCGAGTGACATTGGCAGTCATGATGTAAGCAAACAACGAATCCCCCTAGTTACTGATTCAGTGAGGAAAAATTAACAAAATACTACTAAAATACAGCTAAAGACTATTAAAACCGCTAAAGAGATTGTCAAATAATCATATTTAGTATGATTTTACTGCGAAAGTGTTGTTTCCAATTTATGCGGTAATTTGTTTCATGGTCAGCAAAAGAAATTCCAATGTCTAAAAATAGAATCAATGGAATGCATACCTGGTCCCAGAAACAGGATGGTTTTCGGGCTGGTACCTTGCCGCAGGAACATTTCAATCATCAGATGTATCAGAAGAGGCATCAGTTGATACATCCAAGTCAGTTTCAATCTCCTCTGCACTCATGTTGATGAGAAATCGCGTAGAATGTAACCAGGAAATAGCACGCAAGTGGAGCAAAATGGCAGCTGAGCGGACGGGACGAACCTCGTGACTCGTAAAATTATAAGATAAGGGTAATAAAGTCTTTAGTTGAAAAAAAATAAAGGCCTGGACAGACCCAAGGAATAGTGGAAATTTCCACTGTGACGTATCGATGGAATTCCATCGAAACCAAGGGAAGCAAACGTTTAAGAGTTTTAAACCTAGGTTGGACTGGACATAAATGTTTGGTGATATCCGGTGCTTTGAGCATCATGGAAGATCTTCATTACAGGTCTGCGCTTAGCTTTTTACCACAGAAGCTGTTTAAAAGCATCATCTGCATTTATGTGTAAAGATGGTTTGAAATGGTTAACCCTTTGTGTGTCGGTTGTGTTTTTTTGTTGTGATCATTCCTACACGAATCATCACGACAAAACCCACAGCTGACATGCAGAGGGTTAACCCATTTAACCCCATGGCAGCATTTCTCAAATTTGGAAGTGTTACTTAACAAGTACGTACCAGGTGCAGGAGATGGATCGACCATGATAATTCAAGGGTAGTGCCAGATTAGCATGGCACTTGAAGGCGCCAAGCTAATCTGGCACAACCCTTGAATTATCATGGTCGATCCATTGCCTGCTGTAGGACGTTGGTGCTAAATGGATTACATCAATGACTTTCATCATTTATTTTATCTCATTACAGGAGTCACGAGACCTGCATAGAGTGCGAGAAGACCGCCAGAGGAAGGAAAGACAAGAGTGAGAACCTTTTCATTCATTTGTGTTATCGTCTGTGGTCTCGCGCGTTACAGCTCCAGATCATAGATCATAAAGTCCAAAAATGAAGGAGTGTATGCAGACATCTATGAAGCTCTGTGTTGACACCCGCAAGCAGTATGCTGCTTCAGTGTTTGAACTTGCCAGCCCTAGCTCTGTCCAAAACATTTCTTAACCCTTTTCATCCTGATACACTATTCCTTGAAATAAATTTGACTATGACATTTTAAGGGTGGTGCCAGGATAGCTAGGATATCTTGGCGCCTGAGGCGCCAAGCTATTCTGCCACCACCCTTTAACTAAAATAGTTTATCTATCTCACAATCTGTACAGTGTATGTAGCCATCATAGTACAATAATCAGATCCTAAAAATTCAGCCTAAGGTTATAATGGGTTAACTCTTAAAACTCCCAGAACTAAATGACTTCCATTCTGCAGAATGGAAGTCATTTAGTTCTGGGAGTTTGAGTTAATGGTCCTTGCGATATTAATAGAGCCCTCTGAATGCTGTCTTGGAGCGGCAATGACCACCTGCTAACTTTAGTTTTTTAAAATCAGTTTTAGCTGGTTGTTTGCTTGGATACCATTACAACATGGTATGTGAAACCTCTCATTTATTTCCTCAAAAACATTACCGATGACATGACTATGTGGAAGTGTCTACTACTTACTCAATTTTAGCCTAAGAACCCGTTGTTACCACACAACCCAGGAGGCACTCAGGGAACCCCCAGAGGGGCCGAGAGTTGTCTCCCATTCCTGCCCCGAGTCATGTCGTGACCAACCAGTCATCCTACTTAGCTCACGCCGTTCAGATGTGTTTGCCTTAGCCTACGGACTTGGACTTTGCCTTGTCGGACCGGTTGCTTCGCCGGTCTTCTGCACAACTGGACTTCTCATTGGATTTCTGCTTTCGCCGACCCTGCCTGTGCCCTGTGTGGGTCTGCTTGTTCCCTGCTCGTTCGGCTGCTGCCCTCGCCTGCGCCTTGGGTTGCTTGGGTCCCCCCGCGTTCACGTGCTGAGGGTGTTATGGAGGTTCCTTCCCCCGTTACCGCTCCGGCGGAGAGGTAAGGTAGCTGTGTTAGCCCTCGGCCGGCTCCTGGGTTCGGCGCCGGTTCAAGCAGAGACAAATCATTCTTCATCTTTTCGCTGTGGCTTGCGCGCCAAACATTCGTCTTAGCTTGGCGGGGCCCCACGTGCCCGCGCTCGCTCACCTTTCACGTGATTGGTGTGGCAGGATTTGGCACTTACCTGCTTGCTTGTACCTTTGTTGTTCTTGGGGTACTATTATGCGTCCATGGCTCGCTTAGCTTGGCGGGGCCCCTCGTGTCCACGCCCTGTCGCCATTACGTTGATAAATGTTGCTACCTTTATGCCTGTACCTGTCGTGACATGCGGTGTTGAGTGCTGACAGGTGTTGCAGTACCAGGCTCTTGCCTGCATGCTTGTGTTTTGTTGTACTTGATGCGTCGTATGCTCGCCTTAGCTTCGCGGGGCCCCACGTGCCCGCGCCCACTAGCTGTTACGTTAATAGGTGTTGCAGGACCAGACGCTTACTTGCAGGCTTGTTCCTTGTTGTTTTGTGCCATTATGTTGCAAAGGCTCGCCTTATCTGGTCGGGGTCCCACAGGCCCTCGCCCGCGCGCCTCCATGTCTGTTATATGTTGCAGTTGCCAGGTGCTGACCTGCACACAATGCGGAGGGTTCCAATGGCCGTCAGACAACCACAAGGTCTGTCTCCCCTGCACCGGATGCGCCTCTGACCACGCTTGCGACATCTGCTCCACCTGGCCTGAGCTGCGCTGGTCGCAGTTATGGAGTTTTACAGACCCGAGCGACCGGCACCAGTGTGTGATCCTATTCCAGTCGAGGCGCCATCCCCCATGCCCGGAGCAGTGACCGCACGAGACCGCACCAACCTTGTGGAGTGGACGCCACACCAGACGCAGGAGCCCAGTGCTCGGAGCAGGACTGCTATCAACGCGATCGCTTCCAGGAGGGAGCCCGCCCGGACAAAACCCGCTGGTTCCTATGGGAAGCCTACTTGCCAGCAGAGAGCCCGCCTCATTGAGCCTGGCTCAGAGAGATGCGCCACGCGCCATCCCATGTCCGATGTCAGTCTTCGCTCGTCTCCAAGGAAGCCCGCCGACTCTTACGGGGAGTCGCTTCGCCGGCAGAGAACCCGCCTTACTGAGCCCGGCTCAGAGAGACCTTTACCCACGCGTCCGAGGACTTCAGGCAGTTCAGAGCCCTCACGCCACTCCAGCTCCACCAGACACTCATGCTCCCCTGTTCAGCCCCCACCACTCTTCGGCTTCGTCACGCTCGACCCACTCTTGGACGTCCTTCCATCGACCGGCCACCTGCTCGTCTTGTCCCTCCCCTCCGCGCCCGGCCCGCCACCCTTCACCCCCCCCCCCCCCCCCCCCCCCCCGCCTCTCGACGGCGCCCTAGTAGAAGCCCCGCCCCCTCCCCCCCCCCCCCCTCCTCGGCTTCGTCGGCACCGTTTGCGCAGTCGCTCGTTGCGCTCCGGATGCCCTTCCTGCGTCAACCGGTCTTCGCCACGTCGTGCCTCGCCACGGACGCCGACCCGTCATCGTCAACAGCCCCCCTCGGATCTGGTCGCTTCCCCTCCTCCTCTGGCCTCCGTCTCTTGGATGTCATTGCCCCATAGCCCTCGTCTGCATCGCCGGACCTCCTCCCCCTGCCCGATGGATGACGAGACCCTGAGCCTGCTGGCCGAGGACTCCGTCTCCACTTGTCTCGGTGGACTTAGCTGCACTCCTTCACCTTGCTCTCCCTCTTCCAACGCCTCTGATTCCCCCCAGCTGGCCTCGTCGTTGCGTGCGGACACCGTGCTATCCCTGGACAAAGCTACTCGTCTCATCACCGCCACGCTTCCCGTGGACGCCTGCCCGCCATCGCCCCCACTCAAGAGGAAGGTCTCCGCGTTTGTTGACGCTGGATGACAGGTGAAGAGGTTCAAGTCTCTGCCGCAGCCTCCCAGCTTTCGTGATCTGCGCGACGCCTTCTCCGCTTACCTCCTGTTGGGTTCCCAGGACTCCGAGTTCTTCTCGAGGTGGTCAGCGGGACTCAACATTGCCTTTCGTCGGGACTGGTACTCGGGCCATTCCCAGGTGTTCACCTGCCCTCTTCCTGCTGTGGATCTACTGGCCTTGATTCAGGCTGGAGGCGCCGCCCTGCTGAGGCGCGCCCTGCCCCGTGGACTGGACAAGACTGCCTCCATGCATAACACCTTGGCCTGCGCGGGATTCCTGGAGCTGCTGACCCAAGCCTTCGTGCGCCGCATCGAGGACGCCTGGCACGCCTCCTTGATGCCCCTCCTAGGAGACCTACTCGCGCTCGCGGAAATGGCCAACCGGGCGGCGTATCACTCATCAGTCAACGCCATGGCTGCCGCCTCTAACTGCGACCTGCTGTGTCGGGATGCCATGTTGCTGGCCTGCTGCGGAATGCCCCCCGATCTGAGGACTCAGCTGCACCGTGCTCCCCTTGATGGCCCTCTGCTCTTCGGTGAGACCTGGCAGACGGTGAAGGATGCTAACTCGGATCGTTGGCCTCGCAGAACAGCTCCACCTCACTTTCAGGCGGCCCGCAAGGCGGTGGGTCGTGCCCTGCGGACCTCCAGACCCACCGCTTCTTCCGCCCCCACGCCTCCGCAGACCCCTCGTCGCCGCCCCGCCATCGGCTGCCCCGGACCTGTTAGCGCCCCTGCCCCCGTCCTGCCCGTCGCCCAGGGCGCAGGCGGGCCGCCTGACTTCTCCCATCAGCTGCCTCCGCTGACTGCGCCAGGGTCTCCAGTCGGCGGGAGGCTCGCGCTGTGCAGCGAGGAGTGGCGCTCGCTGTTCTCGGATGACCCCGAATCTTGGAGACCGTTACCGAGGGCCTTCGGATTGCCTTCCGCCCTCCGTTGCGTTGCTCCCCCTTGTGGACCAAGCAGCTGTCAGAGGAGCTCAAGGCCTGCGCCCTACGTGGAGAAGTCGCCGCTCTTCTGCAGAAGGCCGCCACAGAGGTCGTGCTACACCCCGACTCCCCAGCCTTCTACGGCCGCCTCTTCGTGGTACCCAAACCGGGCGGCAAGTGGCAACCTGTCATCGATTTCTCAGCGTTGAACACATTCATCGCTGCTCCGTCCTTTCGCATGGAGACTTCCCGGGCCCTCAGAGCCGCCGTACAGCCCATGGACTACGCGGTAAGTCTGGATTTGTCCGACGCTTATCTCCATGTCCCCATGCAACCAGCATCCAGGAGGTACCTCCGCTTTGCCTGCGACGGAGTAATTTACAAGTTTCGCGCCCTGCCGTCCGGTCTTAACCTCAGCCCCTGGGTTTTCACCCGCCTCATGGACGCGGTGGTGGCCAAGGCGCGACAGTCGTTTTCCAGTCCGACGTCGAACTACCTCGACGACCTCCTCCTACGCAACCTTTCGGAGGCCGACCTGACAACGAACAGGGATGCACTGATAAGTCTGTTGTCATTGTTGGGGTTCCTAGTCAATGCGGGCAAATCGGACCTCACTCCCTCGCGTCGCTTCGTCCACCTCGACATGGAGTTCGCCACCGACCTCAACAGGGTGCGTTTGCCGGAGCCGAGGATCCTGAAGTTAGTCGCCCTAGCCGGCCAGGTAGCCCAGCAGGACGCAGCCCCCGCCAGGGTCTGGCTTGATGAATGCGGCGGCGGATCTACTCCCCCTCGGTCGTCTTTACGCCCGGCCGCTACCGCTGCACTTCCTGTTTCACTGGCGTCCCTCCTCCGGCGATTTGGCCGCCATGGTACCCGTGACTCCGACGCTTCGCCCCCATCTGCTACGTTGGATGGACACGTCGTGGCTCACTTTGGGAGTTCCCCTGACCTCTCCGCCCCCTCAACTCTCCCTGTATGTCGACGCAAGTCTTGCTGGTTGGGGATCCCACCTGCTACCGCGGTTCCTCACAACATCCGGCCTCTGGCCTCCAGAGTTCGCGGACAAGCACATCAACTGGTTGGAGCTGCAAGCAGTTTTGCAAGCCCTCATCGCGTGGGAGGAACAACTCCGTCACCAGGAGCTGCTCGTCCTCTCTGACAATGCGACAGTGGTGGCTTACATCCAGAAGCAGGGCGGGACGTGCTCACCCGACCTGTGCATGCTCCTCTACCGTCTGTTGCGCTGGCGCGAGGACCGCAACATTTCCCTCCTAGCTCGACACATCCCCGGTCACCTGAACGTGTCAGCTGACTCTCTCTCCCGGCGCGGCCAGTTGCTACACACGGAGTGGACCCTGCACGCACTGGGAGACGCCTATGATCGACCTGTTCGCCACGAGGTGGAATCACCAGCTTCCCCTATTCGTCTCCCGATCCCCACGGCCCTGGCCTGGGCAGTCGACGCGCTTTCCATCCCGTGGAATGGCCTCATCGCGTATGCGTACCCCCGACAGTACTCGTCCACAAAGTACTCCTCAAGCTTCGAGGATGCAACGCAGTCGTCATACTGATCGCTCCGTTCTCCTGGAACCGGTCCTGTACCACCGACCTCCTCAGCCTCGCCACGGACCCCCCACTGCTGCTGCCCATGCCAAGCACGATGCTCAAGCAGCCCCGACAACCGCTGTTCCACCCGTGCCCGGAGCGCCTTCTCCTTCACGCTTGGAGATTGTGCGGCAAGCCCTCGCCGCTAGAGGCTTCTCGAGTGCAGCAGTGGAAGCTATCGCTACAGCCCGCAGAGCCTCGACACGACGCGTCTACGAGGGAAAATGGCGAGTACTGTGCTCCTGGTGCGATGACCAGTGCCTCTCCCCCACCGAACTGACTAATCCCCAACTCACGGACTTCTTCCTCTGGCTCTTCGGAGACCAAGGGTTAGCCCCTATCACCATCAGGGGGTACCTGTCCATGATTGCCGACACCTACCGGCACCTGGGCCGCCTGGACCCCGGCGCCTGTAAAGACATCACCGACCTTATGACTCACTTCGGTGCCCCGCTCGCTCATCCCTCGCTGGGACCTTCCCTGGGTACTGACGTAGCTGAACTCTGCCAGATTCGAACCGCTGCATTTGGCCTGCTTCGCGGATGTGACTCGTAAGACATGCTTCCTGTTGGTCCTTGCCACGGCGACCCGAGTAAGCGAGCTCTCAGCGCGCCCTGCCTGCCTGCAGTTTAGAGCGGATGGTTCCATGCAGCTACTCACGGATCCTGCCTTCCTTGCCAAGACCAGGTCTCCTTTGACCGCGCCTCAGGTGGTCACCTTACGGCCGCTGCGAGGGACGAACTTTCCCCAGGAGACCAGGCAACAAGATCCTGCTACGCCAAACCAAAGCCATCCGGAGAGGACGCTCAGGCCTATTTCTACCTTTAAAACCTGGCAGACCTGACATAACAGCCCCGACGATATCTTCCTGGCTACGCTGGGTCATACGGTCCGCCTATCAGGACCTCTCCCCACAGGGATTGAAGAGGCTAAAGATACGCGCACACGAGGTATAAACCATGGCCACGAGCGTCGCGTTCAACCGGAACTGCGCTGTCAAAGACATCGTGGTAGGCGTGGGCTGGCGGGCAGAATCGACCTTCGCCCGCTTCTACCTCCGGGATCTGGCAGGCCAGCGAGATAACCTCACACTGGTGGGGGACATCACTGCGGCGCAACACTCCCTCCCGGCGTCACAGGCGCTGTAGGTACGCACTTAGCTAAAATTGTCTGGAGGTTGCGGCAGGGAGGATTGCTCTGACTATAGCCCTTGTAGGGGTGTTGGGTGCGGCACCCTCCTCCTTATCACAATTCTTCCACATAGTCATGTCATCGGTAATGATTTTGAGGAAATAAATTCATTTTTCTCTAAAAGGTATTTTTTAGAGAAAAATGAATTTATGGCACAGAATTTTAACTCATTGATTTTCCCTCTTGGCTGAATTCTTATTTATTTCATTTTACTTTATTTATTGCAGCTATGAAGAAACTTACTTCGTGAGGACATCATTGACCAAAAAGGAAATGGTAAGAATATGAAATTGTACGTTGTGTGTGAATTTGCAAATTATATATTTCTTTGGGATGTTCTCACCTGCTACAGTGGAGGGGTTTCGCAGGACTCTCTGGTAAGAACAGACGCCAATACCACTTGAGGGTCTTGAAAGTGTGCTGTCTGCAGTAAATTTACATCATTATACAACAGTCGTCTTCATCATGACATGAATCCTCCGGTGACGTCAGTTTTCTGCAGTGGATGTTTTGTAAACTCTTGTGTACTGCAACATTTTTAGGATCATCGGAAACAAGTTGATGATTCCAAAAATGTCACATTTCTTTTGCTCAACAGTCTGTAAATACTTGTCAATGTTACAAATTGAAGCTGTAGTAGTATCTGAATTTCATTTTGTTTCTTGCACGCTTGCACACACATACTGGTACATACCGGATATTGTGTGTGTGTGTGTGAACAGCTGGAACTAAGGTTGCGAGTATACACATACTCTTTCACAGGCCATTTTATGTTGATGGCGTGTGTACAACTTAAAACTAACCCTTTGACTGCGGTAGCGGTTTTAGTCATGATGATTCCTGCAAGAATCATCACAACTAAACCCGCTACTAACAGCCAAAGTGTTAATGTTGTGAATATACAAACACTTTCTGAGGTCATTTTGCATTTTTTAAAAAATAAATATATATATATATATCTTGTAGCCACCAGTACTGTGACTGCAAATACAAGGGGTGTAACCCTTTGGGTTTTGGTAGAAAGTTTTGTTAAGGCGATTCCTACAGCCATAGGGTTAATCACTACTATGTCATTATTTCTAGAACAAGAGCAAGCGGATAGCCACAATGTCGAGTTTGGACGGACTGCTGAAGTTTGACAACCTAGCACATCTCGATGGGGATGTGAACACAGTAAGCTCTTAATGCCATAATGCCAGTGGACCCATATTTTGTTAGTGTTTCAAACATTTTTGTTTTGCATTAACTCATTCAGCCCTGACACACCACAGCAAGAAATGATTGAGTGTGATAGTTCAAGGGTGGTGCCAGAATAGCTTGGTGCCCATAGGCACCAAGCTATTCTGGCACCACCCTTGAACTATTACGCTATATCTGTCTCCAGAAGTGTAATACAGTCTTCAGAGGGCAACTTTAAAATTTGGGGATTTCAGTCCTGGGGCAGAATGTGTTAAACAACAACAAAATGTGTGGCTGCGACCTCTGAAAAGAAACTAATTCACCTTGTATATGAAGCATTTGTAACAAAGCAGGCAGTCTGTCATTTCTGTCGCTCCCACCTCTGCCAACAAAGAATAGGTAGAAGCTAAGCGTTTTACTAAAAGAATGCATTGTTATACATCTTTTGTTTTTGTTTTCAGGATAAATCTATGAAGAAAAGAAAGAGTTCAAAAGTAAGTGGACACCAGATTGGCTGGCCTTTATCTTTCTGTCAGTTTTGTTGCTGCTGGAACAGTAGTGTGCAGACTCGAATAGATTTGTCAGCCACACTCTGCTCTGGAAAAGAAACATCAGATACTAAAAATGAAACCATATTTTAACATTCAAATGTTTCATTTTTCAGATTTTTTTCCTTTTTTTCATATCCAAACAAAAAGGCACATAACTTATAATCATAAGTTTGATCAAATGCATAGAATCCTATGTTCTGTTACATTTGTGGGTTGTTTTTTTTTTGACAGTTTGTTTATTGTTTTCCAGAGGCTAAAAGGCAAGGGCAAAGGGAAAGGTAAGAGCTAACCAGTGGATTATTTATAAGTTTACATGCTGCCTGCAAAAGTATGCTCGGAAACGCATTGTTTAGGTTATAACATGTGGTTCTGCTACATGAATATCATTTAAATTGGGAAATATACAGAAAGTGTGTTGCTATTTATTTCATCAAAAACATTACCGATGACATGACCTTATGGGAGTGTCTACTACTTACTCAATTCTAGCCTAAGTACTCGTTGTGTTAACACACAACCCGGGAGGCACTCGGGGAACCCCGAGGGGGCCAAGAGTTGTCTCCCGATACTCCCCATCCGGAACAGAGTACCCATAATTCCTCAGTCAGTCTACTTAGGCTTACGCTGTTCAGACGTGTTGCTCTAGCCTATGGATTTTGGGGATTTCGACCGGTTCACCGGTCTTCGACAGACTTCGTTCTTCTCTTGACTTGTTCTTCGTCGGGCCCCCCTGTACCGGGTGGCTCTGGTATCCCTTCTTCGTTGGCAGCTGCCCGCTTGGCTCCCTGAAGTGCCTGGGCTACGCTGTGAACTTCGCTGGGACTTCGCCGCGCGTGCCTTGGTTTGGATTCTCCCCCCCCACCCCCCCCCCCCCCCCCTTCCCCGGTCCCGCTCCGGGAAAAGGTAAGGTGACTGGGTTGGCCCTCGGCTGGTTCCCGGGCTGGGCACTGGTTGAGAAGGCGCGAACGCGGTCTTCATTTGCGTTGTTGCTTGCGCCAAGATTCTTGACTTTTGCTTGGCGGGTCTCGCGCCCGTTCCCCCTCTCCTTCCGTGTTGGTGTGGTATTGTTATTGACAGGGTCAAGTCTCCCTTTTTTCGCTGTGGTTAGCAGCGTGGTTGTTGAAAGTTCCGCGCTTTAACGGAAGGCATTTACGCGTGAGGGAAGAAATGAGACGTTGTAGTCTGGAACGGTCATTCTTAAACGGCGCAGATCCGCAGGTGGTCAGCTTCGTTTTCCAAGATGGCGTCTAACGATGCAGAGCTCCGTGTTCCTCACGGTTAAAACCTTTACTGGAAGGGGAATGGTGTGCAAGATCGGTGAAGCTAAGTCTAACCTTATTTCTGGCGCTTACCTACTCACTTTTTCCTCACCTATGCTCTTGTCCCTGGTTGGGTTCGGGGAATGTGGTATGCTCCAGCCATCCCTTGACGCATTACGTTGGTGAATGTGGCGAGAACCGACGCTTACTTCGGTACTGAGTCGGTCCCGTCATGCCTGTTTTGTTATGCATACTGCAGACCTGTTTACCACATACGGGGGCGTATTAGATACATGGGAGATGCAGAGTATTCGTCAGTTGAGGGGACACTGACGGCACCTAGATGACTTATTGTTGCTGTCATGGGGGAAGGTCATAAGCTGCAATAACTTCTCTTGCCACCACAGGTGCTACTCACATACCCTCACTTGCTCATTCCACATATTACAATGACAGGCTGCAGATGGACGGTGATTGGTACGG
Source organism: Semisulcospira habei (assembly GCA_036245525.1). Lineage (NCBI taxonomy): Eukaryota > Metazoa > Mollusca > Gastropoda > Semisulcospiridae > Semisulcospira > Semisulcospira habei. The sequence goes on from BTPG01000002.1 coordinate 160,348,235, forward strand.
GTGAGCCCGTCGCCAACGCATCTCATGGCAGGCGCCAGTGACCGTCTTCCGGCCCGAACCTCCCTGGGAAAAGGAAAAAAAAAAAAAAAAAAAAACCCACAGGGCTCAGACAGCCCTATGTCTCCTGGACGCACTGGTTTCTGCTCTTTGGTTATATTCCTACTTGGGCATGTGACTACCAGTTAACATGAACAACATGCATAAGAATACAAGTTAACATGGCCGACAGTAACGTTTTACTGTTGAAAGGTAATTGCCTGCTGGCAACTTAAGACAATGATCAAAGCTGCACCTGGAGGCCGTCGCTATAGTACAGCTCCGGTGTGTCGCGGGGGCTCCGCTCCGACAAAGGTTCTGGGCCTGCCGCTTGCTTCAGGCTTATACTTGTCATGACATGCTTGAGTTTGTTGTGCAGGATGTGTTGTAGGCTCAACTTAGCCTGGCGGTCCTCCCAGACCAAGGGTGGCTTCCACACCTGTAGGGGCCGGGAGGTGCCCGGCGTAGGACGTATACGCTGGGAAGACAGGTACACACCTTGGTGGTTGGGGGAGTTGCCTTGGCAGGATGGACAGACAGTGCCGTTAGCCGCGACTCCTCTTCTTCGCAGAAGGTAGGTCACACAGGTGGGGTGCTTACCTGGGGTTAACCGGGATCCTACTGGCTGCACTCTCTACCTTGCGGGGATGTATTGCAGGTCCGCGCGCTTGCTGACAGGTGGTTCCTCGCTGGTTGTACCGTTGTCTTGCGGAAGTTCACCTTACCAGGACAGGGTCCCTCAGGCCCACGCCCGCGTGCCTTCGGATTTTGGTATGTTGCAGGGGCCTTAGATGACCTGCACACAGCGCGGACGTTACAGTGACCGTCGGACTCATACAAGGTCTGTCTACCATGTGCCTCCGAACCTTGGTGTGACGCCTGCGCCACATGACCTGGACGGCGCTGGGCTCACCTTGGAGCTTCTATCGGCGAGAGCGCCCGACGCCTGTGACTGGTTACAGACCTGCTGAGATACCGGCGGATATTCCCGGTACTCCGACTGCTCGAGTTCCGACGAGTGGACTGTGAGATCACCATGCCGGACGCGTCAGGATAGTGTGCAGGAGGAAGTGCGCTTGGAAAAAGCCTTCTGACAGACAACTGGCCTCCCTACAGAGCACACTGGTACCAACTTGGGGTTTCCGGCGCGAACGCCTGACACCGGTGACTGTTCCAGTCCTGAGGAAGTACCAGCTGTTCCGGTTCTCCAGCCTCTCAAGTTCCGACGGCCCTAGCATCGGGGGATCGACACGTCGGACACGGCTTGGTAGTGTGCGGAGTCGGGAGCTCGAGGCGTTGATTCCCAGGAGGGAACACGCTTGGACCAAGCCTTATGCCAGGCAGAGAACCCTTCTCGCTACAGAGTTCGGTTCGGAGAGACGTGCTTCGTGCCGTCCATGGTCAACCGATCCCCACTCGTCTCCTAGGAAGGCCTTGGATCCTCCTCGGCCGCTGCGAACCCGCCTCGCCATAGAGTCCGGCTCGCGGAGACAATCTCACACGCACACCACGTCTCGACTTGTTCGGGATCTGCTCTTCGATCGAACTCGGGCCGGCTGCTAGTGGTTGCAGGGTACTGTTGGTGGCCAGCCAGCAGGGCGGAGGTGCCTGTCTCCGTTCCTTACCGCCCGAGTCCTTGACGATCTTGTGGAGGGATGGCTACGCGGACCGCTTCAGTTACTGCGCGGAGAGGGGTTCTCGACGCGGGCGTTACAGGAGGGTACGCGCCTGGACATAGCCTGCGGTCAGGCGGAGACCCACCTCGATACAGTGCCCGGTTCGCAGAGTCACGCTGTCCCGCCAGTTCCCGACGGTAGAAACGAGCGACGGTAGATTCTGCTCACCAGCCCACAGCGGCCACGATGTCCTTGACAGCGCAGTTCCGGTCGTATGCGATGCTCGTGGCCATGGCGCGTACTTCATCTGCGCGGATCTTCAGTCTCGCGCGCTACCCGTCGGGAGAGATCCATGTATGCAGTTCGTATTACCCAGCGCAGCCAAGGAGGAGATCGTCTGGGCTGGGATATCAGTCTTGCCCTGTCGTATGGGCAGGAAGAGGCGGCACGACTGGGAATCCACTTCCCTCAGGATCGGATCTCCGCTCTTGCTCTCCTGCGCGCGAGGAGGGACCACTCTGCACCTTGGATGCCCGTCCATCTACGAATTTCCCTCGTTGGAGTCAACCTTCCGGCACTCTAGGTCTACACTCCGCTTCTCTCCGCTGCGGGCGTGCTTAGGAGTTGCCGTTCTTCACGTCGCTCCAGGGATTCTCTCCTGCCTCGCTCGTCGATCCCTTTCGCGCCCGGCTGCCGTTCGTCCCTTTCCTCTCCCCCGCACTCAGCCCTTCCCCTTCTTCGTGCTCCGGCCTGGCTGCAGTCGCTCCTCTTCTGGACATCCGACCCCCTCCGGTGGTTCTCGGGGAGGATGCTGTCGTTCCTTCGCCTTGCTCGGACTTGTTTACCTCCTCCGTTCCTCCTGCGGTTACAGTACTCGGTTCGACCCAGTTGTGCACTAATACTCCTTGGAGATCTGACGACTCACTAGCTGGTGGCCTTACGCGTGAGTTCCATTGACTTAGTGGAAGTACTCTGACTTCGCACGGGTGGTAAACGGGTCTGCGAGTGCGTCGGCTTCTGTCTCCCCTGGTGCCCTCTCGGATGCAGCTCGGAGCTGGCAGCGGCTTCCGGACTTCGTGCCAGGCGCTTCGACTACCCTGCGCTTCTTCTCTCGGTTCACGGATCTTCTTCACCCCCATGGAGTTGCCGGCTGTTGGCTTCCCTCGGTTGGAACGGTGCTCGGGAGGTCACAGGAGTTGCCTCCCCTTCCAGCGGTGGATCCGCTCTTGCCTCTCCTTGGGACTAGACGACCCCTCTCGTACGTACCTCCCTTCGTGTCGTGAGATGGTAGAGCTCCTTACCCTATCCTTCGTTCTCCAGGTCGACGACTCCTGGCGCCGAGCGGGGCGGTGTGATGCTAGACCGCTGACGACGCACCTCTGTGCTGACGACTCGACCAAGGCAGTTTCTTGGGGGGTTCCTGGACTTCGCTACGGGGAGCAGAACGGTGGAGGCTTCTAGAACCTTCGCTTCGCTTACGCTGTAGGACCATGGCACAGCTCCGTCTCCCTGGTGTCTAACCAACTCGACTTCCCCTTGGGCACCCAGGAGGGCACCGGGCTTCGAACACGTGGTACTGCTGCGGCTGTGCTGGCGGTTGGACGGCCCAGCCACTACTCGGAAGTCGGATCTCCTCTCCTTTGGTCGTCTCTAAGCCCGGCTGCTTCTGCTACGCCTCCTACTACCGTGGTTCTTCTCCAACTCCAGCCTGGCCTTCGGACCTCGCGGTCAAGAGCGCGAACGGCTTGGAGCTGACGCAGACTAGTAGGTCACCTTCTCGTGGGACGGCTGCGCCAACCTGTTTCCCCGATGGATCCAGTTGCTACACGCAGTTTGCACCAGGATGCCTTCGGAGGACCGGCGCACTGGCGAGATGGCTTCGCGGACCTGTTCGCACTAGGGGCATCGACACTGGGGTTCACTGGCGTGCCCCGTGCTGAGGATTCACCCTGCCTTTGTGGATTCGCCCGCCTGGACGAGACATCGACGCTCTGGCCTAGCCTGGGACGGTTGCTCCGCTCTTCCTGTTCATCACCCCGTTACTGGGTTCCGGTCCTGTACCTCTTACACCTCTCCTCGCCGCGGACCCCCGCTACTGCTTCCCGCTTCTGCAAGGTGCTCCTGCAGCCGCGACGCTCGCTGTTTCGCTTTGATGGGGCCCCTCATCCTTCGCCTTCGTCGGTGGCGGCAGGCCTCAACGTTGGACACAGCAAGGTAGTGTGCGGAGTCGGGAGTTCGAGGCGCGGGTTCCCAGGAGGGAACGCGCTTGGACCAAGCCTTATGCCAGGCAGAGAACCCATCTCGCTACAGAGCTCGGTTCGGAGAGGCGTGCTTCGCGCCTCCATGGTCAACCGGTCCCCACTCGTCTCCTAGGAAGGCCTTGGATCCTCCTCGGCCGCTGCGAACCCGGCCGTCCGCCACAGAGTCCGCTCGCGGAGACATTCTCACACGCACACCACGTCACGACACGTTTCGGGATCCTCTCTTCGCTCGAAGTCGGACCGCCACCCTCGCTCTCCCTCGCGAGCGTAACAAGGATCGAGCTTCTCCTCATCACTAGGAATAACAGCCCTGAAGCTACAAGTCAGATGATCTTCCTGACGACGCTCAGTCATGCGATCCGATTCCAGGATCCCTCCCGCAGCGAGCTTAGAGGCTAATTAAGTCCTATCAGCTACGTACAGGGCCACGAACGTCACAGTCGTCAGGAACTGTGCTGTCTTCCACTTCGTGGCTACTGTAGGGCTCGCGGGCATGTTCTCTCGCTCATAGAGTTTTCCAGTCCAGCGGGGCTACTCGCTCTGGTGGGGGAACTGCTCCGGGGCTCCTCTTCCTCCTGGCGCTTCAGCGCCGTAGGTTACACCTCCCCAGGGTCGTCGGGAATTTGCGTTTGGGAGGACGGCCCTTGGGGCCCCAAGGTGTGCTAGTGCGCGGCACCCTCCTCCTATTCGTGATTCTCCCATAAGGTCATGTCATCGGTAATGTTTTTGATGAAATAAATGCATTTTTCTTTAAAAGGTATTTTTTCGAAAAATACTTACCGATGACATGACTCGGACGACCCTCCCACCGGCCCCGCTTGCCGCTGGTAAGCTAAGTATCCTGACTGAGGAATTATGGGTACTCTGTTCCGGATGGGGAGTATCGGGAGACAACTCTTGGCCCCCTCGGGGTTCCCCGAGTGCCTCCCGGGTTGTGTGTTAACACAACGAGTACTTAGGCTAGAATTGAGTAAGTAGTAGACACTCCCATAAGGTCATGTCATCGGTAAGTATTTTTCGAAAAAATACCTTTTAAAGAAAAATGCATTTTGCACAATGTACATTTTATTTCATCAACTTTTGTCGTAGCATTCAGTTAGCCCCTTGGGTGGCGGTAGCATTTTTTGTCTCGACGATTCCTGCAGAGTTAACAAAACCAGTTCTGTAGAGTAAGCGGCGAGGTGTGTCTTGTGTTTTCTGCAGAATAATACGGTAGTAAGTTCATTAACTGATTTAATTTGGTAATTATCTTGTGATTGTATATTTTGTAATTAGTGACACTTCTTTGTTTCAGGAATGAAGAAAAAATTCAGACACTGAAAGCAGATGCAAAAACGTTCATAGTAAATATGAATTTATTACATGTACATTTGTAAAAATAAACAGATTTCAGTGAACATGTTGTACCCTGAAGTTGATATTCCTAAGTTTGGTGTTTGCCTTTTAACTTGAGGACTGCCCGCATAACCAGATCAAGGATAGAGATTGACCAGAATAGTTAAAGTGTAGTGCCAGAATATCTTGGCACCTAAAGGCTACAAGCTGTTTTTGCACTACCCTTGAACTATCATTGTCGATACATCTCTGTTGTGGTGTCAGCGTTGAATGAATTAACCCTCTAGCTATTAGCAGAGCGAAATCATCCTGACAATGACAGCTACCGACAGCCAAATGTTGAATTGCGTGTGTCATGGTGAAAAAGAGAAGAAATTCATAACATCAGAAGGACTTTATTAAAATCTTTTCAATTTCAAGGGCCAGTTCAGTGAATGGAATGACCGAGATAGTTCATGCATAGTGCATTGTGTTCTGCATGTTGGGAGATTGGTACCAAAATAATTAGGCACTTCCCACAAGTTACCATGGCCGACGCATCTGCAGTGAGTTGTGTTGCTTAGTTGTAGTGGACAGTTCTCAGGCATGGGAAATGTCCGCGAAAAAGAAGAGATCATCCACGAAAATAAAAAGGCATCTCCGCGAAAAAAACATCGTGGGTAGCAAAACGAGCAGAGCACCGGTTTAACATCGCGGGCAGGCTGTGGCCGCGACCCGCACTGGTGGCGGAGTGCGGCGCGCCGCGCAGTAAACCTAAGTGGGCAGTCGTGCATTGTATTTGCCCCAGGAAGAAAGGTTTAGTGCCTACCCCCCCCCCCCCCCCCCCCCTGCCATCATATGATTTTTGGGCCGCAGGAGAAAGGTGTCTAGCGTCTACCCCCCCCCCCCCCCCCCCCCCCCCCCGGTTTGATTTCTCGGCCCCAGGAAGGCAGGTCTAGTGCCTACCCTCCCCCCCCCCCCCCCCTGCCACCATATGATTTTTGGGCCGCAGGAAAGGTGTCTAGCGTCTACCCCCCCCCCCCCCACCCCCCTCCGTTTCATTTTTCGGCCCCTGGAAAAGAAAGCAAGGTCTAGCTTCGTGGAGGCCTGAGGTTGAAGGCCTAGTTTCAGATGAATTTTGCTTGGGCAATTCCCATGCCTGAGTTCTAAAATGTCAGCCTTATTTGTCTGGAAGTGAAACTAGTGTGTGCAATAGGAGAGAAAAAACACAAAACAAACCAGAAAACTGGTTGAAAATTCACAAATCATTCTATAAAATACACTACCACTTCCCTTCACACAACTGTCAACCAACCATGGTTCTCTTCCTCCCCCTCAGTCGAACTTCATCAAGTTTCTTAATCACTTCTTGCGCACCTTGAGGATTATAGCCACGATATGTGAACAAAATTGCATCAAAAACATGCTCCGTGTTGGGGTGTGTGCTGAGCAGAGCCCTCTCCAATACGTACAAGTCCACCCCCTTATCTTCAGCAGTGCCCTCAAGAGCGGTCAGTCCAAAGTCAATCAACACAAGCTCAAAATCGGCAGGATCTTGTCCAAGCAGGGCTGCTGCAGTTGCAGATTCTTGTCCAAGCAGGTCTTCTGCAGTTGAAGATTCTTGTCCATGCAGGTTTGCTGCAGGCTGATTGCCTGCAGCAAACCCACTTGGACAAGACCCTGCTGATTTGGAGTTCCCTCCACGCTGAGGAGTGAGAAGCATGTTTGATGTAGTGAGATCCCCGTGAATAATGTTGTTCTTGTGCGCGATGCCAATGACACGACCGATCATCTCTGCCACTGCTAGAAGCGGGGCGTCTCCTCTATGATTTTGCTGACTATCGTTGATGAATTCACGAACTGTGATGGACGGTTTAATGTACTCCATGTAGATGCTGCTGGACTCCATGTCCACCATAAAAATGGTTGGTGTCAAGATCCCTGAAAAAAGAATTAACTGGTATCAGGGGCGGATCAGTTACCTCAAGGGGAGGGGGGGGGGGGGGTTTCCAACTTTTTGTTTGGGGCCTTCAACCTGACAAAAGGCCTCCCCATTGCTAGACCTTCCTCCAGTGGCCAAAAAAAATTGTGGGGGGGGGGGGGGGGGGGGGGTAGTAGTAGAGGAAGAAGGCATGTGTGTGTGTTAACACTCTTGTCACTTGCCAAAATATCAAACAACAGGAGGGGGGGGGTTAACCACCCTAAAAAGAAACTTACGGCATTTTAAACAATTGGGAGGGGGGGGGGGGGGGGTGTCAGAGTGTCTGGAACCGCTAGGATTCCACCCACCCACCCCAATCCGCCCCTGAGTGTGAAAGCTAAACAAACAAATATGCCAAACAAACAAATATATAATGCCAATCATTACATCCAAAAACACTGCTGTAAAATCCACTAAAACCGTGGGACAATCATATAAATAACTCTTTGAAGTACAATGGTAATGCAAATAAATTTGAACGGGGCAATCAAGACAAACAAATGCTAACGGCAACACGTGTCTTCTTATTCTTCCTCTCGTTTCTCTGCCACGGTCAACCAATTGACCATTATTGCTGGGTTGCTGGTGATGGGCAAAAAAAACCTACTTAATTCTTATTTCTGGTTATTAAAACTGGGGAAGGGTCAAGGGTGAGTGGGCTGGGGGGAGAGGGAGACCTGTGTTGGGGGGCCAGCTGCTGTTTCGGTGCCTCCGGCTAGGCCTGCTTGGCTACTGTAGCGGTCTCCGGGGTTTAAACCCCAACCAGTATAGCCCTAGTCATCATCAGCCCTACTTTGGCAGGTGGCAGGCCATGATTGGGGGGTCAACGGTTGAGGCTTGATGCCCTTGCTACGAAGGCATATCAAGCGAAGAAGCCTGTTATATCTTCTTCAGGGAGGGCGTTCCAGTCTCTGATGGTCCTTGGGAAAAAGGATTTTTACCTGTAGGCTGTCCGGTATGGGATCCACTGTTGTGTGACCGTGTCGAGCTCGTACACTGGAAGGGATGAGTTGCTTGCAATGGGCGAAAGCTAGGCCATTCTTGATCTTATATAACATTGCTAAGCGAGCCCTCTTTCTGCGTTCTTGGAGAGTCTGCCAGTTCAGATGCAGCAGCATTTGCCCCACACTAGATGTGTTCCTGTGTCTGTTCAGGACAAAGCGGGCTGCTCATCTCTGGACTGACTCAATCCTGGCAATTTCCTTCTGCTGATGCGGGTCCCACACAGCTCACATACATTCCAGGATGGGCCGGACTAGCGATTTGTAGGCAAGCTCCTTGATTGCAACTGAAACGATCAAGTTTCTCCACAGGAACTCCAGCATCTGGTTTGCCTTGCTGCATATTTGGTTGATGTGGGTGTCCCAGCTGGCATCCTTTGTATGGTCAGGCCCAGGTACTTCGTGGAGCTTACCTCATCAAGGGTGTGTCCGTGTAGGGAGTACTGATGACTTCTGTTCCTTCTGCTACATGATACTGGCAGAGTGACACATTTCTGCGGGTGGAACTGCATGTCCCATTCGTTTTCACATGCGCACTGGGCATTAAGTCCTCTTGTAGCGTATTATTGTCGGTCTGTGAGGCAATGGGGCGGTATACCGCGGTGTCATCCGCAAACAGGCAAGTTCTTGAGCTGATTCTTTCTGGCATGTCGTTTATATACAGCAGGAACAGGCAGGGACCTACAACAGATCCTTGGGGTACTCCAGAGTGCACAGCGGTGTGGTTGGACCTAGCACCCTCAACTACCAGCGCTTGACGTCTGCCTCGGAGGAAGTTAGCAATCCATCTGTTGGTGTTGTCCCTGATGCCGTAGTAGTCTAGCTTATGGAGCAAGAGGCTATGGTTCACCCTGTCGAACGCTTTAGCAAAGTCCATTACAACGACGTCTGTCTGCAGGACCTGCTCGAGGTTTGTTGTAATTTCATCTGCGTATTCCAGCAGCTGCGTCTCACAAGATCGTTTTGCTCGGAAGCCATGCTGGTATGGCCTATGGGTTCAGAATACTGTTAGTCTTGAGGTGATCCATGATCCCACTGACAATGATATGCTCCAGTAGCTTACACGGGATGCTTGTGAGCGACACAGGCCTGTAATTAGCTGGGTCGTAGCTCTCGACTTTCTTGAAGATAGGGTTGACAAGCGCATCCTTCCAGTCTGATGGGACATCGCCTGATTGGAGGGAGAGCTGGAAGATCTTGGTGAGCAGGGGAGCAAGTTCTGCAGACAGTTCTTTTAGTATGCGAGGGGAGATGCTGTCTGGACCGGCAGCTTTTGCTGGATTCAGACCCTGCAAGAGCTTCTCTACGCCCTTCACACTGATCGTGATCTCTGGCATGGAGCTGTAGCTGTTTCTGTTGCTTGGCAGTCTGCACTTGCGCTCTATTTCTCCTGGGCTGTATGCTGTGCCATCACTGAATGACTTGTTGAATTGACTATTTAAAATTTCTGCCTTGGCCATGGGGTCCATTACAAGTTTCCCTTTGTCCTTGAGGGGTGGTATTCCAATGGCTGCTGCTCTCTGGTGTTTCATGTAGGTCCAGAATCTCTTCATTGATGGTGTTTTGTCCGTTTCCTCTCTGGTCTGGGTAAACAGTCCGCCAAGTAGCTCCAGTAGGCTCTATGCAGTTGTTTCTGGACTTCCCTCCGCATTTTCTTCATTTCTGTCTTCAGTTTTTCTGTACCACGCTTCTTCATTTCAGCGTACAGTCTGTTCTTCTTCCTCAGCAGGCTTCTTATTTTGCCTGTAATCCAGGGATACGAGTACTTCTTTCTGGGGGATTTGTGGGGTACATTTCTTGATACTGTGTCAAGGATGGTGGTCTTAAAGTTGTCCATAACTTTTCCACTGTTATGTCTGTTTGGTTCGTCTTGTCAGTGGTCTTCTGCGTTTCTAGTATGTCAGCCTTCATCTTTTCCCAATTGGCTTTTCTGTAAAGTGGTATGGGGCGTGACTTGTTGCTAATGATTGTGATCTTAGTGGCGTACTCACAATACACTATGTCATGATCAGAGACGCCAGGAATGATCTCAACACGTGGAATGAGATTCAGGGTGTTTGTCAAGACGAGGTCCAAGGTATTACCTAACCTTGTTGGGGACCGTACTACCTGCTCCAGTCCAGTATCGTATGTGAGATCAATGAAATTTTGGTGCAGGCGCGGAAATGCTGCATCTTGTTTCAAAGACATGGTCGATCATTCCCATCCAGGGAAGTTGAAGTCCCCTGCGACTATGAGAATAGGGTTATTGAAGTCGGCAGCACGTCTGACCGACAATTCGAAATTTTCCAGGCTTTTGTCATCTGAAACATTTGGACGGTAGTATGCACAGGGCAGTCCTTTCATTGACCTCATGGCAGGCAGCAATAGTGAGCTCCAAAACCTGACAGACAAACTTTCAAGTAGCGCAGGGTCTTATGGCATGGAGATCAGTACGGATAAAAGCAAAGTGATGATCAACACCACAAGCGACAGCAGCAGCAACATTCACATGAACGGCCAGAAGCTAGAAGAGGTCAATAGCTTCAAGTACTTGGGAGCCACCCTGTCCAAAGACGGTAGTTGCATAGCAGAGATCCGTATCAGGATAGGTACAGCAACATCCGCAATGGCCAGGCTGGACAGGATATGGCGAAGTAACTCCATCAGCTTCACCATCAAGCACAGGCTTTACAAGTCCCTCGTAGTGTCTATTCTACTCTACGGCTGTGAGACTTGGACACTGCTTGCAGACTCAGAAAAGAAAATCCAGGCCTTTGAGAACAAGTGCCTGAGGAAGTTGCTCCGCATCTCGTACCGCGAGCACAAGACCAACGAATATGTACGGAGCATTGTCACTTCCCTGGTGGGCCCACATGAACCCCTTCTGGCAACCGTGAAACGGCGCAAGCTTGCTTGGTTTGGCCACGTGACCCGACACAACACCTTGTCCAAGACTATCCTCCAAGGCACTCTCGAAGGAAGTCGTCGGCGAGGTCGTCAGAGAAAGAGTTGGGTCGCAAACATAAAAGAATGGACCGAACTCGAGATGCCAGACTTGCTTGCCACCGCCCAAAATAGAACTCAGTGGAGAGCACTGTCTGTTGCTGCTGCCTTTCAGTCCCCCCAACGCCCAGTTCGGGCAAGGGACTGATGATGATGATGATGATGATGCACAGGGCAGAGTACAGTATGACATGAACGTGTGCCCACTAACTTTCGGTCTCAACACCATAACTGTGTGTAATCTGCTTTGTACAGCTGCATTACTCGATCTGCCAACGCATAGCTTCACTTACCATTTGTGCGACACCTAATCATTGCACGAACTTCAGACTTGATGCGCTGTGTTGTCAGGGACTTGTCGAGCACTTCATGTCGGTACTTTTTCTTGAACCGCTCTTTCACCAGGCAGGGTCTACCATAAAATGAACACTTCTCCAACTTCGCTTCAGCGCCTTGCTTCAGGAATATACGTTTCATGTTAAGTCCGAAAGACACAAACTGCAACACACAAGGTGGTCAAGCTACTCGTTTACAGTGCTACGCTTCGCATAGAAGCTGCCATATTTGAGGGAGAACTCCAAATCTATAATTGTATGAAATTATCTCATATATATAATTTAATAGAAATAAACATTTTCAAGCTTTAAATATTAATATAGAAGTATAAATTGTAAGAATCATTTTCTGATAACAATGTACTAAGACTGATAATACACTGCCCGCATTCCATTTCTCGACTTGTTTGTCCTTTTCCAAGGGAAAGCACTCTGCATACATCTGGTAAAGGTCGACGTCGAAAATGTCGGGGAAAGGTGACGGAGATGCTGCCGGGGCAGATGCTGTTCCTGCGCCGATTGCGTCGAGCAGCCAAGCAGAAGACAAGAACGGCAAGGCAAATGCAAATGGCCAGGATGTAACACTGTACTATTTTCCAACGTCATTTTCTTCACAGAGGGTAAACGTGCATTTTTTTTTTTTTTTTACGACTCGCAGTGTAAAAAATAAGGGCATTTGTATGGTTTTTTTTTTTATATACGAAATACTGTATTGCAAGTGTTATTTGGTCCAATTCGACAACTTCCATTGCACGTCAGTTTCGGTCTTGCATGAACGAGAGATAATTACAGGCAAACTAGATGGAAACGTCCAGGTCAAGTGACCCTTACGGTATAATTTAGCTCATTTTTCAATCTCGCCTAGTCGGTCCCATGTTTCACTTGTGATCAGTATGTTATGCTTACATGCGTGTGTTTACTTAAATATCAGTTCCATTTGCGACAGCCTTCAGTCTTGAAGGCTGATTCAGATTTCCCTACATTCCAGAAAGCCGAATTTAAGCTCTTTTTTTTTTTCTTTTTTTTTTTTTTTTTTTTTGTTTTTGGTACAGGCCTGTGTGTTTTCCATCTGCAAGAGGCTGGGATTTTCCCAACACCCTGCTGTTGCAGGGTTTCGTGAGAATTTATGGCTGTTGCTTGCATGGGTCAGCCACAATTAGGCATCTTCTGTTTGAAATCCTCATCCATGGTTAAAACTTAAATCTACATCTAAATAGTGAACCTTTTTGTGACATAAGTATTAACTAATAATTGCCCCTCCACCATAGTGGGACATACTTATAGCCTGTGGATCTCAGTTACATCAATTTTTGGGACTGTCAGCCATGAATTCTGTGAATCGACTGCGATAGATCAAGGGTGGTTACTGTTTAGCATGGTGCAGAAGCTATCTTCTTTAATTGTGTAGCTCTTTGCCTAGGCATGGTGGCTGCAGCCTCCGCAAGACAATTTCCCCATAGCACATTATGGAAGGTGAGATCCATCCAACCAAGGTTCACTTGCAGTGCATGTGCTTGGCTATTTTTAGTGCTGAATGTGTCATTACAAGCCATTACTTGACAAGCGCACCGTATCCAGAAATTAACTCTTTAACCCATATCATACTGAGGCTAAAACAAGTAAAAGCTTGAAATTTGTACACAGCCATATGCGAGCTACATTATAGTACTTACAGATAAGGATATAGACCAATGGCTTTAGTTCAAGGGTGGTGCCAGAATAGCTTGGCACCTACATGCGCCAAGCTATTCTTGCACCACCCATGAACTATTTTAGTCAAACTTATTTCACACACTGGTGTATTCCGAATGATAAGGGTTAATACTTTTAATAGAATTACTTAGTAGTAAAGTACATAATACAGAAAAGCTATTTCGTAGTTGGTAATGAGTTTAACTCATTCAGCCCCGACACACCACAGCAAGATATGGCTTGACCATGATAGTTCAAGGATGCTCCAGAATAGCTTGGTGCCAACAGGCGCCAAGCTATTCTGGCACCGCCCATGAACTATCATGGTCAATCTGTCTCCTGAATTGTAACGCAGTCCTCAGAGGGCAACTCCTAAATGTGGGTATTTCATACCTGGGGTGCAATGAGTTAAGGGTCAGGTACCAAAGGTAGTCTTCAGTTTAGTCCCAAAGCAGATGGCACTATGCTTTCGCACTGACAGCTAGGATTCAATTGTCAGGACTGCACTCATTTTCATACACATAGGTCAGCAGACAGTTAAAGCATAAGAGGTAAATTGATAGAGAGTACAACTCATTGGGTGAACCCCTTTGTGCATACAGCCACCTAAACTGTTCACAGTACTGTTGGCTGTAATGCACAAGGGGGTTAAACTGCATGAAAGCATATAAATCACAGAGTGATTATTTGTCCATATGTATCTGTCTAGGTGCTGCTGGCAGCCTTCGAAAAAGACATTGTGTTCAAGCCGCGTCTGGTCAGCCTGTTCCATGGACAGCACATGGAGCCATGGTATGTGAAGCTGAATCCAGAGGGGACCCACATACCAGTGCTGGTGCATGAAGACACTGTTATTAACAACCCGGAAGACATCATCAACTACATCGATACGCTTGGCACAGGTGGGTAAACCTGCAGTCAGCATTAACTCTTTTGAGACGTGTCGCATCTGGATTCGCGGCCTAAGGCCACGAATCCAGATGCGACACGTCTCAAAAGTGTTAACCCCTTCCCTGCCTCTGGACACATTTTGAGTTTCTGAAATCTGTGTTAAATCAATGCCAAAGAACTTCATCTAAGGAACAAAGTGGGGTCAGCAAGAGGCAGAGATCCACATGAGCCCCCGCAACTGCGGGGGCTCATGAGGATCTACGCCTCTTGTATTTGGGTTCAGCTTGTTGTGTTCCGACAGTCAAGTTACTAAGTCCCATGTGCATGCAGCCACCAATACTGTTTACAGTACCTGTGGCTGCTGGCACGAGGGGGTTATAACTCTTCACAACAGTTTCTTTTCAGAGCAAGCAGATTTTACAGGAAGCAGATGGTCTTCAGGCCTTCGTTATCCTAGGAAGAAAAAGGCCTTGGGCCCATTTTGGTTGCAGTTAGCCTGCGCATGCTTGTGCACAGGTCAGCTGTGGACTACAACAGCCTGAGTGTCTTTGTTTTCTCAAAACACATTACCGATGGTATTACACTTAGGAATGGCTCTTAGCTGGCCTAATTTTAGCCAAATTTTGGTTGTGTCCGTATAAGGGGGTGTTGGCAGGAGTGGGGCGCCATAGACTATGCCAAACCCGAATAGCCTCCCCTTACTCACATCCGGTACAAGATTACCCAGCATACCCCAGTTTTAGTTCTTAGCTGGCAGAAGTAGGTTGTGTCTGTTCGAGCTCCGCTTTGGTTCTTGGCCGGTCGTTTCGACCTTGACTGTTAGTTCGTTGGGACTTGAACTGTGGAGATGGTGGCGTGACTGGGGGTAGTAGTGCTCACGCTGTGCCGCCTCGTCGACCTGTGTGTTCTACGGGCCTACGGCTTGTACCATGGAGACTGTGACTGGCGGCTTCCGGACGCTGCTTCGGCCTGCGCTCCGAACCGGTCGGGCTGTGTGGCGTGCTGTTACGATATGGTGATACGTGGGTTTGCTCCTTTTTTCCGCCATGGCCAGGTAAGATCTCGGTGAATGCCCTCGACCGGCGCCCTTGGGTGGGAAGGAGCGCCGAGCGTCGGCACGCGCTGTACACTCGTTTGATTCGACTACATATTCAATTATGTCCGATTCGCCAGCGCGCGCGCGTTGTTATTGCGTGACCTTAGAGGCCACGCTCGCTCTTTCATCTTGTACCCTCTTGTTGCAGTAACTAGGTTCGGATCTGCACGATGTGTGGCGACTTTCAGGGCCCCTCGGACGAGCATGCGGAGGGCCTTCCCTGAGCAGGAGGCAAGTCGACCCGCACTGGTGAGGTGTCCGCCTCATGACTGGAAGAGAGATGGTTAACGCTGGGGGGGCTTACCTCCGTTTGCGTCCTACTCAGAGGTCGGCCGACAGTGATGTCCAAGCTAACAAGGAGGGACCCACGTCAGGAACAGGGACTTCGTTGTCCCGCACAGAGATAGGGACTTCGTTGTCCCGCAGAGAACGTTCGACGTCTCAAGTCAGAAACAGGGACTTCGCTGTCCCGCACAGAGATAGGGACTTCGTTGTCCCGCAGAGAACGTATGACGCCTCAAGTCAGAAACAGGGACTTCGTTGACCCGCACAGAGATAGGGACTTCGTTGTCCCGCAGAGAGCGTACGACGCCTCAAGGCAGGAACAGGGACTTCGTGGTCACGCACAGAGATAGGGACTTCGTTGTCCCGCAAAGAGCGTACGACGCCTCAAGTCAGGAACAGGGGCTTCGTTGTCCCGCACAGAGATAGGGACTTCGTTGTCCCGCAGAGAGCGTACGACGCCTATCCGAGATCGCCAGGCATTGATGTCCGAGTTTACAAGGTGCGACCCAAGTCAGCAGCAGGGACTTCGTTGTCCCGCAGAGAGCGTACGACGCCTATCAGAGACCGCCGGGCATTGATGTCCGAGATGAACAAGGTGGGTCCCAAGTCAGAGGCAGGGACTTCGTTGTCCCGCAGAGAGCGTACGTTGCCTATCAGAGATCGCCGGACACTGATATCAGAGTGTAACAAGGCGAAACCCAAGTCCGAAGCAGGGACTTCGTGGTCCCACAGAGAGCGTACCACGCCTATCAGATCGCCGGGCAGTGACACCTGGCAGGGACAAGCTGGGACCCAAGTCAGAGCAGTGGCTTTGTTTCCCCACAGAGAGCGTACCACGCCTATCAGATCGCCGGGCAGAGACGCCTGACAGCCACAAGGTCGGACCCAGGGCACAAGCAGTGGCCTTGCTGTCCCACAGAGAGCGTGCGACGCCTATCGGAGATCGTGGCCACGGAAGCAGTGGCTTGGTTGCCACTTCCCTCATACGAAAGTAATAAGTCGTGGCTGATTCTCTGTTTGTCTATTGACAAGGGGTATTTACCTAAATATTACTAAATTGCGTTGCTACCTTAGTGGCTTGGTTGCCCAGACCTGTTTACCATACACATTCGGCGTATTGAAGTACACTATTTTGCTTGGGGTACACATACATGTGCACGTTATACACAAATACACATTTTGGAGAAACTGACAACTCACTGGCTTGTGAATAATACACATGTGAGTCCAAAGTACACTTTTAGTCAGTTGAAAGTACACTGACTGCACCCAGGGGGTAACCAGGTCGGCAAGTTGTCACTCAGAGAGCGGTCGGCGTCTTTCAGAGCTCGCCTGTCAGAGACGCCCAAGAGTAACAAAGGGGACCCCAATCAGAAGCAGTGCCTTGCTGTCCCACAGAGAGAGTATGTCGTCTGTCAGAGATCGCCGGACAGAGATGCCCAAGTGTTTTAAGGTGGGACCCAGGTGGTCCCGGACCTGTAAAGCACAAGATACCTTGTTCTGGGCTCTGGTCAGCAGGAGAGGTAGCTGACAACCTCTACTTGCATGGCTAAACCAATGATTCTTCCACCGGCCCGGGACCCGGCCTCAAGAGTGACCCGCTCCACTGTCCTTCCGCAGGCCAGAGTGGACAAACAGCAGGTGGACAGAGCATCAAGGTGGGGCCCATGTCAACGGCAGTGACCTAGGCGCCCCGGCCCAGTAAGCTTGTAGTCACTGACTGCGGAGGGCTGGCGTCGGCTACCGTACCTACGATGCTTCCAGTCCCGGGCCAGACAAGTCATAAACGGACATGCAGAAGCGACTGCTCGGCTTCTCAGGCGCTGGACAGTGTCTAGTGTCTGTGAGAGCATGTGGGCGCGGTAGCAAACACGTATGAGTATGTACGTTTATCGTGGTGCGCGACACAGGGGTTAAAAGGTTGCTTTCCCAGCGGCTCAGCGGTTCGCCAGGCCGCTGGGGCGCGACACCTCTTATCCTTCCAAGGTTAGGTTCCTGGAACCTCTAATCCGATTTCTTTGCTTTGGGCAATAGAGATGAGAAAACAGAGGGGTATTCTGTCTCCCATATTTTAATCTAATTCAATAACTTGATTATCCCTTAAGGGCTATTACAATCAAATTGTGCTCATGCATTAAGCATTGATTAATTTAATTTTTCTTATTATTAGGTTGGGCGCCCTCGCCCGGGCTGCTCACCAGTTTTTTATGGCTTGTGGCGACCGCAAGGGCTACAGGACCACTGCACTTCGCACTGCAGGATCCCGGCTCGGTGATATTGGGCCACGCCTCGCGCCGACCATGCAGACGAGAGCCGCTCTAGATGCAGTGCAGAAGAGACGATCTCACGATGGGATCCGGGTTCCGGCGTTCGCTCATGATCTTCAGTTCCCCTTCGGAAGCAGGGACTCGCCTCACAGAAGCCAGGGGTACGAGAGGAACAGGAGACGCCGTCCCAGTTCCATGGCTTGCTACGCAAGGGAAAGACGGGCTCTCCGAGTTTTCGCCACCGTTCGGGGGAGCGGCCCCCTGAGACTACGTTGTTCCTTCCAAGTGCGGGGTCCGCCTTCGTTGGATCGCCGCCGGCCGGAGTTTCCCGGACTTCGGAGGGGTTGGACATCCCTTCGCCTGCGGGCGGAACATACGGTTCCCGCTGGACGCCAGAGGACGTCATTCGCCGTGGCTGGACGAGGTTAGCTTCTCTACGTCGCTACGCTCGCAGTTCCGAGAGGTCTTGCGTTCGCCGGCTACTGCGAAGATTTACAGGAGAGTCTACTCGGGCCGGGGACTACGCAGGTCCCCTCATCGCGTCCAAGCATTCAAGTCCCTGCCCCTTCTGGTCGGCTTCTGTCTCCGCTTCAGGGCGCCGGGGGAGGCGCTGGTGGCTTCAGCTGGATCCTACTTTCTTCCGCTGCCAACGGTTGCTGCGTCCGTCCTGATCGATTACGCGCGGCTGAGTGGAGAGTCGGCCACGCAGGGCACCGCGCAGTGGAGAACTTCTTGGCCCCCTGGGCAGACCGACAAGGAGGCTTTCAAGGCCTGTCACGCAGCTGATTCACGCTGCGGGCGCCGCCGGATGTAGCAGCCTTCTTAAAACACTGTGGACCGTCAGACAGGATTGGCAGGGACCACTCTTCCGCGGAGGCGCGGTTCGTCCGAGGCACCGGATTGGGCGACTTACATCCGAGAGACGGAGGCGGCGACGGGACGCCAGCGGCACACTCCTGTGAACGTCAGGGACAGCATACTCCAGGCGCGCGAGGGATAGAGGTCAGCGCGGGTGGAGGACTGGTCCGACAGACTTCACTGCGGACGCCGTCTTCATCGGGGGTATGCACACAGTTCAGATTAGCTCCGCCTGAGATGACTTGCGGCTAGTCGCTTCATTTCCCCGACGGGGTGCTACTCTTCGCTTGGGCCTGGCCGTAGTCAGCGGTGACCAGGCACGCTTGTCGCCTCCTTAGACGACAGCTTCGGGACCTAGCGGAAGCGTTCGCTTCCCTGGGTGGCGGCGACTTGGAGTTCCGGCAGGCTGCAGCGCCGGACCGGAGCGGATGGACTTACCCTCGGTAGCGCCTTCAGGAAGTTACCCTTTCGGCGCTGTGGATCCTGCGGCCGGGGGCGCAAGTACAGGGAGTTAGACGGGACAACTTGGCAGGAATTAGTTCCTGAGAGGTCGTTGCGCTCGGGCCTGTGGCAGTAGGGTCGACGCAGCTCTTACACTAGACGGTAGTTTGGAGCACGATCTTCGTCCTTCGACTCGACACAAGTGCCTCGTCATCTCGGCAGATACCAGACAAAGACCTGAGAGCAGCGGTGCGTCTCCAGGACCTGGGACAACTCGAGTTTCGAAGTCGTAACCAGTTGGCAAGCCGGGCGGTAGGCTGGGATCATGCCCACTTCTCCGTCGACTAGAGGGCCGACGCTACGGGACAGGTACTACGTGTTTTCTTCGCCGGGATTCCGTCGAGGATGGAGTGCGTGGTCGTCCTGTTCGAGTGGGACTCCCAGTAGACGGGAGCAGGGCAGTGTAGGAGGGACTCTCAGTCCCTTCTTCAGCTCTCTTAGGACGGATGACTTACTAGGGGATCACCGTTCAACCTGACACCTCCTCTGCTTGGAGAAGGAGGGCGTAATTGGGAGAGGCTAGTGCGCTGGAGGCCTGCCGCGCGGGGAGGCGTCGCTGTGGCCAGATCTTCCAGCTCCACTGCTCGCCATCGAGATTGAATGCCGATTTATACGCTTGGTTGTCCGCCATTACTTGTGTTGCAGGTTGGTGGATGTAGGTGCGCACCCGGAGATTGGGCAGCAAGCCCTCTTCCACAGAGGCTTCCTACGGCGGCCATGGGTGCTACCGAGACAACCCGCAGACCCTCAACCAGTCGAGTTGCGAGGGTAGATGACGAGCGCTGTGTGACGGGAATGACAACCTTCTTCCTTCCGAACTGGACGAAGCCCCAGCTGGCAGGGTGCTTCCTCGGGGTTTTTCATCTCCTAAGGACGGCCCCCCTTTCACCGTTCAGGACTATCTCATCATGATCGCCGACTCCTACAGGCGATTGCGCTCATCAGACCCGGGTAGCTGCAGAACCTCACTTCAGAGGCTCCCTTCGCTTGGAATGCCCCGCTGTGCTGCGCAGGGACCAAGTTCTACCTTGGGGGCTTACGGGATCTCAACCTCGTCTGTTGGAACCCGGCACATGACGCGCCTGACGGATGTTTCAAGGAGGAGAGCTTCAGGGCAGTCCTTGACTCAACCTCCAGGCTCAGTACTATGCACGCTGTCCACACACCCGGGTGGCTGGCAGTGCCAGTCGACCGGTTCATGCTACAGCTACCTGACACATCTGCCTGGACGAGACGCGGCCTACATGACGGCGACAGTTGTTTCGCCCTGCGCGTGTTGGGTGCCACCCGGGAGAACAGACTTCAAACCCGGTGACAGCCTTACCTCTTCCAGGGTCAGTATCCGTACGCGCTGTCGTCACACACACACAGATGGCTGGCTGTTACGGACGGAAGGCGCCGTGCAACTACTACGGTACCAGCCTTCAGGGCCAAGTCGTGGTCGCCTTGGCTGCCCTACAGTCTATGTCTGTCTGCCCGTACGAGTGTCAGATTCCACTCAGTAGCCCTGACAATAGGAACCGGTGAGAGTCTTCCGTGTGTACCTGCGCCGGACCAAGCTGGCGCAGGGGGACGCACACACCTGTTTTCTCCCTCTGTCCACAGGTAGACGTGGTATCTCAGCCCAGACCTGCTCCTCCTGGTTCCGGGGAGTTATCCGCCCGGCCTTCCAGGACGTTGACCTGTTGATGCCACATGTTGCACATCGCGGCGCACGAGGTCAGAGCCATGGCCGCAAGTTCCGCTGCGACAGCACCGGTGCAGTCAAAGTCTTGTGGCGGCTATGAGATGGCGAGCGGAGTCCACTTTCGCCCGCTGCTACCTGAGGGACCTCTCCTCCCAGCGACAGATCCTCTCGCTGGTGGGAGACACCGCAGCAGCGCAACACTCCCTCCCGGCGCCCTAGGCGCCGCAGGTATCTTAGCTAAAATTATCGGGAGTGTGCTGCAGGAGGGCGAGTTTGTGGGCAATGTGGTTGGCAGTAGGGGCGCTATAAAGGCACCCACCTCCTCTTTGTGATTCTTCCTAAGTGTAATACCATCGGTAATGTGTTTTGAGAAAACAAATGAATTTTTCAATTAAAATGCATTTTTTTGAAAAATACTTACCGATGGTATTACTCGAAGGTCCCTCCCTCCGGCCCCGCTTGCCACAGTTCGCTAAGAACTAAACTGGGGTATGCTGGGTAATCTTGTACCGGATGTGAGTAAGGGGAGGCTATTCGGGTTTGGCATAGTCTATGGCGCCCCACTCCTGCCAACACCCCCTTATACGGACACAACCAAAATTTGGCTAAAATTAGGCCAGCTAAGAGCCATTCCTAAGTGTAATACCATCGGTAAGTATTTTTCAAAAAAATGCATTTTAACTGAAAAATTCATTTTTGCTTACTAGGCTGATATTTGGCTCACTTGTGCAGCAAAAGTGAGTATGTTCTGGGCCAGTGGTCGTCTGTCTGCTGTTGTCCATGGTAAACTTAAAAGTTGGCATTTTCTTGGAGACTATTCAAGCCACAGTCTTCAAACTTGGACCAAGGATACTTTGTGGCAAAACCTTTATAAACATGCCAATTTGAGTGACCTCTCACAAAGGTCAAGCTCACTGGCTCAGGAAATAGGTAAAAAATAGCTGTACTTTGACATAATTTATTTTTTCTCAAATACTATTCACAACTTCAAACCTAAACTTGGTACAAAGATACCTGATGGTAAAACCTTTCTGTGCTTACTAATTTGGTTGATCTCTCGGAAAGGTCAAGGGTCACAAGAGCTCAGGAAATAGGTAAAAAATAGCCAAATTTGACAAAAGATGTTTTTCTCAAATACTATTCACAACTTCAAACCCAAACTTGGTACAAAGATACCTGATGGTAAGACCTATTTATGCATACTAATTTGGATGAACCCTTGGAAAGGTCAAGGGTCATAAGAGGTCAGCAAATGTGTGTAAAATGACAATTTTTAATAGAATTGTAGTTATTGTCAACAGTTTTGCAAACTTTTCAATCAAATTTGGCACAAAGGTAGCTGATGATGATAAGACCTTCCTATGTATACTAATTTAGTCAACTCATCGCAAAGTTCGAGAGAAACAGGGGTTTAACATATGTGAAAACTGATTAAATTTTGAGAAAACATGGATTTTGCTAGGGCAGAAGCCATCCCTTCACTTATTGTCACTAAGGTCCCACATGTAGATTGGTCATACACATGAGCCATAAGGGCTTTGCTTTTCTTGTTTTTTCATCTGCTGCTACTGTTGATAAAGCATCAACAGACATAATATCATTATGATCAAAACTTACGTGTTAAGTCATTTAACCCCATGGACACATTTCCCACATTTTGTAGATTATTGTAACTCTTTGCTTTGTGGCTGCCCTCAGTATCTCATTGATCGCCTCCAAAAAATTCAGAACAATGCAGCCCGGCTTGTTGTGAGAGTCTGTAAGACTGAGCATGTCACACCCATCTTGAAGTCCCTTCACTGGCTACCTGTGTCCTCACGTATTCAATACAAAGTTATGTCAATCTGTTTTAACTGCCTTTCAGGCACCGGCCCAGAATACTTGTCCTCTTTGCTGCATGTGTATACATCCTCTCGTGAGCTCCGCTCCTCTTCTGATAAACGGAAGCTGTGTGTACCTTCTGACAAAACTAAAACATTTGGTCAGCGCACTTTTGTTTATCAAGCCCCAGTGTTATGGAATACACTTCCTCTTGAGGTCAGAAACAGTGAGTCTGTCTCTGACTTCAGGAGGTCGTTGAAAACTCACCTCTTCAAGCTTTACTTTGAATAACTGCCAGTGTTTGATGCCTTAGTTGTAGTTCTGCAATCCTCCTTGTTTAGACTGAATGTTAATTAGAATATAAATTTTTATGTATGTATTGTTGTTTAGTTTATTGTAAAAGTGGTGTGTTCGGGCATTGTGCTTTGTTTGTTATGTGCATATGTCATTGTATTTTATTTTTGTGTACAGATTGTAAAGCGCTTAGAGCTTTTGAGTAAGATTAAGCGCTATATAAATACCCATTATTATTATTATTATTATTATTATTATTTTGAAGGTGCCATCTAACAACCATGTACCAGTTGCAGGAGATGGATTGACCATGATAACTCAAGGGTAGTGCCAGATGAGCTTGGCACAGTCAGGCACCAAGCTCATCTGGCTTTACCCATGAATTATCATGGTCAGTCCATCTCCTGCTGTAGGGCGTTGGGGCTAAATGGGTTTAAGCTGTCTGTTTATGATAGTTGTCTGCTCAAATAGCTAACTAACTTTATGATAATTACCTCCCCTGTATCACTTAGGTCCCTCTCTGGTGCCGGACATGGAGACTGTACGAGGTCAGGAGGTGCAGGCTGTGCGTGAGCAGCTTGGAGCCGTTCCTGTGGATATTATCACATACGGCGTGGTGTTCCATCCCCACCTCTCCACCTCTGGCTGCCGCATGCCTACTGCCGTCCAGCGCAGCATGAGAGGTGAGTTGTTCCCGTTTTTTTCAACATTGTTGTGCCATGAGGGGAGATTTGGGTCATATTCTACAAGAGCATTCACACTTGACTTGCCAACATTTTTTTGGGTGGTGACCCACTCAGCTCTGATGTATGACAGAAAGAGATGGATCAACCATGATAGTTCAAGGGTTGTGTGAGAATAGCTTGGTGTGTAGCGACATCAAGCTACTCTGGCACTACCCTTGAACTATCACAGTTGATCTGTCTCAGGCACAGTGATGTAGCTTTCAGAGGACAACTCGCAGATGTGATAATTTTTACCTCAAGGTGTATGCAAATTGCAATGTGTTAACCTTCGCTGTGCGTTACTGTGCTCTGACACTTACAGAATATGCTCATATCCTCTCGATCAAACTGGCCCTTATAGCTTATCGCATTTTGTCAGTGCACATAGCATGATGCTTAATCAGTGAGTGTTCTGTTTACCTAAAGATGAATGTTGCTACTTGATGGGTGCTTGTACTTGTTTTTTTCCTTATTTTCATTAACAGCAGTGAATATATGTTAGAGACCGTGTTTATGTTTGAACCTCCAGCAAATGCTTTGACTTTGAGCTCTAGAGCAGACAATTCTATATGCCTCTCCTACACAAAAATAAACTGTGCGTGATTGAATTGAGCACTATGTTCCAATCAGACATAACAGATGCTTCATTTTTAAGTTCCTTCTATTTGTAGAGGGGACTTTTTAGGATGGGTCACAGTGGGGTGAATTTAAAAGCATGTCCATGACATTAAAGGCGGGCAGGCTAAACCTCTGACACCTGAAGTAACGAGATAAAAATTACGTCATGTCTGGTTACGCTAACCTGGCTGCTGAACGTACATTTGGCGCAAAGCGCCGTGTGTGTGTGTGTGTGTGTGTGTGTGTGCAAATATGTATGTAAACAAGAGAATGTCCGATATTGCTGTACGCACAAGCTTGAAACTTGGCAAAATACTTTTTTGAAGGGGTGGCTAAGAGAGCCTCCGAGCATATTGTAATTAGGTGTCTCGTTGAGGACATAAAAGACCGTTTATAGAAAGTCAGTTGACCCAGATTTGAGTCTGTAATTTTTGTCATATTTACTTGAAATTTTGGATAGAGCTAGTTTGGAGAAAGACATTGGATGAGTTCATTAGCCAGCTTTGTACCCTTTCAACTTCTTCAGTAAAAATGAATTCTTTTCAGACAAAATTTAAAACAGTAAAAACCTTTACATGTGGAGAAAGTCAGACTGGTAGTAACGTAAAAGAAACAACTCCGTCACCACGCAGACATTCTCTAAATATGACATAATTCTCTCACTCTCTCTTTCACACATATTGTTACATGTTGAGTCGTGGTCGTAGTATGATATCACACCAGACGCACGTAAGGTTCTTTTAAAGAAACTTCATTCAGCTGCAACCTGTCGCATGTAAGGATGTAGACCACACTGGAGTAACAGTTCCAACAATATTTTATTGCAGCGATGCGATCTCCACACAATGCGTTCACAAATGCACCAACACTGATACAATGTCTCCTCTGCAAAATGTCTACACTTTGACACAATGCGTCTCTCATTCAAATGTACATCACCATACACTGCATAACTCCATCACTGACAATGAACTACGATATCTTGCGTAGCTCTCTCAGTGTCAGAGTGCTTACGATACACTGCAATTATACAACTGAACAATGTACCGATGCTGTTACATCGCAATTCTACAACTGAACAATGTACACCCGTGCTTCCTAGCACCAACTTTTATGCTTTCCAGAATAATCCAGCAAATTCATACAACACAACCAATCAACATAGAATACGTAACCAAAACTCATAAATATTAATGAAAAAGAATACACAAGAATGGTCTCCAAAAATCTGGCTGCTATTTCCATCCCCTATTTTGGGAAATCCCGGCGCGTTATGACGTCTCACAAAAGTATGGCAGACAGTTCACGACCTTGCCTACACTTTCTGGAAGTTTCACGATCTTTCGTAATACATACTGACCAGCTGCTAACTTCACGCGTACAGAAAACAACTATGACTATGAGTATTACAGCGGCTTTAATACTGTGTTGCAAAATGTTGCCGACACTTTGATGTTTACAATTGAGGTCACTAGACAGAGCGCGACTTCGCTCGAACGTTCTAGTCTGTTCTCAGCGAATCTACGCATTACAAAGATGGACCGCTGCTATTCCCCGTGCGACTTTGCTAGAAACATCCGGACTAATCTTAGCGTATCATAACAAAGCCAGTTCTGCTCTCTGCGCGAACGATAGCGAATCTTACTAAAAAGGTATGTGATTCGTAATCATGATAGCTCAAATAAATATCAGATCGTTTCCTACGATGAATACACACATGCTCTCACAAAACAACACAACCACCATCATAACACATATGCACTCATCTCCAATAGGCATAGATCCTCATGCGCCTGGAGGGCACATGAACATCTATGCCTCTTGGAGATGTTTGGAGCGAGTGCACACGCACACACATGCATACACACACACATTGGCGCGCTTTCAGAAGAGCAGGCAGATTTACTTAGTATATCATGTAGCTAGGTAAAGTCAACCTGATTTTACACAAATTATAGCAAGACTGAAATTGTACCATGAAATTCTAGTTTTGTCAACATTTTCTCAAGTCTTGAAGTGAAAGCGAAACTCATATCATGTTAAATATAAAATTACGTAAAAACAAAACACATGTCATGACAAATGACGTTTGACAAACCAATAAGCGTATGCACTACATGCGCCCCTTATAGAGTTCACTATGACGCATTGGCACATCTGTGAGGATTTTTAAAATGGAGATATTTCAATATCAGAATCAAGTCAAAGGCAAAAGGTAGAGACCCTTGACAGCGAAGACAGCTCTCATATATATAGAAGGGCCTTTGTGGGTTATGGTTCATCCCATCTTGTTTGTCTATCTTATTGAACATATAGTACCCGCCGTGAGATGGCCTTAGTCACCTGCTCGGCGTTAAACCCAAATAACTAACTGAACATACAGTAAACTAAGATGGGGCTGGTCGGAGCCCGTTCAGCAGCATGCAAATGACATTATGGGTTGGCGGGCCTCGTATTCTCGCAAAGAATTAACAAGATAAAAATGACGTCATGTCTAGTTACACTAACCTCGCTGCTGAACGTACTTTTGGCGTGAAGTGCCGTGTGTGTGTGTGTGTGCGTACGTATGTATGTAAACACCAAAATCTCCAAAGTTTTTTGTTTTCTCAAAACACATTACCGATGGTATTACATGTTGGAAATAGCTCTTAGCTAGCCTAATTTTAGCCAAATTTTGGTTGTGTCCGTATAAGGGAGTGTTGGCAGGAGTGGGGCGCCATAGACCAGCCAAACCCTAATAGCCTCCCCTTACTCAAGTCCAGTACAAGATTACCCAGCATACACCAGTTTAGTTCTTAGCTGGCAGAAGAATAGGTTGTGTCTGTTTCGAGCTCTGCGTTTTGTACTTGGACCGGTCGGTTTCGACCTTGACTGTTAGTTCTTTTGATCCTTGGACCTTTGGAACCGTTGGAGCTTGGGTCGTGGCTGGGATTCCTAGTGCTCACGCCTGTGACAGTTCTGTCTTCATCGGCCTTGGGGTTTCTCTGCCGACTGGGAATGTGCCGTGGAGACTGCGAGCTTGCGGACTTACCTGACGCTGCTTCGACCCTGCGTATTCTACCCAGTCGTGACTTGCGGCGAGCTGCTACGACCTGCTGTCGGTGGTTTCCACTTCACTGGAGATACGTGGGTTTGCTTCTTTTTCCGCCATGGCCAGGTAATATCTCGGTGAATGCCTTCGACCGGCGCTCTGGGGTGGGAGGAGCGCTGAGCGTCGGCACGCGCTGTACACTTGTTTGAGTTCGATTGTATTCGATTATGTTCGAATCACCATCGCGCGCGGTTTATTATTGCGTGACCTCAGAGGCCACGCTCGCTCGTTCTTCATTGTACCCTCTTGTTGCAGTTACCAGGTTCGTACCTGCACGATGTGTGGAGATTTTCAGTGGCCCTCTGACGAGCATGTGGTCTGCCTACCCTGTTAAGGATGCGAATCGACCCATACTTGTGGTGTGTGCGCCCCATGGCTGGAAGAAAGATGGTCACAGCTGAGGGGTTTTACTGCCGAGAGCGTCCGACTCCTATCAGAGACCTACTGTCAGAGCCGCCCAAGAGTAACAAGGTGGGACCCAAGTCAGTGGCAGTGACTATGTCGTCCCGGACCAGTAAAGCATGTAAGTCGCAACTATCGCGGAGGGCCCTCCTCAGGTTACCCTTACCGTGGCGACCAAGATACCTTATCCTGAGCACTTGTCAGCGGGAGTGATAGCTGACAAAGCTCTGCTTCAGATGGCTAAAACCAATGATTCTTCCGCCAGGCTGGCGTCGGCTACCGACCCTACGACGCTCCGAGTCTTAGCACAGTCAGTGGATCGTAGGCATGACAGGCAGTAGTGGGCCAGAGTGGACACGCGACGATCTGACAGAGCCGGCTCAGAGTAACAAGGTGGGAACCAAGACTCTGGCAGTGACCTAGACGTCCCAGGCCAGTAAACCTGTATGTTGCATCTATCGCGGAGGGCCCTCCTAAGGTTCCCCTTACCGTGGCGACGAAGATTCCATATCCTGAGCACTTGCTAGCCGGAGGGATCGCTGACAACCCCTTCTTGGGATGGCTAGACCATTTACTTCTGCTGGGCTGACGTCGGCAACTGAACCTACGACGCTTCCAGTCCCGGCCCAGGCGACAAATCGTAGGCATGACATGCAGAAGCGACCACGTGCTGGGAGTCGCACGGTGAGCCACAAGACTCGTCCACTACGGGACAATGACGTCGTGGGCCAGTTAGCTACAGCCGCATACGAACGCGGAGGGCCCTCCTAAGGTTCCCCTTACCGTGACGAACGGAGAGGCACGGCCAGACCCACTGACGGCGGGTCCTGCCCATACAGACAACAGCTCGGCCTCAGGTCGGTGAGTACTGTGTTGTGAGAGCATATTTTGCGCGGTGGTGTGCAAGATTGGTGTATGTTTGTTTGTCGTTTTACAGCACCTAGTGCCTTTCTTTCAAGATAGACGTTTTAACCCTTTTGCCACAGGTGTTAAAATGTTGCATTCCCAGCTGCGCAGCGGTTTCGCCAGACCGCTGGGGCGCAACACCTCTTATCCTTAAAAGGCTATAATCCTGGAACCACTGAACCGATTACTTCAGCTTGAGAAAATAGAGATGAGAGTGGTATTCTGACTCTCATAGTTCCATCTAATTCAAATAACTTGATTTATCCCTGAGAGGGCAATTACAATCAAATAAAACTCTTTCAATAAGCATTGATTAATTAATTTATTATTATGATTATGATTATTTTGGGCGCCCTCACCCGGGCTATACACGCGTTGGCGCCATCTCCCGTCGCGGGTTACACCGGCACTTACTATGCCTTGCGGCGACCGCAAGTGCTACAGGACCGCTGCACTTCACACGACAAGATCCCGGCTCAGTGATGTTGGACCACGCCTCGCCCCGACGTGCAGACGGGAGCCCGCTCTAGATGCAGTGCAGAGAGACGACCCCACGTTGGGATTCTGTTCCCGGCAATAGGTCACAATCTTTCAGTTCGCCTGACTTCGGAAGCACGTGCTCACTACACAGAGACCAGGGGTACAAGAGGAACAGGAGACAACGGCCCAGTTCCGTTGGGTCGCTACGCATTGGGAAGACAGGCGCTCCAAAGTATCTTCGTCGCCATTCGAGTTCGTGGGACCGGTCCTCTGAGGCTACGCTGTTCCTCCAAGTGCTGGGTCCACCTTCGTTGGATCGCCGCCTCCCGGGGTTCCCCGGACTTCGGAGCAGTTAGACATCCCTTCTCCTGCTTGTGGGACAGACGACTTTTCCGCTTGATTCCAGAGGACGTCGTTCGCGTGCTGGGCGATGATAGCTACTCCACGTCGCTACGCTCGCAGTTCCGGGAGGTCTTGGATTCGCCGCCATCTGCGTGGAGATGGAGGAGGGAGTCTCCTCGGGCTTGGACGAAGCAGGTCCTCTCATCGCGTCCAAGCATTTCAAGTCCCTTCCTCATCCGTTCGGGTGCCGGATTCTTGTCGCCGGCTTCTGTCTCCGCTTCAGGGCGCCGGGGGAGGCACTGGTGGCTTCAACTTTGTGACCCTACTTTTCTTCCGCTGCCAACGCTTCGCTGCGGCTACAGACTTCGATCTGATGATTCGAGATACCATCCTGCACGATTTCTCGTGGCCGACCGAGTTGAAGAGTCGGCCATGCAGGGCACCGCGCGATGGAGAACTTCCTTGGCCCCCCTGGCAGACCGACAAGGAGGCTAACAAGGACTCTGGCACAGCCGATGCACGCTGCTTACATCGCTGGATGTAGCAGTCTTCCAGGAACACTGATGCAGGACAGGCTCGCGGTCATCGCAGACCGTCGGACAGGATTGGCAGGGACCACTCTTCCGCGGAGGCGCAGTTCGTTTGCTGCACCGGATTGTGTGGCTTACATCCGAGGGACGGAGGCGACGTTTGTGACGCCGACGGCACAGTCCTGGGAACGTCAGTGGCAGCATACTCCAGGCATGCGATTGATGACTAGCAAGTAGCAGTCTACCTTCTTAGAGGTCAGCGCGGGTTGAGGACTGGTCCGACCGACCTCACTGCAGGGGCCGACTTCGGTCTACATCAGGGGTAATGCACACAGTTCAGATTAAGCTCCTGCTGAGACGAGTTCTCGGCTCGTCGCATCCTTATCCCGGCGGGGTGCTACCCTCCACTTCGCATTGGCCTGGCCGTGGTCAGCGGCGACCAAGCACTACGGTCTTCTTCTAAGATGACAGCTTCGGGACCTAGCGGAAGCGTTCAATTGCCTGGGTGGAGACGACTTGGAGTTTCGGCATACTGCGGCGCCTGACCGGAGCGGATGGACTTGCCCTCGATAGCTCCTTGTGAAGTTACCCGCTCGGCGCTGGGGATCCTGCGGCCAGGGGTGCGAGTACCAGGAGTTAGACGTGACGACAGCATGGCAGGAATTTAGTTTCCCGAGAGGTGGTTTGAGCTCAGTTCCGCGGCAGTATGGTCGACTCTTCTCGTACACTAGTCGGTGGATATGGCGCACGATCTTCGTCCTATCGACTCGACACAAGTGCCTCGACATCTTGGCAGATGCTAGACAAAGACCTGAGAGCAGCGGTGTGTCTCCAGGACTTTGGGACAACTCGAGGTTCGAAGTCGTGACCAGTTGGCAAGCCGGGTGGTAGGCTGGGATCCTGCCCACTTCGCCGTCGACTAGGCTGCCTACGCTATGGGACAGGTACTACGTGTTTCTTCGCATGGATTCCGTCGTGGATGGAGTGCGTGGTCGTCCTGTTCGAGTGGGACTCGCAGTAGGACGGGAACAGGTCAGACTAGGAGCGACTCTCAGTACCTTCTTCAGTTTGCTTAGGACTGATGACATGCTAGGGGATCGCCGTTCAGCCTGACGCCTCTTCTGCTTGGAGAAGGAGGGCGTAATTATGGGAGATGCTAGTGCGCTTGAGGCCGGCGGTGCGGGGAGGCGTCGCTGTGGCCAGATCTTTTAACTTCACTGCTCGCCATCGAGATTGAATGCTGAGTTATACGCTTGGTTGTCCGACATTCCCTTTGTTGCAGGTTTGCGGAGGTAGGTGGGCGTTTTCCTGGCTCGGGGCGCTTGTCTCTACACCAGTCGGGGTCAGCTCATCACCACATGCCCCCCTCTGCAGCTCTCCACTACTCGCACGATGCTCTAGCAACCGGAACAGCCGCCATAACAACTGGGCCATGAACTCCGACACACCCGGAGATTGTGCAGCAAGCCCTCTACCACAGAGGCTTCCCTAGGGCGGCCATGGATGCTACCGAGACAACCCGCAGACCCTCAACTAGACGAGTTGCGAGGGAAGACGACGAGCGCTGCGTGACGGGACGGACGACAGCCTTCTTTCCCTCCGGACTTGACGAAGCCCCTCGCGCTGGGACCATATGGCGTTGAGGCGCGTCCCCTGGGTGGTGGATAGGGGGTCCCTCGTGAGAGGGATGCACCGAATGAAATAAGGTGCCATGAACCAACATGGTCTAAGGGAAGGTGACCCCGACAGAAAACCCCTGGTCCTCCTAGTAAGGGGGTTGGGCGTGGGGGTAGCTTCCCCACCCTGCAAAAAAGGAAATAGCTACAAAAACGCTGACGAAAAGACTAACAGTAATTCCTTTCCTGGAGGAGGAAGGTTCTTCTACCAGAAGACTTATGACGTCCTGTGGTGAAAGCCGGAAGTCTTCGGAAGCCACAGGACCGAGCCGCCTCTCTCTATCCAGGGATACAACCATGGGCACATGGAACGTCAAGACCATGTACCAGAGCGGCAAGGCCGCCCAGATAGCAGCGGAAATGCAAAAGTACAACCTTTCCCTGCTAGGTATCAGTGAAGCCAGATGGACGCAGTCTGGCCAGAAAAGGCTGTTAAGTGGGGAGATGATTCTGTATTCAGGTCATGAAGAGGAGAATGCCCCCCATACAGAAGGTGGCACAGAGAGCGCTGATGGACTGGGAACCTCTTGGGCCAAGAATTATCACAGCAGCCTTTAGAACCAAGAAAAAGCTCAAGCTGAACGTCATCCAGTGTTATGCGCCCACTAATGACAGTGACGAGGAAGAGAAACAAGAGTTCTACGACCGACTCCAGAGTGCCTTGGACAAATGTGCGGAGCGAGACATCACCATCGTCATGGGCGATTTTAATGCCAAAATAGGGGAGGACAACACCGGATACGAAGAGGTGATGGGGAGACAGGGACTAGGCTCGGAGATGAGTGAGAACGGGGAGAGGTTTGTAGACTTTTGTGCTCTAAATCGACTTGTCATTGGAGGCAGCATCTTCCCACACAGAAGAATACACAAAGCAACTTGGGTCTCACCTGACCATACAACAGAGAACCAAATAGACCATATCTGCATTAGCAAGAAATTTAGAAGATCCCTTCAGGATGTTCGAGTGAGGAGGGGAGCAGATGTCGCCTCCGACCACCATCTGCTTACCTTAAGAATGAAGCTCAAGCTAAAGAAAAGCCGCACAGAGACAACAAGAAGACAGCGCTATAATGTAGGCCTCCTGAGAGAAACTGGAGTTAGAGAAGAGTTCAAACTGGTGCTGTCCAACCGGTTTCAAGCGCTACAGGAGCTAGTAAATGAAGAGGAGGCGGTCACCACAGAGCAGCAGTGGAAGGCAGTTAGAGAGGCGCTGAACTCAACCTGCAAAGACACTGTAGGGTTCAGGAAACACCATCACAAGGACTGGCTGTCGGCACAGACCTTGAAGAAGATAGAAGTGAGGAAGCAGAAGAAAGCAGCTGTCAACAATAGTCGCACGAGAGCAGCCAAAGTAAGGGCACAGGGGGAATACTCGGAAGCCAACCGCGAGGTGAAGAGTAGTATCAGGGCAGACAAGAGGGCCTACACAGACAGCCTGGCAGCAGAGGCAGAAAAGGCAGCAGGCAGTGGCAACATGAAACAGCTCTACGACATTACCAGAAGATTGTCAGGCAAGTATGGCCATACAGAAAGACCAGTAAAAGACAAAGAAGGCAGAGCAGACCAACTCGACAGATGGGCCGAGTATTTTGAAGAGTTACTGAACAGACCTAGCCCACCCGACCCCCCAGACATCCAGCCGGCAGAGACCGACCTACCCATCAGCTGTGACAGACCCAGCCGGGAAGCGATCAGAAGAGCAGTGGCATTCTTGAAGAACGGCAAAGCAGCAGGCCCAGATGGCATCCCAGCGGAGTCTCTGAAAGCAGACCTAGAGACAACAGTGGAGATGCTGTACCCACTGTTTGGAAAGATATGGGAAGAGGAGGTGATGCCAGCTGACTGGAAGGAGGGGTACCTAATCAAGCTTCCCAAGAAAGGCGACCTCAGCAAGTGTTCCAACTACAGAGGAATCACCTTGCTGTCAGTACCAGGAAAGGTCTTCAACAGGATCATCCTGGAGAGAATGAAGAGCTCCGTTGACCCCCAGCTGAGAGACCAGCAAGCAGGATTCAGGAAGAACCGATCATGTACAGACCAGATCGCCACTCTCCGCATCATCGTGGAACAGTCTCTGGAGTGGAGCTCCCCGCTGTACGTCAACTTTGTGGATTATGAGAAAGCATTTGACAGTGTGGACCGAGAGACTCTGTGGAAACTCCTACGACACTACGGTGTACCCACAAAGCTCGTCCGCCTGATCAAGAGCAGCTACGATGGCATGACATGTCGCGTGATCCACGAAGGGCAGTTCACCAGGGAGCTCCAGGTCAGAACTGGTGTCAGGCAGGGGTGTCTGCTGTCTCCGTTCCTCTTCCTACTGGCCATAGACTGGGTCATGAAGATGACCACAGAGCACAGACGAAGTGGAATACAGTGGACACTGTGGACACAGCTTGACGACCTCGATTTTGCAGACGACTTGGCATTACTGTCCCACACTCGTCAACAAATGCAGGACAAGACCACGAGGCTTGCTGACATCTCGTCCCAAGTGGGCCTCACCATTCACAAACAGAAAACAAAGACAATGAGGCTGAACGCAACCAGGGAAGAACCAGTCTTGCTTGCTGGCACCCCGTTGGAGGAGGTGGAGTCCTTCACCTATCTCGGGAGCATCATAGACAAAAAAGGCGGCACTGATGCAGATGTCAGAGCACGAATCGGTAAAGCCAGAGCAGCCTTTCTCCAGTTGAAAAAAAGTGTGGAGCTCCAGAGAGCTGTCACAACACACCAAAGTCCGGATTTTCAACTCCAATGTAAAAGCAGTTCTCCTATATGGAGCAGAGACTTGGAGATTGACAAAAACCACAGTCAACAGAGTACAGACCTTCATGAACAGTTGCCTTAGAAGAATTTTGAAAATCCTCTTGCCAGAGAAGATCAGCAACGTCAGACTCTGGGAGAGAACAGAGCAGATAACAGCAGAGAATGAAATTGGGCGAAGAAGATGGGGATGGATCGGTCACAGTCTGAGAAAGCCAGCTTCCAGTATCACTAGGCAGGCATTGTCATGGAACCCCCAGGGAAAGAGGAAAAGAGGTAGGCCGTGAAACTCCTGGCGTCGAGACCTCCAAGCAGACATCAAGAAACTGGGAACCACCTGGAGTAGAATCGAAGGAGAAGCACAGGACAGGAGTTGCTGGAGGTCTCTCGTCGACGGCCTATACCCGGGTAGGGGTGACAGGCGTAAGTAAGTAAGTAAGTTGACGAAGCCCCAGCTGACGGAGTGCTTCCTCTGGCTATTCAACGCCCAGGGATGGTCTCCTTTTACCGTTCGGGACTATCTAACCATGATCGCCGACTCATCAGACCCGGGTAGCTGCAAGACCTCACTTTTCGGAGGCTCTCTTTGGTCTGGAATGCCCAGCACTGCTTCGCGTGGGCCAAGAGTGATCTACCATGGGGGCTTTTGTGGTCTCAACCCCGCCCGTTGGAACCCTGCACATGACGCGCTTGACGATGTATCTAGGAAGAAGTGCTTCCTGGCGGTCCTTGACTCAACCTCCAGGGTCAGTAAACTACGCGCGCGGCCCACACACCCAGATTGCTTGCAGTGCCAGACAACCGGCTTCATGCTACTGCTACCTGACACATCTTCCTGGACAAGACGCGGCCTCCCTGACGGCGACAGATGTTTCGCCCTGCGCGTGTACGGACTCCGCCCGGGAGAACAGACTTAAGAACCCGGTGAGAACCTTACATGTGGCCTAGCCACCTCTTCCAGGGTCAGTGAACGTACGCGCTGTTGTCACACACAGATTGCTGTCAGTTACAGACGGAAGGCGCCGTGCAACTGCTAACGTTACCAGCCTTCAGGGCCAAGTCGTGGTCGCCTTGGCTGTCTTACAGCTGACGACTTTCCGTCCTTACGTGTGTCAGACTCCACTCGGTAGACCAGACAATAGGAACCGGTGAGAGCCTTACGTGTGTGCCTGCGCCGGACCAAGCTTGCGCAGAGGACGCACACACCTGTTTCTCCCTTTGTCCCCAGGTAGACGTGACATCTCAGCCCAGACCTGCTCCTCCTGGCTCCGGGGAGTGATCCGCCCGGCCTTCCAGGACCTCGACCTGATGCAGCCACATGTTGAACATCGAGGCGCATGAGGTCAGAGCCATGGCCGCAAGTCCCGCTTCGACAGCACCTGTGCAGTCAAGGACTTTCTGGCGGCTGTGAGATGGCGAGCGGAGACCACTTTCGCCCGCTTCTACCTGAGGGACCTCTCCACCCAGCGGCAGAACCTCTCGCTGGTGGGAGACATCACAGCAGCGCAACACTCCCTCCTGGCGCCCTAGGCGCCGCAGGTATCTTAGCTAAAATTATCGGGAGTTTGCTGCTGGGGGGCGGGTCTGTGGGCAATGTTGTTGGCAGTAGGAGCGCTATAGCGGCACCCACCTCCTCTTTGGGATTCTTCCAACATGTAATACCATCGGTAATGTGTTTTGAGAAAACAAATGAATTTTTCATTAAAATGCATTTTTTTGAAAAATACTTACCGATGGTATTACTCGAAGGTCCCTCCCGCCTGCCCCGCTTGCCACCAGTTCACTAAGAAACTAAACTGGTGTATGCTGGGTAATCTTGTACCGGACGTGAGTAAGGGGAGGCTATTAGGGTTTGGCTGGTCTATGGCGCCCCACTCCTGCCAACACTCCCTTATACACTCAAGCTTGTACGTAAAATGAATTTTTCATTAAAATGCATTTTTTTGAAAAATACTTACCGATGGTATTTCATGTTGGAAATAGCTCTTAGCTAGCCTAATTTTAGCCAAATTTTGGTTGTGTCCGTACACAACCAAAATTTGGCTAAAATTAGGCTAGCTAAGAGCTATTTCCAACATGAAATACCATCGGTAAGTATTTTTCAAAAAAATGCATTTTAATGAAAAATTCATTTTACGTACAAGCTTGAAAATATAGGAAATGCTGCATTCAAGGGGTGTCTAAGAGAGCCTCCTTCAACTTTTTCAACAATAAAAATGCATTGCAGAAAAAAATGACAAAAGTATGTAACAATCCTCAACTTCAGGAGAAGATTCCGACAGTGGCGGTGACGTAAAATCACCAAACACATCAGTGTAAACTGTTTAAACAATGTTCCTAATTGATGCAAAGCATGTCAGTATTTTACATGTGTATGAGCTGACGCAATTCTCTCCCTCTCTGATTAGATTTAGGAAGACAGTCTCTCTATTTTCGTTATGATGTCTGCGAACATATTTTGGAAAATGTGGAAAATGCATGCAAGCTTCATGGGCATGGTTCATCCCATTTTGTTCTTCTTAAGAATGAATATGGCTATGTCAGCCCACAGATTTTATAACTGGTATGAAACACAGTGTGTCTGTCAATGTTTGTGTGTGCCATTGCCGTGCGGATTGGGAAGAGGGGGGCAGGGGTGGGGGGGGGGGGAAGAGGTGGGGGGAGGGGTAGGAGTAGGGTGAGTTAAGGTGGATAAACAAAAACAATTCTAAATGTTTCTGAAAGAAAAACGTATGTGACCTCAAAACAATACGGTAGACTTTTGGGATGAATCCTCATCTTGTTGATGTATGCAAGGTTTTTGTCCTATGTCAATGTTCTCGCATGACATTTTACAATTGGTATTTTTCTTTCATAAGTACCCCACCCGGGTCTGCCCTGGGGTATTTGGCTGGGGTTAACTACTTTTTAGTTTCTAGGATCACCCTGGTCAGCCCCATAGGGTGGGTTTTCCCCTCTATTCTGGGGCATGTGTTTCTGTCTACCCTTGGTCCATTCACCTGTATTTTCCTTTTTTAAACTCTCCCTACTGTCTGTGCTGTCTGTAGCTCTTGATATTGGATGTGTGTTGCTAAATGGTCTTAGGTTTATTTAGCATATTAGACCGGCTGGCGACATACATTCAATATTCTGTTTAGTTGGGTTTTTTTTCACAAGCAGTGCAGGCATGTCCTGAGAAAGTCTTGTTCCTGTCAGGACGTTAAGCAATGTACAGCCAACCAACCAACATCTTTCATGAGTACATGTATCTGTTTTACAAAATAGCAACCACTGTGAAAATTGGTCCTGCCAAAATACAGTCAGTACCTAGGAGTGCAACGGAAGGAGGGAGGGGGAGGGTGGGGGGAGGAGGAGTAGACATGTTTTCAGTCAATCTGGTCTTGGAAAAAGAATGTGAAAATGTGTGTATAGTGGGGGGGGGGGGGGGGGGGGGGTCGCAAGTAACACAAGTTTACATTGCAAATAAATAATACATTCTGGTATTCTTAATATATTTTCAGTAATTTTCTGTACCAATTTTGGCTTTGTAGTTTGAAATAGCATTTGTCTTGATTGTGTTGTGACAAAATAGGAAGATATTTTGGTACAGTACAGTTTGACAAGTACTACATATATTTCAGACTTGAAAACAAAACTTAGTACAGAAACAATCTTGAAAGACAAACATGTTACAAAATACCTGATGATATGACCTTCCTGTGCATTACAAATGTTGTTGACCTTTCTATTTTTTTTCAAAAGATGAAGGGATATAGTAACTAGGTCAAGAAATGTCAAAATGGCCATTACATGTATTTGACAGAATGTTACTTGTTAGGTTTTTGTGAACTTTGGCCAGCTGCTCAATCAAACTTGTCACAGAGGTAGCTGATAAAAAGCCATTTCTATACATACTTGGATGACCCTCATTTTAAAGTTCAAGGGTTAAGGGAGGTTGGGAAATGAACAAACATTTTAGGTTAGATGGTAATTAGGTCAGTCACACATTTTACGCATTCAGAAGATTCAGCCACTGTTTACAGTAGCTGTGGCAGGAGGTTGACCCCTGCCCGGCCACTGGAACCAGAATGTTTCTGAAATCTGTGTTAACCCTTATCATTCGGGAATGCACCAGTGTGTAAAATAAGTTTGACTAAAATAGTTCAAGGGTAGTGCCAGAATAGCTTGGTGCCTGTAGGCGCCAAGCTATTCTGGCACCAGCCTTGAACTAAAGCCATTGGTCTATATCTTATAAATAATGTAGCTTGCATATGGCAGTGTACAAATATGAAGCTTTTAGCCTCAGTATGATATGGGTTA
The DNA here is from genome assembly GCA_036245525.1 of Semisulcospira habei. Lineage (NCBI taxonomy): Eukaryota > Metazoa > Mollusca > Gastropoda > Semisulcospiridae > Semisulcospira > Semisulcospira habei. Next base: position 160,386,991 of record BTPG01000002.1, read on the forward strand.
ACTCGTTGCTCAAAAACTTCATTCATCTTAGAATCATGGATACACAGTGGGGTCAGCAAGAGGCACTGATCCACATGAGCCCCACAACTGAGGGGGCTCATGAGGAACTGTGCCTCTTGCATTTGGGTTCTGCTTGTTCAGTTGTTGTGTTCTGAGCTATTCTGGCACCACCCTTGAATTAAAGCCAATGGTCTATATCCTTGTCTGTAGGTAATATAATATAGCTTGCATATGGCAGTGTACAAATTTGAAGCTTTTACTAGTTTTAGCCTCAGTATGATATGGGTTAAGGCCTTCACTGCCAGCGACACAGATTGCGTTTTGAGTAAATTGTAAATTTAACTTCAAAAACCCTCAGTTGTCCACGGAGCATGGATACACACTGGTTTTGGCAAGAGGTATAGACGCGGGGGCTCATGAGGATCAACACTTCTTGCAGTTGGATTGTGTTCACACTTCTTATCAGCAGGGAAGAGGCTGAGCACTTTCAGTTTGTTCAGGTAGAGTGTGTGAGTGCTTGTTAGTACCAGTCCACAGCTTGACTGAGGCATGCTTGCCTGCCGTCCAGAGTGATATAAAACATGTTAGTATAGACCTTAATTGTCAACTTAAGGTTATGTTGCCATTACATCCGCCATAATCATACATCATCTGTCCCCCCAGCCAGAGTAATATAACTTAAAAGGCATGTTTATAATTATGGACCTAAATTGTTGTTTAAGTTTCAGCATAAGTTTATGTTGCCACTACATCAGACCCCATTCCCCACCACACACACACACACACACACACACACACACACACACACACACACACATCATCTGTTCCCCAACCAACCCCTACCACTGGCCCCAACCTTTCTAGTAGGAAGGTTGGGGGCAGGGGTTGGGGTGGGGAATATCCTACTCTCACTAGTTATAAACGCCACGCACAGGTCCTCAGATTGCTCATGAACTTTAGAAGTTTATGTCAGCATTTATTACAGGTACCTCCACCCCCACCACCCACCATACCTGCAAATACACCCCACCACTCACACCTCTCCCCAGCCAGTGTACCCACTCTCACTAGCACAACCACCGCCTAGGGTTTTGCTCCAGCTCTACCTATACATGATGTATTTGAAGCGGAAAGTGGCTGAAGTGGTAAGAGTACTTCAGGGCTTGGCTCAGGCGTGTTTTTGTGTGCTGAAAAAAAACCAAACTCAACTAACATTGATACTTGTTCTGGTTGTTCTGTTCCACGCCAACTACTGCCAACCATCTGCCAGAAACACAGATCCTTCTAGGCCACAGCAGTTGCTGACTCTATGGGACATACGTTTGTTCTGTGCAGCTCCAAAGAACTCCAATCATCTGCAAGAAGCATAGATTCTCCTGAGCCCCCGCAGTTGCGGGGGCTCAGGAGGATCTATACTTTTTGTGGGGCAAATGTACACCTGTGTTTCTCAGCATGATCAGGTACTCAGGTGTTCCGTGAACAGGGAAAAACATATTCGCCCTTGATATTTCTTGCCTTGGATTGGTAATATTAAGCACTTTTTCTTAGTCCCCAAAACAAGAATTGGTATATACAAATCTAGTTTGTCATTCTCGGGAACGCAGACTTGGAACACGCTTCCTGATTATGTGAAATCCGCTTTCTCTCTAGCCCGTTTCAAAATCAGTCTCTTCAAGTATTTTTTAGTCGAAGCAGTCGTAATCATTACGTTGTGAAATATACTGCCCTGTAAATCTGGTTATGTTTGCTTCCAGTTATAAACTCTGTGTAGTGTGTGTGCGCGTCTGTGTGTGTGTGTGTGTGTGTGTGTGTGTGTGCGTGCGTGCGTGCGTGCGTGCGTGTGTGTTTAGGAGTGTGAGATCATCATGGGACTTTCTTTCCCTAAGCTGGCAATGTTTTGTTTCATATACATGTACATTAATTTATATACTTAGTTTTGTGTATATTGTCTCGTAGTTTTGGTTTGAAAAATGGCTATGTCTGTGACGATGTCAATGCCTCAACCGTTGATAAATAAAGCTTCATTGCCGAATCATTGCCGAAGAACTCTAGGCCTCTTCCGAGTGTATTACATTGTTTCTAGGCCTCTTCCGAGTGTATTACATTGTTTCTAGGCCTCTTCCGAGTGTATTACATTGTTTACATTGTTTAAGTAGGTCAGGACGGAGTTTCAGGTTGAATTCCTGAGACCTGAGCCCGCGGAGGAATTTGATTTCTCATCCGATTATGTGATCGCTTTTGAACAGAATGTGAGCGGGTGCGGTTTGATCGATCATGTATTGAGCAAGAGAATTTTTTTCAGGCTCCAACGGCTTCAGAGTTTCATAAGGAGCTATGCCTAAGAGGTTCACCGAGTAATTGTGAAGTAATTGACGCTGAAGGGGTCAACTTCGTGTTGTTTTTTTGTTTTGTTTTTTAATGTGCTATTCTACATGTAGGTTTTATTTATCACTTTATTCTGAAGTATTTTCTTCAGTTCTTGTTCATGTGTACAGCGCCTACAGCATTTTACAATGTATAAATCTTCTTTATGATCACTTTCAATGTATTTCTAAAGTCTAAAGTCTGACCAGCGCAAATCTATCAAGCGTATATGTAAATCAACTAAGCATCTATCAACACAGGACCGAACCCACTCAACTGAATAATCTCGGGGGGAGGGGGGGGGGGGGGAGTTAGCAGTATCTCAAAGCAGCACGTGGTAGATTCCCCTCCTGGTGGATTCAGGCTGGGTAGATTCAGGCTTATTCACGCAAATGTCCGCCTAAATGCGACGAAGTTGACCCCATGGGCGTAATTGAATCACTTTATGCAAGCGGATTGGTCGCACCCCGTCACATCGTGTTTAATCCTCCACGGATTACTGACACTGAATGAGAGCGCAGAAACCTTGAGCGGGTCAGGGCATGAATAATCCGCAGTGCAAACACTGCGCAAACCGAGGTCGGCCGTAGTCGGCCCGCGCTCAGCGCGCGCGGACCGACTGCGGCCGAGTCTCGGCCCCGAATATCGTGCTTAGGCTAGGAATGCCCGCCCGTGTTATTATTTATGTAACGGGTAAGTTAATCCATCAGTCTCTCATGGCACTTTTAACGCCAACTGCCGGGAGATGGACTAGAATAACATAACCTGGAGGTAGTGCCTGATCGATCCGTTGCAGATCCCTAGCTTTACATTCGCCCGGCAAGCACCCGTAATTAATGTATAATATATAGTGAACTTCGGATGTAACGAATCGCCAGGGGGCACACCTTTTCTTGTTTTTATATCCGAGGTTTTTTATAAGCGAAGTAGTTTACAGAGAAGAGTGCTGTAAGGACCTCTGAAAAAGTGTTGTTATATCCGACTTTTGTTACAGCCGACCTTGTTATAAGCGAAGTAGACTGTAATAATACACAGGGGCGGATTTTTTCTTTGGGGGGGGGGGGGTCCAGGGGTCCCCAACCCCACCCCACCCCCCAAAGGCGATTAAAAAAAATGCTGTTTTGCTGTTTAAAGTCCTTTTTTCTCTCTCTTTTTTTCTTTTTCTTTTTTTTTTTTTTTTTTTTTTTTTTGGGGGGGGGGGGGGGATTTGGGACACCTCACCCCCTCGCGTTTTGATATTTCGGCGGGTGGTGACAAGATGCAAGAGGTACACCGACGCTTGACGCACCTACCCCCCAACCCCGCTTTTTTATTTTTCGGCCACTGGGAAGCGAGATATGACGCAATCACACCAGATGCACACACGTATGGTTCTTGTAAAGAAACTTCACTCAGCTGCAACTCGTCACACGTGGCACAAGGTTGTAGACCACCACTGGAGTAACAGTTCCAACATTTTATTGCAGCGATGCAATCTCAGCACAATGCATCCACAAATGCGTCCACTCACTGATGCACTGTCTCCTCTACAATGTATCAACACTTTTGACACACTGCATCTCTCATACAATGTACACACATATTTCCTAACATCTCGTTTTATACTATTACAGATTTACAGAACAATCTAGCAAATTCTACAATTTAACCAATCGGAAAAGAAAACGTAACTAAAACTTATTAATATTCATGAAAAAACACTCTATATACGACTACAAATTTCCACTACCATCTAGGCGCATTCGTTAAAACGTTGCGAAATGTAACCAACAACTTTGGCTGAGTTGGTATATCTCGCCCTGTGCCCCACCGGTCTGCCTGGGGACTGGGTGGGGTAGGTATTTTTAGTTCCAGGTCACCTGGTCAGCCCACAGGGGGTTTGTCTCTATTCTGGGCATGTGTTCTGTCTACCTTGTCCTTCACTGTATTGCCTTTTAAAACTCCCTACGTCTGCACTGCTGTAGCTCTTGATATTGAGTGTGTTGCTAAATGGTCTTAGCTTATTAGGCCATGTGTTAGGTTTATTCATGTATTGACCGGCTGGCGACATACATCAATGTTCTGTTTAGTTTTTGTTTTTTTTCACAAGCAGTGCGGGCACGTCCTGAGAAAGCCTTGTTGCTGTCGGGACGTTAAGCAATGTACAATCAATCAATCTCGCCCTGTGCCTAGGTTAAACGCACCAGCGGCGCCATTGTTGCTATTTTCGCACCGGACCGGTCATGTGCACCAGATCGGTTTAGAGCGTGTGCTTTCTGCACCTGTAATGAGCAATCTAGGAGAAAGAATCACGTGACCGTCGTTTGATTGCTGCAAAATAAGATGAATAAAGAATAAACCCTTTCCCATATGCAATCCGGCAATAATGCATCCTTATGCTAGCACCACAAAACATTAGTGATTTGGTAGATTTGAAAAATAGCTCTTTTCCTCAATGGTAGTGATTTTGCGACATCTGCGTCGTTTGAGGCAGAAAGCACCGTCGTAGTTAAAGTTCGAGAGATGAGCGCACTACAAGTACAAGGGACTTGATTCAGGGGCCTGGGGCATCATGGCACAAGCCTCCGCCATCTCTACACAAAACTGGCTTGTTAGGGGAGGTAAAAGGCGCTAAAAGTAAAACCGAAAACGAACCGTTTTTCGACCGCGATCACAATCTTTCGCGTGAACGTACGAGACCACACTACAAGTGCAGAAGCCTACCTGCGCGCGCAGTTCTGGTGCACATGACCGGTCCGAGAGATCGGTCTGGTGCGAAAATAGCAACAATGGCGCCGCTGGTGCGTTTAATCTAGGTACAGAGCGAGGTATACCAACTCAGCACAACTTTGACGTCATATTTGAGGTCACTAGAATAATCGAGCCTTTTCCAGAACGTTCTAGGTCAAACGAGGTCGGACTACAGCAACAATGTAACGAAAATACGCCTCATTTTAGCTACACAACAGACTGAATCGATCGCAATTCTCCGTGCAAAAGAAATGAATTCTATTAAAATGGTACGTAATTCTTATCCAAAATAACTCAAATAAATATCAGATTTTTCCTATGATTAACACACACATGCTCTCAAAAGAATAACACAACACAAACGTAACTACAATAATCTGGCACCTCCCCGACCCGGACGTACCTGATCGACCCAAAATCAGTTCAGTTTAACGTCCCCTGGCACAAGGGTGATCGGAGACAGTGATCGACCCCAGATACATGGGCATTGTTACGCTTCAACCATAGAAACGCCCGCGCGGCTATTGCAGACTAGTATAACTTATTCAGCAGTTACTGGACAAAGACGCCGTCGGAATGTATTACTATGATGCCATACCGGTACCGGCATCGACATTTCTTTTCCCAACTACGCCAGCTCCACCCATAGTTCTGCCGACATTTCCCAACCGAGTTCCGTAACGCAAGCTTCACGCATAATTCTGCCTGTCAGCAGAACTATGCATGGAACTGGCGTTACGGAACTCGGTTGAGAAAAGAAATGACGTGTACGGCCCACAAAGTCTTTCCAAGCTAGTCCGACGCACTCACAAGGTGGAACGGTAAACTGTTTTGAGACGCCAACAAAGCAGGCTGGCTTTTGATCTGGAACCGATCGATCTATCGGAAAGGTTTTAAGTACCCGTTAACCCTTCTCTGCATGAGCAGGTCGAGGGACCGTGAGTGTGATTTGGGTTGTGCTCTCGAAATGATCTCTAATCCTTTCCGCGGTGTTCCCAGGGTCGCTCTGTCAGTGTCACTAGTGTCAGCCCCACAGGGTGGGCATTTCGCTTGTTTTTTGGGGCTTGGTCCATTCACCTGTAATTTCCTTTTTTAAATTCTCCCTACTGTCTGAGCTGCATGTAGCTCTTTTTATTGGATGTGTGTTGCTAAATGGTCTGCTGCGCCTAAGAGATGATGAGTTATGTGTTTGCGGTTAATGCATTTTTATATATCATTTCCCTGTTCATAGTTTGTAATTGTAATGATTTTCTACTCTTTTTTTTGTAATCTAGGGTACGACAAATAAGCATGAAGGTGCAGCGCCCCTAGCATGTCTTAGGTTTATTTAGCACATTAAACCAGCTGGCGACATACATTGAATATTATAAAATATAAAAAATCCAGACCAAAAAGGTGACTGCCAAGCGTGTGAAATGCAAAGAAGTACCCAACGGCCTAATAAATTGTGTTGTACCGTTTTTTCTAAGCGTGTTTCTTTCTCCGTTGGGTACTTCTTTTCATTGAATATTATGTTTGTGTTTTTTTCCTTCACAAGCAGCGTTCGCACGTCCTGAGAAAGTCTTGTTACTGTCGGGACGTTAAGCAATGTACAAGGAACCAGCCAACCTTACCGCGACAATACAGTAACATTCTGATAATATACAACACATATCCTGGCGGCTGACATTTTCCTGTTGTGATAACTGAAGTTTTTACTCGTTACATCCTGAGGTTGATTTTTTTGTTTTTTTGGGGGGGGTTTTTGCTTCTTGTCCTATGGAGGCTACATTACAGATTAGGAGATAGATCAACCATTTAAGTTCGAGGGTGGCGCCAGAATAGCTTGGTGCCTCAGGCACCAAGCTATTATGGCACCACCCTTGAACTATCATACTCAAGTTCATTTCAGACAAGTGTATCAGGGTGAAAACGGTCAAACGAAGTAATTTGTATTGAAGAAGTATGGTCGAGACCTCGGAAAAGGTGTCGTTATACCCGAGCTTGTTACAAGAGAAGTCGACTTACATCACAGCAGGAGGTGTAACGAACACGATAGTTCAAGGGTGGTGCCAGAATAGCTTAGCGCCTTTAGGCGCCAAGCTATTCTGGCACCTCCCTTGCAATATCGCGATCGTTTTATCTCGTGAACTTGTATGTAATCTTCGTAGGACGGCTGTTCGATTTGTGGACTGCAAAATTAGGACTCGCTGTAGTCGTAGTCAGTTTAGAGAATAATCCAACGAAGAAAGAAGCACGCTGGGAAAAGTTAGTTACAACACGCTTGGCAGTCACCTTTTTTGACCGGAATTCGTGTTCAGTTTAGTCGTATTACAGCGTAGAGAGGTGTCGTTTGCAACGAACGATTTCCAGCAACGAATGAGAGCGACATCACGGCGGAAAAAGTAGCTTGTAACATAAGTAGCACGCACGCTCCAAACATCTCCAAGAAGGCTAGATCCTCACGAGCCCCCCGGGTTCATGAGGTTCTATGCCTCTAGAAGATGTTTTGAGTGTTGTCTGTGCTTATTATGGTACAAGCTGCTTATGCTGTGCGCCGTGATTTCGCTCTCGTTCGTTGTTAGGAGTCGTCCGGCGTGTAAACATAACCTGCCTGTCTAGTCATGTTCGTCGAACATTTTCAAGATTATAATGTGGGCACAGCATGCCCTGTGAACCGCATTCACCCCATTGTATCGTATCCCATTCAGGACCCGACACCTGTATAAAGGCTGCGCTGTCAGTAAAAAGGCTGTGTCCCCGATCACTGTATAGTGCCAGTGGGACGTTAAATTGGAGATAATGAATGAAAAAAAGGCTGTGCTGGTATTCACTCTGCCGCAGAGTCCGAAATAGCTCAGGCGGTTAAGCGTCGGAGCAGGAGAGCGAAGGGAATCGCCGGGTCGTGGGTTCGAATCCCGTCCCGGCCCCGGTAGCTGGACTCACATTCCAGGGGGAAAAGACGGGCTTGTTCAGTAACATGTCCGTTGAAAGGTCCTGGTAAATCAAAGTGGCACAGTTGGAGTGCGCCCGAGTTGATCAGTGTTCAGGTCGTACTCCATTGAATAGATTTCCCTGTCCCGCATAATCCGCCCGTAAGGGCTGTGCATTATCATTTCGGTGCCGAGGACGTTAACCCCGAACTAACCATCACTCTGCCGTTTGTGGGCCTACTACCAAACTGGAAGGACAATGGCGGACCGCGTGTGTTGATCATTTGTGTCCATTTCTTTAGAAAGGCGAGATTTCATTATTATACAATGAAAAGCTCACTTTCGAGAATTATCCAGAATGGACATACAGTCTTTTGCCATTAACGGCAGCACCGATGTCAGTTTGGAGTGTTGTCTGTCCGCCGTGATTTGGCACTCGTTAGTTGTTGCGAGTCGTTCGTGCAAACGCAACCTCACCATTGCCAGCCATTCATGACAGTTTCTTGGCTCAGGAACTGAAAGGGTCATGGCCGGAGTCCTACGGTCCTCTGGCCTACGCCGACCTTTTTTTGCTTACTTGGGCCTGTGACTGGATGCCTATGCAGCCACGCAACACGCGTAGCCAGGAAACATGATCAACAAACGCGGTCAGCCGTTGTCCTACCAGTAATAGGCCCACATAAAGATTTTCGGAACAGTTTGCTTTGGTGACCGGCTAAATAAAATGAGTTGTGCAATTCAAACTTGTCACGTTTTTCCCACTTTGTGCTGCGTCATTTCGCATTCTCAGCTGCACGAGGTATCTTTTGAGCCTCGTCATTAATATTATATGGTATAATCTGTCTATCAGCTGCACAATCGCTGTTAATATTTTAATAAGAGATTCTTATGAACCTCGTCTTTTCTGCAATCTTTAAATCAGTGGGCTAATGGCTGTTAATCTCTCAATCATCGTAGCCTGTATGTATTAATACTAATAAATTTCATTTATATGGCGCTTATCCCTGTTAAAACAAGCTCTAGGCATAAACAGACAACTAAAAAAAAACACCATACCAACAATGAAATAAACCGAAAAATTAGTAATGAAGACAGGCACAACCATATACTGTAGCAAAGATAATGTAAAATCAGGGAAATTCAGCATGTATTGACACTAAAATTATAACCAAGAGGACAAGCTCAAAATACAGGTAAAACAGAAGCACACACACACACACACACACACACACACACACACACACACACACACACACACACACACACACACACACACACACACACACACACACTTTTTGCTTTGTATTCCAGAACAAAATGGTCACTGCCAGGTGTGTAAAATGCAGAAAATAATCCGAGGAAGAAAGGAACACGCCTAGAAAAGGCTACTACAACACAATTTATTAATATTTCGGGTGAAAACACTTTAAAATAAACAAGAATACACTTCGCTACTTATCGCATCGGTGCGTGTAGAAGTGACAAATGAAAGATGTGACGAAGTGTATTTTATTTTTTTTAAAAGGGTTATATAATATCAATGAACTGTGTTGTATCTGTCTTTTCTAAGCGTGCTGCGTTCTTCGTTGGGTGATCCTCTGATTTGCTTTGGGATAGAATTCCACGTCAAAGGGCCAACGCGTGAGAAAGAGCGCTGCCACAGGTTTTTAAATTAAAATGTGGCACACACACCTGGCCAGCTTCCCAATGGTGATGACCAATTCAGCCATGTATACTGACGAGCAAAAGAAATGCGACATTTTTGGAATCATCGGAAACACGAGAGTGTTTCCGATGATTCCAAAAATGTCGCATTTCTTTTGCTCGTCAGTATGGGATGGGGAACCTGCCTTCTAACTGCGATAACAAAAGGTGCCGCCTTTCCGCTCTATTATGGCTCTGATTGTGGACGTGAAGTGCTCGCAAGAGAGGTTTTGATGCTCGGAGCACCAGCCCGGCAGCGTTATTGTAGATGCAGTGCAGTTGGTTTTGTTATTATGTAATCGCGCCCCTAGCAGCAAGTGACTCAACTCTTCCAAAGACGGTGACTGTCAAGATGGATTAACCAATGACTGAAATCCTGCCCCCTCCCCTCCCCTCTTTGCGTGTTGGAGGCTAGTATTTGATAGTGCGATCAGTTATTATTAGTACTCTAGACGTCGTGGGGAAATTGAGTCAAAAAGTGTTCAAATGCACTTGATTACACGTAGCGATCAGTCCGATTGAAAGTCTGCCGAACATGCTCATTTTCGTCTTGCTTTTCAACTCCGACCAAACATATTAAGATCCCTCGACTATGGTAGCCAGGAAATACTAGCAAATTATTCTGTTCATTTTGCTGTTAAAGCTGCCGGGACTTGCGAATAGTGTCGTGTCGTTTTCAGGGTCTGTCTCTAAGTATCTGTGTAATTTGCACACCAGAGGTCAGAGATATTGATGCAAAGTGCCGACGTACCTTTGAGATTCCATATTTCTTTAACAAAAGCAAAATATGTCGCACTGAAACAGGAGAGACAGTACTAGGCCATCAAGTTCGAAGTGCGTTTTTCTGAGTACCTGAAACTCAGATACTCAGAAAAACACACTTTGTCAAAACAAAAACAAAACATTCTGACAAAGTGCTTTTTTCTTAGTATCTGAGTTTCAGGTACTCAGAAAAACGCACTTTGTCAGAATTTCAGGCATTTCCTTTTAGGCCTGTCATGTATCGGGGATAAATAACTACTGACCCAGTACATCTAGTTTACATTAGAAACTAGAAACATGCTCTGGTGTCTCTTTCATACTTTTACTGTCTATTTGATACCATTGCATGACGCAATTACTGATACCATGTTTTCCGGCCCACAACCAAAGAATCCAAGTATTTCACTATGTCCACACATCTACCTTTCCAAGAGACAGAACTGTTGACTTTGCTTTGTTTTCGACGCAGCATTGGATTTACTGGCTAAACTTTATTTTTCTGTAAACGCTTTATCAGCTTCGGTGGTTTCAAACCGTGGGTGTATTTGTCTTCGTAAGCACTCCGCCATTGAAAAACTTGTGACTCGCTTCCTGCTAAGGGCAGTGGTATGCGGTCATGTCTACACATTTTTTCGTTATCTCGGTTTGTGTGTGTGTGTGTGCGCGCGCGCGCGCGTGTGTGTGTGTGTGTGTGTGTGTGTGTGTGTGTGTGTGTGTGTGTGTCTGTGTGTGTGTTACCTTTTACTCCTAATACACTACAAAAGCAGATAGAATGATAGTGATAGTCCAATGGTAGTGCCAGAATTGAGCGCCAAGCAATTCTGGCACCACCCTTGAACTGCCACGGTCGTTCAATCTCCTAGCCTGGCATGTAGTCTGCAGAAGACTGACTACTTCAGCATTTGAGAATTTCAACCTCAGGGCTCAATGTGGAAAGTAATGTTGCAAAGCCTAGAACGTGTCAGGCTAACGGGAAGAGTGGATTACGCAGGGTCCATGGTGGGTTCTTGGCGCAATGAATAACTATAGATATCATATCAGGGCGAACTAATCTTGACCACTGCACCTCTTTGTCTTTTCGGCTCGGGAAAACGGGAAAGGTGCGGTACGAGGTATTTACCACACCTAGCAACCTCTCTCTCTCTCTCTCTCTCTCTCTCTCTCTCTCTCCTCTCTCTCTCTCTCTCTCTCTCTCTCTCTCTCTCTCTCTCTCTGACATGTCAATGAGCGTGGTGCTGGTGTCCTGCTCCGTCTGGTCAAACAGTTTCTCCTTCAGGCCAGAGACCACAGGGATCAGCGCGCCACCCGCCAAGTACTGAGCACATGTGCTTTTGACAGTGCTCGGACAGTGATCGTACTCAGCTAGTAAATTCTGCTGAGGGCCGGAGACCAGGACCTGACCATCCCACTCAGAATTCAGACGGTACTATTCGCAAACCCTCAGTGACTTTTCCTGTTCGCCGTTGGGAGAGAGCCCACAGTACTCTGTTCTCACCTCCCAAAAACAGTAACAATACACATGACATTGATCCCTCAGCCTCTGGTGGACGTCAAGCTACTGAAGCTGTTGGCATCCAGTCTTACGATGAACAGAGTGCGCCGCCTGCCAATGAACTCACAGGTGCCAAACAGGGCGGGTCGGGTGCTGCTTTTGCCTCCAACTTCCCTTTCTCCCAGCCGCTCCTTTACCACCGTGTGGAAGCTGGACCGGACCCCTTCGCTTCGTGTTTTCCCGGCAACTACGTACACCCCTCTGCCGGCTTGTGGCCGCAGGTCACACCACACGGACTACCTGTGCCACCGTTACCTGCATTCTACCCGACTTTTTCACCGTACCCAGTATCTTATCCGCAGTGGCTGCTCCCGTACCACTCGGGCGGCTTGCGGCCCCAAGTCATCTAGTGATTGGATTATGCCAGGGACAGCTGGGTACTGAGTGGTGGTGTGTGTGTGTGGGTTTTTTTTTTTTTTTTTTTTTTTTGTGTGTCATTAATATGTATTCATAGTGACGTGTGAACTAGTTTAACAGGACACAAAGTGTGAGGCTTGTTGTTATCTATTTGGATTCTACTGCCATATTTAGCCGATTGGTGCTGATTTTGTTGCGATAGACAGATATCTGGACTGAAATTACCGTGCGGAGCATTTTGGCTACGTTAATCTCATTTTGCTTCTGACGCAGATGTCGTCTGTGATATGACTATGTATTTGCAAATGAGCAGCTTTCTGACTGAGCCAGAAATGTTTCTAGACAAAGTGTGACATTAAACGACTATTTCGAGAATCTGCGTGAAAAGGGACACACGGATTTGTTTCATTGTTATATCCACTGTGCCTGACGGTGAATCTGCACTTTGGAATGTGAAACTAGTAAATTTTGGTTTTTAGTCATGTGTTGACTGAATAGCGCCGGTTATAACTTGAACGTACTCGACCCCACCCGGGTCTGCCCTGGGGGACTTGGGTGGGGTTAGGTACTTTTTAGTTCCCAGGGTCACCCTGGTCAGCCCCACAGGGTGAGTTTTTCTCTCTATTCTGGGGCAAGTGTTTCTGTCTACCCGAGGTCCATTCACCTGTATTTGCCTTTTTAAAACTCTCCCTACTGTCTGCACTGCCTGTAGCTCTTGATATTGGACGTGTGTTGCTAAATGGTCTTAGCTTTATTTAGGCCCCATGTGTTAGGTTTATTTAACGTATTTGACCGGCTGGCGACATGCATTCAATGTTCTGTTTTTGGTGTTTTTTTTTTTCACAAGCAGTGCAGGCACGTCCTGAGAAAGCCTTGTTGCTGTCGGGACGTTAAGCAATGTACAATCAATCAATCATTGAACGTACTCATTTGAGGCCGGAGTGTGACTGTATAGTGAAAGTTTTCGTGAACTCTTAGTTATCTAAATTTGTTTTTCTTCTTCTGTACAAAGATCAGTCGTACAGACTTATAAGAAAAAGGATAACTATTGACTATTGACTTTATAAAAAGGTCTTTTGTCGTCGTGTGTACACTAGTGTCTGTATACAACGAACAATATGGCGAGTGGATCCAATGGCTCGGCCACTCAAGGACTGAAAGTCGGACATTTAAATGTGTATCATTTATATCCGAAAGTACATGTCTCCCTGTTTCTGAACCAGTCGTCATATTTCCATCTCTTTGGTCTCACCGAATCTCGTCTGGACTCTGGAATCACTGACGCATGTGTCAGTATTCCGAATTTTTCTCTTATTCGACGTGATGCAACTTCTCCTGGTCATACTGGGCTAGCTGTTTATGTGCACAGCACTGTTCAGCACAGGGTACGCAGACGTCTTGATCTTGAGACAAAGGAGGTGGAATGCGTGTGGTTGGAAGTCAAGCTTCCTAACACTTCGCCACTGCTAGTTGGCTTTGTGTACAGGAATCCAGCATCCACTGCCGAGTGGTATGACGACTTTGTACAGGTGACGGATAAAGTGAATGACACAGGCAGGGATATACTCATTCTCGGTGATTTTAACATTGATATCTCAAAACCCCATTCGATGTGGCAATGTACAACAATGCTGTTTGGACTAAAACAGATGATTACCAATGCAACCAGAGTAACCCACTCTTCGTGTACTTTGATTGACCACATCTATACTAACAACCCTCAAGCTATCATTGAAACTGGTGTCCCTTCACTAGCTGTCAGTGACCACTTTCCCATCACCTGTACATGGTCATGTTATGTTCCTAAACAGAGCCGAACCCAACATTTATACATTACTTACAGATGTTTTAGAAAACTAGAGAGAGATAGTTTCCTTCATGACCTCAGTTTTTTGCCGTTCCATGAAGTTTACAATTACAATGACCCTGATGTAGCGCTCTCACTGTGGCTTGAGCTGTTCCTCGGAGTGCTAAATAAGCATGTCCCTTTAAAAAGGAAACGAGTCCGGTGCCGTGAGCCCCCCACCTGGATTACGGAGGAGATTAAACAAACCATGGAAGCCAGAAATCGAGCCAAGCTGGACAAAGATTTTATTGAGTTCAAAAGGTTACGTAACAGAGTCAAATACTTTATCCGGGAGGCACAAAAAGCACTGGTAGAGAAAACCATACGTGGCGGGAATCCGTCTTCAATATGGAAAGTTTTAACTTACTAACTAACAATAGTAAAAATCGTTCTGCAAATACGACTGCCAACCTTACAGCCGATGCATTTAACGACCACTTCATTTTAGCCCCGAAATCTTTACTACATGCTGAAGGTTTGGATCAGGTGGAACATGTCGCATCGCAGAAGCTTACTGACTTTTGTAAGCAAAGACTGTCCGCGGGCGATGCTTTTAATATCCCCTGCATCGCTGTACATGAAGTGGGCAGATTTATCTCTAGTCTCAAGAACAAAAAGTCAGCTGGCATTGAAGGTATCAATGGTTTTATGCTCGAACTTTCTCTTCCATACATTATGGAAAGCTTAACCTATATTTACAATCTATGTATTCAAAATAATATTTTTTCCGGCGGCTTGCAAAAACTCTAAAGTGGTACCTATACCTAAAACAAAAGACACATCTGATCCAAATAATTTTCGGCCTATATCCATGTTATCTATTCTATCGAAGCCTATTGAGAAGCATGTACACAAACATCTTCTCGAATTCCTGGAAGAAAAGTCTCTCCTGAATAAATATCAATCTGGTTTTCGCCCTAAACATTCGTGTCGCACTGCCTTGGTTTATATGATTGACACTTGGCTGCTCAACATCAACAGAAACAAAATGTCTGGTACTGTCTTTCTAGACCTAAAAAAAAAAGCGTTCGACCTTATAAACCACAAAATTGTATTAGAGAAACTAGACTGCTACTTTAACAATAACAGCCCAGGGACACTCTCATTCTTTCGTTCATATATCATAGGGAGAATTCAAACTGTGTACATCAATGCTACCTTCTCTTCTGAAAAGCGTGTTGAGTATGGCGTGCCCCAGGGATCCATACTAGGACCGTTACTTTTCTGTTTGTTTATAAATGGTCTTCCACTTCATATATCCAATCCAAATACCGAATGTGACATGTTTGCCGATGATTCAACTCTTCATGCTGGCGGGAAAACTGTACCTGAAATATCAAGCAATCTTCAGCTTAGTCTTCAGGAGGTCTCACTGTGGTGCAAAAATAATCAAATGCTTGTAAATCCATCCAAAACGAAAAGCATGCTAATCACAACACGCCAAAAGCATCAGCTCCGCCCCCATTCACTTAACCTCTCTTTTGATTCAGTTCCCATTGAGCAAGTCAAGGAATATCGCCTCCTCGGGGTAATTGTTGATGACCAACTGTGCTGGTTGCCCCATCTAACACAACTAGGGAAAAACATTATCAAAGAAGCTATTTTTACTGTCAAGATTAAAATCTATCATTGATACTAAGACACGAAAGCTATTTTTCAACTCCTACATACAACCTCACATTGACTACGCATCTACTATTTGGGACGGCTGTAGTAAGGCTAACCTTAAGCGGATTAATTCTCCATACAATCGCGCAGTTAAACTGATCCTCCCAATCCCCTCTCTAACTTTGGAGGAAAAGCTTCAGGCAACAGGGCTCCTTCCTTTACATCAACACCTTACGTTTAATAAATGCGTACTTGTGCACAAAGCACTGAACGGGAAAGCCCCCCTCTACCTGGCTAAGCTTTTCACTGAGAGCGAAAGGGTTTACAGCACTTTGAGGAACAGTCTCGTCATTGAACGGCCCCGAATTGACTTGTTTAAATCCAGCCTTTCTTACGCGGGTGCCTATTTATGGAACTCACTTCCTCCACATATACAGCAAACGAGACATCTTCCATTCTTTAGGACGAAAGCTTTTAAATACATCTCATAGCAAACTTGAAAGAAACGTAGATAATATGTCCAAAAGAGCCATGTCAATGATTTCCTGTGGTCCTCCGTTTTGCACTTGTTAGCTTTTACATAATATCTCTCTCTCTTTATCGTAGTGTTTTGCCTGCTCACTAAATCACTAAATTCCTACACATGAATAGCTGTATCATAAGTGTGCAGTCGCTTTCTATAAACACACTTTATATCGCACTCCCCCCCCCCCCCCCAAGACCCTGTCATTTTGCTGTGTGTGTGTGTAATCTTCAGCGACTTTGGAACTTGTATCGGAATGCCCCACCCGGGTTTGCCCTGGGGGACTTGGGTGGGGTTAGGTATTTTTTAGTTCCCAGGGTCACCCTGGTCAGCCCCACAGGGTGGGTTTTTCTCTCTATTCTGGGGCATGTGTTTCTGTCTACCCGAGGTCCATTCACCTGTATTTGCCTTTTTTAAACTCTCCCTACTGTCTGCACTGCCTGTAGCTCTTGATATTGGATGTGTGTTGCTAAATGGTCTTAGCTTTATTTAGGCCCCATGTGTTAGGTTTATTTAATGTGTTTGACCGGCTGGCGACATACATTCAATGTTCTGTTTAGTTGGTTGTTTTTTTTCACAAGCAGTGCAGGCACGTCCTGAGAAAGCCTTGTTGCTGTCGGGACGTTAAGCAATGTACAATCAATCAATCAATTGTATCGGAATGTAACACAAGTGACCTGTAGGTGTAGCCGCTTGTTTTGTGCTGTTAACATATTGTTTTAATGTTGCTTTTAATGTTGTAGTTTAGCAAGGACAAACATGAAAAGAGGCCTGTGCGCCTATTGTTTCCATCCTTGAGAAATAAAGTATCCATTCATTCGTTCGTTCGTTCTCTCCCTATCTCTCTCTCTCTCTCTCTCTCTCTCTCTCTCTCTCTCTCTCTCTCTCTCTCTCTCTCTCTCTCTCTCTCTCTCTCTCTCTCTCTCTCTCTCTCTCTCTCTCTCTCTCTCTCTCTCTCTCTCTTTTAGTTCCCAGGGTCACCCTGGCCAGCCCTTGTATTTGCCTTTTTAAAACTCTCCCTACTGTCTGCACTGCCTGTAGCTTCTCTCTCTCTCGCCCCACCCGGGTCTGCCCTGGGGGACTTGGGTGGGGTTAGGTACTTTTTAGTTCCCAGGGTCACCCTGGTCAGCCCCACAGGGTGAGTTTTTCTCTCTATTCTGGGGCATGTGTTTCTGTCTACCCGAGGTCCATTCACCTGTATTTGCCTTTTTAAAAATCTCCCTACTGTCTGCACTGCCTGTAGCTCTTGATATTGGATGTGTGTTGCTAAATGGTCTTAGCTTTATTTAGGCCCCATGTGTTAGGTTTATTTAACGTCTTTGACCGGCTGGCGACATACATTCAATGTTCTGTTTAGTTTTTTTTTTCACAAGCAGTGCAGGCACGTCCTGAGAAAGCCTTGTTGTTGTCGGGACGTTAAGCAATGTACAATCAATCAATCAATTCTCTCTCTCTCTCTCTCTCTCTCTCTCTCTCTCTCTCTCTCTCTCTCTCTCTCTCTCTCTCTCTCTCTCTCTCTCTCTCTCTGGTGACTTCCAGCTCTCGCTGATTTCGTCCATGGGGGGGGGGGGGGGGGGGGGGGGGAGGGGGCCAGGGGTGGGGGGGGGGGGTGTCTGGCTGGCTGTCTGTCGCTCCGTCACACAGCGGCTGGTGGTGGTGGAGGAGGCGGGTGGTGTGGCCGGGGAACCGTTGCTTTTAGTGCCAGGCTGGGGGGAGGTGGTGATACGTCATCCACTCCAGAAGATCTTGTAGGAGTGGTGGTGGTGGTGGCCGGTAGGTCCGTGGCTGGCTGTAGGGCCTGGGGAGTTGGGGTGGGGGTGGTGGGGGCCAGTGAAAGACTTTGGGGGTCGGGCTCTGTAGTTTTGCGGTGGCAGGCGGAGGTGTCGGGAGGAGTGCCGGGCGTCTGGCCTGCTCCCTGGTCTTCTTGGGTGGCCGGTGTCTTTGGCGGTGCGGTTTCGCTGTCTGGGTGTGGCCGGTGGTGGGGCTGCCTGGTGTACCGGCTGTGTGGTGGTTCAGGTGGGGGTCGGTGGCTTGGTCATTGGTGGTTGGTGCCGTGACGGTATCGGCCTCGGTGGTGGTAGGTGAGTCTGTCTTTCTGCCGCTTGGGTAGTGGTCGGCGGGGTGGTGGTGCTTTTCGTTTTGGTGGCTTGGGAGGCCTGGCCTGGTACGTAGTGGTGGCGGTGTCATGGTTTGGGACTCCGCTTCTCGAGTTGAATTTTGAGCTTCTTGGGTGGGGGTCTCTTGGGTGTTGGTGCCCTTATTCTTCGTGGCTTTGGAGGTTTGGCTTCCTGTTGATGTGGTTGGCGGTTGTGTCGTGGTTTGCGACTCCGCCTCTTGCGTCGGGGGAACTCCCTGACTACCTGTGGAGGTGGTCTTAGGTGGTTGATATTCTTTAAAGTTCCCTTGGTTGAACAGCCAGTGATGACCGTGATGGCTGCTCGGTGGTGGTAATCTCCCTCTGTAGAGAGAATCGCCGGTATAGCGGTTGACAGCAGCCGTACGAGTCCGTCCAGATCCATGGCCCCGATGCGGACTTCTCTTGGGTTAGGTGTATATTATATACTTCCCGTCCCTGGCTCTTCCGGGACCGGGGTCTGCTGCTTCAACGGCCCAGCCATCGCCTGCAAACGCCAGGAACCGCGAGGGCACAGCGAGTCATGACAACTTTCAACTTCCAGATCATGTGGTGCGACAAATTGCACAGATCAATTACTTAATGAGGCCCCGCGTGTAAAAAAAAGTGTACTAGGAATATTAGATTGCATTCCCAACACCCGAGGCGTGCCGCATGTCCGTATGCGGCGCGTTCTGAGTGACTTAACATAACGGCACCGGAATAACTGTGCATAACATTGACCTACTTGTGCATGCAACCACCAGTACTGTATACAGTAACAGTGACTGCATGTGCGAGAAGGTTAACCGTGACTTAATATTTGACATGAGGGCGATGTTATCGAGTGTTGTATGTCGTTCGGCTTATTCTGAACAGTAAGTGTTGACTTTCGGGGCCGTTTTAGTTCTCTTGCTTGATTCACGGCGTATCTGTGTTTGTATTAACTCTTTTGTAACTCATAGTCTGTGGCATTCATATGAAGGCTTCTCCTTCAGGTGAGGAATATAAACGTGGCACTGTGGTCTTTCTTGATGATCGGCCTCTCTACCAACTGACGTGTGTTTACTAATGAGCTGTCGATGACTGACTTCACTTTGTAGTGCTTTACACGTGGACGTTGACAGAATCCCTAGTGAACTGCTCCGCGTGAGTACTGCTGACACTTCGCGGTGTTTGCGCGTGTATTAATCTTAATCCTACAGTGGAGATGCCAATTAATGCTCGCTAGAGGGACTGTTGTGATTGGATTAACTGTCGATTCTTACGTCTTGAGTCTATGTGCTTAACTCGAGCGAGTGACTCAATCAGGGATAAGTATTATCCTATATACAGGGCGATTTGACTATATTGTCCCACAATATACACATGCTGCCTCGTAACCCGGATTATATACTATTTCTGCGTACGTGCTCAATCGGCCGTATACTGATAATCGTATCAAAGGACTCTGAGGGACTCTGGTAACCGCGAACTTGTATATTAATCGAAGCCGATTGCCGACTGAACGCTTTGTATTATAAGTCAACTGTGTCTCTTCGTTAAACTTAATGACACTTTGGCATCATAGCCTAAGAGCGGTGAATCTTTTGAAACCGATACAGTACGAGTGTTTTGTTATTGAACGCGTGTGTGGGTTTTTTTTTTTTTTTGTTTGTTTTTTTTATATATATATATATATATAATTTGTGTGTGCTTTTATTATACGCCAAGCTTGGAGTACACGAGTTTTCTATTTTGCAACATACTCGTTTATCTTCTTTAGCTTTTTTTTTCATTTGTTTTATATTTGCATACTTTTTAATCACATTATGTTATTATTTTGTTGTTCCTCCATTTTAAAGGCTGTCTTTCACTATGCCCAAAAGTAGCAAAAATATCGATGTATTATGTATTGGCCATCATAATGTATATCACCTTTGTCACAAAATACCAGATATAAATGTTCAGTCTTCACCATTTCACATGTTTGGATTTACGTAATCTTGCCCAAACGGCAAATATTAGTGGCCGTGCCATATCCGTACAAAACTATTCCATTCTTAGACGAGATGCGTCTGTCCCCGGTCATTACTGGTCTAGCAGTGTACATACACAATTTTATCAAAATGTTTGTAGCGAGGTGATGTGATTTTAAACTCCCTAACATTGAGTGCATGTGGTTAGAAATAATTTAATAAAGTCGACCAGATCATCCCCTATTTTGATAGGTTTTGTGTACAGAAACCAAGCCGCCACAGCTTCGTGGCATGCATGACGACTTTGTAGTAATGACGGATACAGTTTTACGGAGTATAGCTGATATACATATTTTGGGTGACTTTAACGTTGATTTACAAAAGCTAGGCCATTCTTCATGGAGATCCATGTTAAATTTTCTAAGTTTGAAACAGCTTGTCCAGTCACCAACACGAGTGACTTCGTCATCTTCTACACTGATAGACCATTTTTACACCACAAATGTCAATGTACAAAAAGTTCATGTATCTAATATTTCCATTATTGATCACTTTCCAGTTTACTTTTCATTGCCTGCTCGATTACCGAAACAACCAGCTAAAGGACACACTACTATCATTTATAGATCCTTTAAAAAATCCCCCCCCCCCTTCCCACCCGGGTCTGCCCTGGGGGACTTAGGTGGGGTTAACTACTTTTTAGTTCCCAGGGTCACCCTGGTCAGCCCCACAGGGTGGGGTTCCCCTCTCCCCTCTATTCTGGGGCATGTGTTTCTGTTGACCCTTGGTCTATTCACCTGTATTTTCCTTTTTTAAACTCTCCCTACTGTCCCCCCACCTGGGTCTGCCCTGGGGGACTTGGGTGGGGTTAGGTATTTTTTAGTTCCCAGGGTCACCCTGGTCAGCCCCACAGGGTGGGTTTTTCTCTCTATTCTGGGGCATGTGTTTCTGTCTACCCTTTGTCCATTCACCTGTATTTGCCTTTTTAAAACTCTCCCTACTGTCTGCACTGCCTGTAGCTCTTGATATTGGATGTGTGTTGCTAAATGGTCTTAGCTTTATTTAGGCCCCATGTGTTAGGTTTATTTAATGTATTTGACCGGCTGGCGACATACATTCAATGTTCTGTTTATTCTTTTTTTCACAAGCAGTGCAGGCACGTCCTGAGAAAGCCTTGTTGCTGTCGGGACGTTAAGCAATGTACAATCTCCCTACTGTCTGCGCTTTCTGTAGCTCTTGATATTGGATGTGTGTTGCTAAATGGTCTTAATATGTTTATTTAGCTTATTAGACCGGCTGGCGACATAATTCAATATTTCTGTTCACAAACCAGATAGGTGAGGCTAGCGCTGGCAGAATTGTACACAAACCAAGGGGAATCACTCAGCGCTGGACAGACAAACAGTTAGATCCCCTGCCCCCGCCTATCAGGCACCCATTCGCCAGCCCACAGAGAAATACGCAGGTATAGAACAAGATGATCATCTACATCCCTAAAAAGGATGCATCAGGTCTCGCTTATAACCCATGTCTTTCTCCGGAACTTAGGAAGTAGGCAGGAGAAACATAATTCCTCTTCCCAAAAGCAAAGACTTAATCAATTTAAATGAGTACAGACCTTTATCCATTTTATCATCAATTTTGAAACCACTTGAAAGACATTTACATACTCATCTCCTAAATTTCCTTGAACAAAATCATCTGATTAGTGTTGCACAATCCGGTTTTCGATCTTTACATTCCTGACAGACTACTCTAAATCACATTATTGATAAATGGCTCTCTGCCATTAATGACAACAAAGTATCAGGCACAGTCTTTGTAGACCTTAAAATGGCATTCGATCTTGTCAATCATTCCATCTTTCTGAGACAACTACCACTTTATCACATTAACTCGAATACTGTTTCCCTTCATATCTCAAAAACAGAACACAGAAAGTACTCCTAAATGGCAAATTTTCATCAGACGGTGTAGTGACTTGTGTTCCACAGGGATCTATTGTAGGGCCTTTATTGTTTCTATTATTATTAATGATCTGCCGCTGTGCATATCTCACCCAGAGGCATAACTGTGATCTGTTGACGACACAACCGTACACACTTCTAACAATTAGCTAGCGAACACCAATGAGGTACTCCAGCAGAGCCTGGACGAAGTAGCTGACTGGTGCATTAATAATCACATGATAATTAGCATTCCAAAGACAAAGAGCATGTTAGTTACAACACGCCAGAAACACCAGTGCAGCCTACCAACTTTAACACTTACCTTGGATGGCCAACCTATAGAACAAGTAACTAAGCATCGCTTGCTGGGCATAACAGTAGACAACCAGTTAAACTGGGAACCTCATGTTGATAACGTATGAAAAACTTTGTCCAAAAACTTGTTCCTTTTGTCTAAGCTCAGCCGTATAGTTAATCCTGACGTTTGCAAAGTTTTCTTCCACGCGCATATCAAAACGCACTGTAATTACAGTTCCACTGTCTGGGACGTTTGCAGCGAAGTTCATATGAAAAAAGTAAATTCTCTGCATCGGCGAGGTGTTAAACTCATACTTCCTGGACCCGTCCCCACATACAACAAAATCAAATCTCTTAACTTTCTATCGTTAAACAAACAATTATATATATATATATATATATATATATATATATATATATATATATATATATATATATATATATATATATATATATATATATATATATATATATATATATATATATATATATATATATATATATATATATATCCTGGCCTTTTCAGGTGCAAAAGCATGAAATAATTTACCCAACATCTTAAGTCTATTTCTAAATTTAGTATTTTTAAGGATCACCTTTATCGCTTTTTACTTCGAATCTAATACCACGATTCAATTCTCCTCTATTGATGCTGCCCCACCCGGGTCTGCCCTGGGGGACTTGGGTGGGGTTAGGTATTTTTTAGTTCCCAGGGTCACCCTGGTCAGCCCCACAGGGTGGGTTTTTCTCTCTATTCTGGGGCATGTGTTTCTGTCTACCCGTTGTCCATTCACCTGTATTTGCCTTTTTAAAACTCTCCCTACTGTCTGCACTGCCTGTAGCTCTTGATATTGGATATGTGTTGCTAAATGGTCTTAGCTTTATTTAGGCCCCATGTGTTAGGTTTATTTAACGTATTTGACCGGCTGGCGACATACATTCAATGTTCTGTTTATTTTTTTTTCACAAGCAGTGCAGGCACGTCCTGAGAAAGCCTTGTTGCTGTCGGGACGTTAAGCAATGTACAATCAATCAATCTATTGATGCTGCCTACCCGGCACCGGCCTCCACGTGGCGTGGGTGGGTAGTCCACTCGGTCCCTGACTGAGTGGGCTAGCAGACGGGTGCCATCTTTGTCCAGGATTAGGACTTGATGTCAGCAGATATGTTGTTCAGTCTTTTTCACTGGTCCGGTTTTTAAGGAGCTGTGCTTACCCAGGTCTTACCATGTTGGATTGGTCCTTAAAAATACGCGTGAGCTTTTGGTCCTTTGGATCCCAAGTGTTTGCCGTGCTTGGAGACCCGTGTCGAGGGAGAAGAGGATCCTGGTGGCTGAAACACTCCACTTTGGCCTTGACTTCTGCCTAAACGGGAGGCTAGTCGTACCGGCCTAGTCAATCGGCTCTTGTCACGTCGAGCCCTATCCCCCTGTTGACATGCGGGTTGTTATACGGAGCACCATGCTATAGCCTCTGATGCTGATTGGGTGCTTTACGCCAGTATTACCCTGTATTCAACAGTGTGATAGAAGGCGGTGGCTCAAACGGTTCAATCGGGCTTACCCCCTTGAGTATATCTTTCGGGCAGTCTCCATTGTGCGTCGGCTGGAGACCCGCCGACAATTGCACTTTCCCTTGTTGGGCTCGGTGGCGGGCGGGGACCCCCGGGGGATGAATATCTATCATACTATAATATGGAAAATATCAAAAAACCAAAACTGGCACCAAAGCGGCACATAGCCACTGACATTGACCTTGAAAATGATAGCGACTCTGATTGTGGGGAAGCGACGCCTCAGGTTTCGGCCGTCTGGCCTCGCTTTCTCATTATCCACAGCAAAGTTAAAGAGAAGCCTGTTTCCAAGCTGCACCCTTTCCTGGTGGGGGAGACCCTCAGGAGCCGTGTTGGCAGGCCTGAGGCCCAGCGCCTCAGGTCTGGTGACTTGTTGGTAGAGTGCCGTACCCGGGCACACTCCAATGGGCTACTGAGGCTCTCCTCCATCGGAGACACTCCAGTGGAGGTCACTCCCCACAAAACAATGAATTCCTCTAGAGGAGTGATTAAAGATCAAGCATTGGCCGAACTGTCTGAAGATGAACTTGTACGGAACCTTAAGTCACAGGGGGTGACCTACGTCAGGCGCTTCATTTCCAAACGAGGTGGTAGGGAGATCCGTCTCCCTACCATCATCCTGACGTTTGGCACCCCCACAGCTCCTACTACCATCTGGGGAGGTTACTACTCCCTAAAAGTGAAAAAGTACGTCCCTCTCCCCCTTCGGTGCTTTAAGTGCCAAAAGTATGGCCATGGGCAGAAGACATGCCGCCAGGCAGAGGCCCTATGCGCCCGTTGCACTAAGCCCGGACACTCTGCTGAGTCCTGCACAGCCATCCCCCTGTGTGTGAATTGCCAGGGGGCGCATATGGCTTCGGACAAGAAGTGCCCTCGTTGGATCTCCGAGTGCAGGATTCAGCAGGTGCGTGTGGAGAAGGGGCTGTCCTTTGCGGACGCAAAAAAACTGGTTGACGGTCCTGGTGCAGCTGAGGCGGCGCCAAACTCAAATAACAACTTTGTGTATACTTTCAGTGCTGCGGTGGCAGGCAAGCGCCCCACCAAAGACTTCTCTTGTCAAACCCCAACTTCTTGGTTGGGGGCGGAGCCTCGGATCCTCTCACCCCTGGAGAGTAATCCTCCTCCGGTGGTGACGAGGAACCAGGGAACGCAGAGGGCGGACGCTACCGGTCCGGTGGCACCGCCTTCTGCTGCCCCTAAGCCTCAGCCCCCACCCAAACCTGCTAGTTTGTCAACACCAAAGGTTTCTGGCTCTGGTCAGCCTTCTAAGGCCGCTAACTCTAGCGGCAGGAACGCTGCCCAGGACCAGAAGTCAAAGAAATCTATGGGACCGCCGTGCGCACGGGCCCAGAAGGGGAACATTGATGTCCCCCTTCAAAACAAATATGCTGCGTTGGAGGAGCAGATGGAGGGAGTGGAAGTTGTCGATGCTGCGGCAGCTCCACCCCCTTCATCTCCTAGGAACCAGAGGAGGCCCGGGAGCCGGCCCCCCTCTGTTTCTCCACCCCACCCGGGTCTGCCCTGGGGGACTTGGGTGGGGTTAGGTATTTTTTAGTTCCCAGGGTCACCCTGGTCAGCCCCACAGGGTGGGGTTTTCTCTCTATTCTGGGGCATGTGTTTCTGTCTACCCGAGGTCCATTCACCTGTATTTGCCTTTTTTAAACTCTCCCTACTGTCTGCACTGCCTGTAGCTCTTGATATTGGATGTGTGTTGCTAAATGGTCTTAGCTTTATTTAGGCCCCATGTGTTAGGTTTATTTAATGTGTTTGACCGGCTGGCGACATACATTCAATGTTCTGTTTAGTTGGTTGTTTTTTTTTTCACAAGCAGTGCAGGCACGTCCTGAGAAAGCCTTGTTGCTGTCGGGACGTTAAGCAATGTACAATCAATCAATCAACCTCTGTTTCTCCGACTCCTTCCAAGGCAAAGGACAAAGGGGGGAAAAACTCCGCACCCCCAGATAAGACATAATCATGGACTCTCTGCTTCAGTGGAATTGTCGTGGTTTTCAAGCTAACTTTGAGGAATTACGTCTTTTAGTCAAGTGCTATAACCCCTCAGTAATATCTCTTCAGGAGACTTACCTGAAGACTTCTGACCCTGTGTCCTTTAATGGTTTTAACGCTATACATAAAGGCTCTGATTCGGAGAGGCGCTCGGGTGGAGTGGCTCTTCTCATTAGTAGCCAAATTTTATGTAGCCCCGTTAGCATCGACACCTGTCTTCAGGCTGTCGCAGCTCGGGTTACCTTGAAGAAGACCATAACTATATGCAGTATTTACCTGCCACCATCCCTGCGGGTCTGTAGTAATGATTTTTTTAATTTAGTTGATCAACTGCCCCCTCCCTTTATTCTCATGGGGGATTTTAACGGTCACGCTCACCTTTGGGGTAGTGACCACTATGATGGCAGAGGTCAGATGTTAGAAGATGTTTTTTCTCAACTTAATCTATGTGTCTTTAACGATGGTTCACCTACATACTCTAACCCAGGTTCAGGAGCTAGTTCTGTTCTAGACCTCACTGTGTGTGACCCTTCTCTCATGCTGGACTTTGACTGGAAGGTTCACGATGACCTGTGTGGTAGTGACCACTTCCCAGTAGTCCTGTCATCGGTCAGCTGTGGGGAGGATCCGCCGGTGGGGCGCTGGAATCTTAAGAAAGCTAACTGGCCTCTGTTCGCCTCCCTCTGTCAGTCTCGTCTTACAGAGGAGGTGGTCATGTCATCTGAAGAACCTATTTCTTCTTTTACTACTATTTTGTTGGACGTAGCGGGTGAAACCATCCCTAAAACTTCCGCATCAGTCCCTCGAAAGCCGAGAGTACCATGGTTCAACGAAGAGTGCCGCAAGGCCCAAATAGCGCGCAAATCTGCTCAGCGACGTGCTTTCCGTAATCCGTCGCAAGTAAATATTTTAACCTTTAAAAGACAGAGGGCGAAAGCCCGTTACATTTTTAAACGTGAACGCCGTGCTTCCTGGAGACGCTTCGTCTCATCTTTAACTTCTCGGACTCCGTCCCAGAAAGTATGGAAGGCTGTTCGGAGAATTAGGGGCAGAGGTGGCTCGGCTTCTGTTGGCCATCTTAGAGATGGTGTCAGTTTGGTTACAGATAAAAAAGCTGTGGCCAATTTGCTTGCCTCCACCATTGCCCATAATTCTTCAACGGAGCATTATTCACCTTTCTTCCAGAGAGAGAAGGAGAAACGAGAGTCTCGTATTTGTGATTTTGAGTCCGATAACTCAGAAGACTATAATGTCCCGTTTACATTATCAGAATTGCAGCAAGCTTTGCAGAAATGTAATGACTCTGCTGCTGGCCTAGATACCGTCCACTATCAATTCCTAACGCATCTGCCTGAGAGGTCACTCCTTGTACTTCTCAAGGCCTTTAACCATATCTGGAGAACTGGTCATTTTCCGCCGTCTTGGCGCCAGGCTGTGGTTGTACCGATCCCCAAGCCGGGTAAGGATCCTTCCGACCCGGGCAACTACCGGCCTATCGCTTTGACATCATGTTTATGTAAAACTATGGAGCGCCTGGTCAACGCCCGCCTGGTGTGGCATCTTGAGTCACAGGGTCTCCTCACAGACCTCCAGTGCGGTTTCCGGCGCTTCCGTAGTACAACTGACCATTTAGTCCGCTTTGAATCGTTTATTCGAGATTCTTTTGTCAACAAGCAGCATGTCTATGCAATTTTTTTCGATCTTGAGAAGGCGTATGACACTACCTGGAAGTATGGCATAATGTCCGACTTGTTGGACATGGGTTTTAAAGGGCACCTGCCCGTTTTTATTCACAATTTTTTGACTAACCGGTCGTTCCATGTCCGTGTGGGCTCCACCCTCTCCGACTCCTTTGAACAGGAGATGGGTGTCCCACAGGGCAGCATTCTATCTCCTGTTTTATTTAGTATTAAAATTAATAACATTGTAAAGGCCGTCAAGGATGATTCTGAATGCTCTTTGTTTGTTGACGACTTTGCTTTGTGCGCACGTGGTCGAGGACTTGCGTCCCTTGAGAGGCGCTTGCAGCTGTGCGTTGATCGCATCCAGCGGTGGGTGTCTCTCAATGGATTCAAGTTCTCGCCCTCCAAGACTGTTTGCCCCCACCCGGGTCTGCCCTGGGGGACTTGGGTGGGGTTAGGTATTTTTTAGTTCCCAGGGTCACCCTGGTCAGCCCCACAGGGTGGGTTTTTCTCTCTATTCTGGGGCATGTGTTTCTGTCTACCCGAGGTCCATTCACCTTTATTTGCCTTTTTAAAACTCTCCCTACTGTCTGCACTGCCTGTAGCTCTTGATATTGGATGTGTGTTGCTAAATGGTCTTAGCTTTATTTAGGCCCCATGTGTTAGGTTTATTTAACGTATTGGACCGGCTGGCGACATACATTCAATGTTCTGTTTAGTTTTTTTTTCACAAGCAGTGCAGGCACGTCCTGAGAAAGCCTTGTTGCTGTCGGGACGTTAAGCAATGTACAATCAATCAATCAATCC